>VXAB01012094.1:0-40297 GCA_013399175.1 Odontophorus gujanensis
GGGGGGTGGGCGGGCAGGGGTTGTCAAGCTATGGGACTGCTCATCTTCCCCCACGTACTGCAGTGAGCTGTCTGGTGACATGGCATAGAGGGCAGGAGTCACCTTTTCCCACCCCTGAGCAGCACCAGAAGGACCCCGGGGGCTTGAAACCTTTCTTCCTTCCTTCTTGTTGCTCATGCAGTCTGTGCTCCTGGTGAGGTTTGTGCACAGTGCTTTATCTCACTGATAACAGAGCCACGTGCATCCAGAGCTTGTTAGTGAGGAGAGGGGGGGTGATAGAGAACTGCTTACAGGAGGGCACTGTGTCCTCGGGGGTGGTCGTGAGTGCGGGGCTGGCTTTGCTGGCTGCTCTGGAGATGCGCTGCAGGACAAATGCTCCGTTTGTGGTTCTTCATAGTCCAGTTAGGACTATGTTAGTCCACTAAAAGGCCGCTGTGTACACAGGCAGCGTTTGCTCTGTGGCTGTTCTTGATAGCCTTGTTTGATTTTGTTCCTCTATTCGGAAACCAGGGTTGTGCTGTGACTGCTCTGCTCTGGGGCTGAGCACTGCTGTGATGGTCTTGCCCTAAGCAGCCATTCCCCTGCTGCAACTCTGCTGTTTCCTGACCCATGGATATAGGGCTTTGAGGAATGTGTGGCCTTATCATCTCAGTATCCCCTCATCAGGTTACTGGGACAGCATGAAGATCTCCCTGAGCCAGTGGGAGTGCTGAGGGCTGGGTGGGTGACATTACCCAGTCTCTGCTGGTGGGCAGGCCCCAGGTGTCCTCATGTGGGGTCAGACGGGAGAGCTGTTGGTCTGTCTGCATCCTCTGGGTTCTGACAACAATGTGTGCTGTTGTAGGGAGATAAACGTACTACAGTCACACTGACATCATATGTGCCTGGGAACAGCAGGCTGTGCTTGGAAAGCACCCAGACTGGGGTCATGCTGCCTGAGCTGAGTGCGTCTTGGAGCCATGCACAGATAACCCTCTGTCTGTGACCGGGTTGTCCCATTTCCCCCGTTCCTCCTATGGAAGATGGGCGCTGATGGAAAAAGCCTTTTCCTGTTCTCCCAGCATGTGATCCCCGTGCTGATGGGATTGAACTGGCTCTACTCTAAGTGTGCTCAGCCCATCTGAGTGCTGCCTGCTTCCAGGGCTCGGGACGAGCTGGGCAGGGACTCTGTTACAGAAGCAAGATGTTTTCAAATGTAACACAGAACTCAGCTTCAGGTCCAACTGCAATTCCTTTTCCTTTCTCGTTTGTTTTCCAAAGCTTTATCATCCCTTAGGGAGTTGGCTGATGCCTGCATAAGCTCCCCCTGCTCCCATGTGTCCCTGCACAGTGACAGCATTGGGTCTGCCTGCCTCACAGGAGCTGTAGTGGTGCTGAGTGGGTGCTGGAGGGTTTGGGATGTGGAGGCGAAGCCCGACCACAGGTCAAGGAGTAAATGAGAGTGTGGAGCAGATGGGGAAATGGGAAAATAGGTCAAGCTGCAAATACAAAGGGGTATTCTTCATTGCAGTGACGTGTGTGGCTCCTGCTGCTCTGGCCTGTGCATTCCAGGCAGGATCTGTGGGGATTAAAGCAGAAGGGGCTCGATCTGGGAACTGCAGCTTGCTGGTCACTGCCCTGCTGGGACCCCCCTGATGCTCTCCAGTGCTTCTTTATACTCTGATCCTTCAGCTGTTTGGGAGTAGGGCAGTCAGAGGGGTGAGGCTGCAGAGGGGAAGATGTGGATGTTGAGAAATGGTGTTTAGGCTGTTCTTAGCAGCAGCACTGCTCTCACGCCCTTGTGTGTCCCTGCATTTCACAACAGCAGTGGGTGAGGGCAGCTCATTTTGGGGCTCTGTGTGCACTGCCTGGCTGGCTCAGCCTGAGTATGTCTTGGCCCAGAATAATCCCTAGACTCCCGTGTTGTGCAATTGTGCTGCTCGTAACAAGCCTGAGGGCTCTGCAGAGAAAGGGGAACCTTCCTGGCACTGTCCTGGGCGCTGCTGAGCAGTGCTGGTGTCCTCACTGCACACACTGCTGGCAGGCAGCTCTGGCACTGCGCTGCCCTTGAAGCACTGAGGGTTTTGAGAGTAGTGGACGTGCTGATGTGAAGTCCTCTTCTCCGTGGCTGGGAACCCTCCTGAGGAGCAGGTGGAGGAATTAAAATTGCCATCGGCTATCCCTTATTGCTACCTGGCTGAGGAGTAGCCCTGACTTATTTTGGTGGGGGTTTGTGTCCCCCTCCAACTCCTCGCACAGCTCCTGACCAGAGCTGGAGCTTGGCAGGGAGGCACAAAGGGTGGGCAGACAAACACGAGCTCTGGCCATGCCTAGGGACTCCATGCATGGAAGCACTTTGTGGAGCAGGACCCAGCCTGGGCCTGCAGGTGTACTGTGTGCAGGTGACACCAGCTGGGCTATATGCAGGTGGTGCGTTCAGGAACTGACTTCGTTTTCCCTTCTCTTTGTAGTTCACTCCTTCCTCCTTCCTTCGCACTGGGCAGCTGAGCAATGTGGATCTCAATGAGGACATCCGTGAGCTGGTGAGTGGTGCAGAGAGGGGCTGTGACTGAGTTTCCCTGCTGTGAGGTAACCCGTGGGAGTGCTCCCAGTGCAGCAGGGTTAGCCATTTCTCCCCTGTCCTGCTTGCCATGTGAGGGCTCCTGCGTGGCTATCCTTGGCTCTCAAGTGTTGCAGTGATTGAGAGACATTTCTGTTGCTGGTTCGAGTTGGAACACTTGTAACTGGATGGTTGTAGCATGTCTTATTGCAGGACTTTGGAGGAAAAGCTGGTCCAGTTCTGGATGTAGCTGTAATGCAGGACTGGGAGAAAGGCATGTGATGCCAGTGGGGCCCCTCCTGCCGCCTCTAAATGCCCTAAATCAGAGCTGGGAGAAGCCCGCATGATCAAAGGCATTTGTGAAACAGAATTTAGTTTCTACTCAAAAGCACGGATCTGCTTGAAATAGCTCTTTGCTTTAGGCCAAAGGAATTTCCTGTTGAGGTGAAATGTTGCCCTCCACTGGGAGCATGGAGCTGCTCTGATTTATTAAAATGGCAGTTTGGTGCTGGCTGTGCCAAACCCCTGCCTGCCTGGTCCCTGCTGTGCTGTACTCGTGGATGCCCATGGGATATGTCCTGCCGGGGCACAGTACAGGAAGGCCAGGGGTGCACACACAGAGGGCTGTTAGAACCAACTTAAATCTGCACACACTGACCAGTGGGAAACTGCCCTGGGCACTATGGCTGCTCTCTGCAGTCTTCCTTGTGCTTCCTGAGTGTTCATGCAGTAAAACCAGCACCAAGCCAGCATTGTGGCATGAGTGCTTCTGTGTCAGTTGCTGGTTGCCCTCAGGGAGACAAGCAGGGACCCTGCCAACCTGTGTGTCATATCCCACAGGAGACAGAGCTCCCCCGGACATATCCCAATGAGATCCCCCACAATGAGAAGCTCCTGTCACTCAAGTATGAGGTATGTGTGTTCCTGCTTCTTCCTCAGCTCTGCTGCTGCCAGCTTCCCTCTATGAGGCACTGGTGAGGAAGAGCTCTTGAGTGAGGGTCTCAGATTGGCCCTCCCCTGGTATAGGGGTCTTCCCCAGCATTAGACACTAACAACATCTCCCCTACCTGAGCTAGAGCCTAGACTATGACAACAGTGAAAACCAGCTGTTCCTGGAAGAGGAAAGGAGGATAAACCATGCGGTGAGTCCTGCCATGACCTGGTTATCTGTTGTCCCTGCACGTTGACACCATTCAGCAGCTGCTTGAGCTGTGTGGTTTGATGGGCATCACCAGTTTGCAGTGGGCAATAAAACCTTGGGGCAGGGTGGCCAGCTCTGCAGGAGCCCGGAGTGGCACAAGGGAGGGGTGAAGAGCTCACCTGGGTGCCATGGTGGTATTACTGGGCTGGGTGGAGATGCATGGAACACCTGCAGTGGGGAAGGCCCTACCCTGGGGGCTTTCGGAGCTGGTACTGCAGCAAGATGCAGCAGGAGGGTGTGCTGAGGGACTTGATGGAGGCAGACGAGCTGGGAAAACTTGTCTTCTAGCCAGAGATCCCTCGGAGGGACAAGGACACTGGGGGCTGCCTTGAAATAGGTCAGGCTTTACAATCCTGTGCCCAGCAGAGGAAAAAGAAGTCTGGGACTTGATTCAGGGAAGGTGGCTAGGTGGGGCTGTGGGTGCAGGGTTGGGCAGTGGTGGGTTCTGATGGCTGTCTGATTGTCTGTCAGGCCTTCCGGACAGTGGAGATCAAGCACTGGGTCATCTGTGCCATGATTGGCATTCTCACTGGCCTTGTCGCCTGCTTCATTGACATTGTGGTGGAGAACCTGGCTGGGCTGAAGTACCGTGTGGTGAAGGACAGTATCCTTGCATGGAGTTGAGGCCACCAGCCAAGCAGAAGGATGGCACAATCTGTGTTCTCTGCTCCTGGGGACAATGAGAGAGATGTTCAGGGAGAGAGCAGCTTCCTCCTGGGCTTAGTGGCACAGGTCCTGCTGCTCCCAGCGCTTCTCTGAGGTGCTACCTGCATCCAAGTGCCCATCAATGCACTCTGCACACCACAGCCCCAAGAGCTCCGTGGTGATGCTTTGTGGTAGTGGGAAGGGTATTCCTGAGCTGATACCAGCCTTTCCTTGATCTTCCTCCACAGACATTGACAAGTTCACAGAGAAAGGGGGCCTGTCTTTCTCTCTGTTACTCTGGGCCACTCTGAATGCCAGTGTGGTGATGGTGGGCTCTGTTATCGTTGCTTTTATAGAGGTGAGGCTTTGGAGGCTGCCTGTGTGGGGGTAATCCTGTAACGTCCATCCAATGTGTTCCTGCTGAATTGGCCCTCTGGAGCCCGGTGCCTTGGTGTTGGCTGGAAATGTCTGTGCTGTAAGGTTTTCTCCTCAAGTGTCAGGCTGTCAGGATGTGCTGCCCTTCATTTGCAGCCCCAGCAGCCTGGGGCAAGGGAGGTGGCAGAAGGGTGTGCTTCAGCCTTGGATGCAGGCGCAGCTCTTGCAAACTGTGTCAGTTCATGCAAGCTTTGGACTGGGCCCAACCTCTTTGCTTTGCATGTACATGAGCATCTGTGGCGAGCAGGCTGGTCAGGTGCTCTGAGACACCCTTGAGAAAAGCCAGAAGCTAGCAGCTGACTGGTGATGTCTGGGGCAGGTTGTGTCTGAGGCGGGGGGCAGTGGGTCCCTGCAAGACAGCAGCAGCTTCCTTGTTGCTGTGCCCTTCCTTGCTGTCAAAACTCCCTAGCCACCAAGTGTGAGCCTTCTGCAGGGAACACCCTTGTGTTTGCTGACTGCATCTATTTGCCCTTTGGGGCAGTGTGTCTGTGGGGACGCAGCAGGTTCCTCTTGAGAGCTTGTAGATAAGCTTTGAGCCTGCCCAAGGATGTACTTGGCATGGTCTGCAATCAGAGACAGGGTAAGGTGGCCAGCATGTCCCCAGTCTCCATCCTGTATGTGATAGCTACTAAAGCCTTCCTGTTCCTCACAGCCTGTCGCAGCTGGCAGTGGCATTCCCCAGATCAAATGCTACCTCAATGGTGTGAAGATCCCACATGTTGTCCGCCTCAAGGTAAGAAGTGGGAGCTCGTGGGATGAGTGCCTACTGCATGGGCTGGGCTGGAACGAACATGCTTCATTCTTGTGCCATGGGGCATTCCCTGTGTGTGCTGTGGCAGAGATGAAGCTGCGCTGCCTGCAGCAGCATGGGGTGCTCCTGTCACCCTCGTGATGTGCTGTGCTTTTTGCTCTGTCTTGCAGACCCTGGTGATCAAAGTCTGCGGGGTCATCCTCTCGGTGGTCGGCGGCCTGGCTGTTGGGAAGGTGATGTGTACAAAGTGCCCTCTGACATGCTCCTGCCATGTTGTTATCTGCTGCTGGCATGTGTGCCACAGCCCAGTGCCAGCTCTGCACTGGGGGTAGGGGACTGGTGGCCTTGTGGTACCTTCTCAGTTTTATTCCCTGCCAGTCCTAAGGCACATGGTGCTGCTGAGCTGGTCAGTGTGTGGCTTGGCTGAGGGCAGGAGAGCAGCAATCTGTGTCTGCCTGCATTTGTCACTGTGAATGTCAGATGGGGGAGCACAGGTGCTGCACTGGGACCTGGCTGACCTACTGGGGCTGAAGGCAAGGAAGGCAGGCTTAGCAAGCCCCTGTCCACTCTGCTGGAGGGAGTGCTGCTGGGAGCAGGAGCCATTTGCTAGAATGAGATTCTAGGGGGGAAGCAATTGCAAGGTCAGTATTGACCAAAATCCTCTATCAGTAGACCTGAAGAGATAGAGCTGGTACAGGTATAGCAGTCAGCTTCTTTAGGGCCATTGCCTGTTGGACACTGGTCTCCCTTCCCCAGCTTTCCTTGGCTGTAGCGGTTCTTCCTTCTCTGATCTGACTCCACTCTTCCACCCACAGGAAGGACCCATGATTCACTCTGGAGCTGTGATTGCTGCTGGCATCTCCCAGGGAAGATCCACATCTTTGAAGCGAGACTTCAAGGTTGGTGCTCAGAGCAAAGGGTTCTGCTGCAGTCTGAGCACAGAGCACGCTGCCTGGCTGCCCTCCCTGGTGTCAGAGCCCAGCCAAGCTCTGGTGGAGCTCTGAACTTCCTCTGGGGAAGGTGCCCAGAGAGAGGGACGGAGCTGTGAAATCTATCTGGTGCCACCTGAATCCCTTCCTGTGCTGTCCAAAACAGCTCCCTGGGGTTCTGCTGGTGGCAAGGGATTGTATCTATGTCTCTTCTGATCTTGTGCCTTTGGCCACCCCTGAACCTACCTTCACTTTGATATTTCAGATCTTTGAGTACTTCCGCCGATGCTGAGCAGGGCTACACACATCTTCAGGGGGCTGCTCCTGCCGGGATTGTATCTATGTCTCTTCTGATCTTGTGCCTTTGGCCACCCGGGTATGTGTCTTGGCTCTGATGCTGAGCAGGGCTACACACATCTTCAGGGGGCTGCTCCTGCCGGGATTGTATCTATGTCTCTTCTGATCTTGTGCCTTTGGCCACCCGGGTATGTGTCTTGGCTCTGATGCTGAGCAGGGCTACACACATCTTCAGGGGGCTGCTCCTGCCGGGATTGTATCTATGTCTCTTCTGATCTTGTGCCTTTGGCCACCCGGGTATGTGTCTTGGCTCTGATGCTGAGCAGGGCTACACACATCTTCAGGGGGCTGCTCCTGCCGGGATTGTATCTATGTCTCTTCTGATCTTGTGCCTTTGGCCACCCGGGTATGTGTCTTGGCTCTGATGCTGAGCAGGGCTACACACATCTTCAGGGGGCTGCTCCTGCCGGGATTGTATCTATGTCTCTTCTGATCTTGTGCCTTTGGCCACCCGGGTATGTGTCTTGGCTCTGATGCTGAGCAGGGCTACACACATCTTCAGGGGGCTGCTCCTGCCGGGATTGTATCTATGTCTCTTCTGATCTTGTGCCTTTGGCCACCCGGGTATGTGTCTTGGCTCTGATGCTGAGCAGGGCTACACACATCTTCAGGGGGCTGCTCCTGCCGGGATTGTATCTATGTCTCTTCTGATCTTGTGCCTTTGGCCACCCGGGTATGTGTCTTGGCTCTGATGCTGAGCAGGGCTACACACATCTTCAGGGGGCTGCTCCTGCCGGGATTGTATCTATGTCTCTTCTGATCTTGTGCCTTTGGCCACCCGGGTATGTGTCTTGGCTCTGATGCTGAGCAGGGCTACACACATCTTCAGGGGGCTGCTCCTGCCGGGATTGTATCTATGTCTCTTCTGATCTTGTGCCTTTGGCCACCCGGGTATGTGTCTTGGCTCTGATGCTGAGCAGGGCTACACACATCTTCAGGGGGCTGCTCCTGCCGGGATTGTATCTATGTCTCTTCTGATCTTGTGCCTTTGGCCACCCGGGTATGTGTCTTGGCTCTGATGCTGAGCAGGGCTACACACATCTTCAGGGGGCTGCTCCTGCCGGGATTGTATCTATGTCTCTTCTGATCTTGTGCCTTTGGCCACCCGGGTATGTGTCTTGGCTCTGATGCTGAGCAGGGCTACACACATCTTCAGGGGGCTGCTCCTGCCGGGATTGTATCTATGTCTCTTCTGATCTTGTGCCTTTGGCCACCCGGGTATGTGTCTTGGCTCTGATGCTGAGCAGGGCTACACACATCTTCAGGGGGCTGCTCCTGCCGGGATTGTATCTATGTCTCTTCTGATCTTGTGCCTTTGGCCACCCGGGTATGTGTCTTGGCTCTGATGCTGAGCAGGGCTACACACATCTTCAGGGGGGCCACCCCTGAACCTACCTTCACTTTGATATTTCAGATCTTTGAGTACTTCCGCAAGCCGCTGCTGGTGTCTCTGCAGCATTTGGTGCCCCTGTGGGTATGTGTCTTGGCTCTGATGCTGAGCAGGGCTACACACATCTTCAGGGGGCTGCTCCTGCCTGCAGGGATCTGCCTGGTGCACTGCAGGAGCCTGGGTTGGGAGAGCCCTGCATTTACTTCCAGGCTCATACGCTTGTTTGGAGGTTGGTTGTTGTGTGGTGGGAATCTGTAAGCGACCCAGTCTGGTGTGCCAACATCTGGCAGTTCCAGGATTGAGAAGGGAAACTGGCTGCTCTGTGGTTGTCCCGTGAGCCTTCCTGAAAAGTGTCTGCCACTCCTCCAAGCTGCCCTGACAAGGAAGGTCTTGGGAAGAAAGGAGGTGGTTACCTGCCTCTGATCCTAAATGTTGCTTCCCTGAGATGGAGGTGAGGTAGTGATGGGTCTTTGAACCTGATGTCCTGCTTGCAGCATTGGGCTTGTCTGGTCCCTTTGGATCCTGGGAGCTGTGGGACACATGAGCTGGTATGGGTTTGGCTGGTGCTGAGACGTGAGAATCTGTGGCATGTGCCTACTGTGAAGATGTTTGTGTCTTGTGCTTGCAGGGGGTGTCCTTTTCAGCTTAGAGGAAGGAGCTTCCTTCTGGAACCAATTCCTGACATGGAGAATTGTAAGTGCTGCAAAGCAGAAGCAGTAAATTAAAGCAGGCCTTATTCCGGTTAACTCAGGGTGTGCTGGCACTGAGGCATCATCTTTTCCCATGTGCCAGAGCTGTGTGCCTTCTTTCATCCTTGCCCTCTGCAACCATGTAGTGCATCACAGGGATCAGGGCATCCTAAATGCCCTCTTATCCCCCAGGCTTAAAATCTGGGTCTGGCTGAGTGACATCTCATTTCTTGAAGCTGCCAACCCCTTTTCCAAGGGAGCTGCCACAGGGCAGTGGGGAGGTGAGAGGAGGAGAGCACCCATGCTTGGTGTGTGCTGCCCTGAGTGCTGCCATGGGGAAGGTGGCAACTTGTCCTCAGCACATCCTGGGTAGCAAGTCCTAGCCAAGGACCTTGGGGGGGATATTTTCGGATAGTGTGGAAGGAACTGGGCTGTATCTGTTCAGCAATAACTCTGTGCTGCATCTCTTTCTAGTTCTTTGCCTCCATGATCTCCACATTCACTCTGAACTCTGTCCTGAGTGTTTACCATGGCAATGCTTGGGATCTGTCCAGCCCTGGGCTCATCAATTTTGGCAGGTTTGATAGCGAGGTATGCCACGGATTCTTCTGCTGGGGGAGGTGGAAGCAAGCAGCTCAGGGGTTTTGGGATATCTGTCTCTTAAAATGTGGGACAGGCTCTGGGATGTCGCTGGATCCCAGCACCACCAATGTGAGCAGAAGGTGTTCNCTGCCTGGCTGCCCTCCCTGGTGTCAGAGCCCAGCCAAGCTCTGGTGGAGCTCTGAACTTCCTCTGGGGAAGGTGCCCAGAGAGAGGGACGGAGCTGTGAAATCTATCTGGTGCCACCTGAATCCCTTCCTGTGCTGTCCAAAACAGCTCCCTGGGGTTCTGCTGGTGGCAAGGGATTGTATCTATGTCTCTTCTGATCTTGTGCCTTTGGCCACCCCTGAACCTACCTTCACTTTGATATTTCAGATCTTTGAGTACTTCCGCAGAGACACAGAAAAAAGGGACTTTGTCTCAGCTGGAGCCGCTGCTGGTGTCTCTGCAGCATTTGGTGCCCCTGTGGGTATGTGTCTTGGCTCTGATGCTGAGCAGGGCTACACACATCTTCAGGGGGCTGCTCCTGCCTGCAGGGATCTGCCTGGTGCACTGCAGGAGCCTGGGTTGGGAGAGCCCTGCATTTACTTCCAGGCTCATACGCTTGTTTGGAGGTTGGTTGTTGTGTGGTGGGAATCTGTAAGCGACCCAGTCTGGTGTGCCAACATCTGGCAGTTCCAGGATTGAGAAGGGAAACTGGCTGCTCTGTGGTTGTCCCGTGAGCCTTCCTGAAAAGTGTCTGCCACTCCTCCAAGCTGCCCTGACAAGGAAGGTCTTGGGAAGAAAGGAGGTGGTTACCTGCCTCTGATCCTAAATGTTGCTTCCCTGAGATGGAGGTGAGGTAGTGATGGGTCTTTGAACCTGATGTCCTGCTTGCAGCATTGGGCTTGTCTGGTCCCTTTGGATCCTGGGAGCTGTGGGACACATGAGCTGGTATGGGTTTGGCTGGTGCTGAGACGTGAGAATCTGTGGCATGTGCCTACTGTGAAGATGTTTGTGTCTTGTGCTTGCAGGGGGTGTCCTTTTCAGCTTAGAGGAAGGAGCTTCCTTCTGGAACCAATTCCTGACATGGAGAATTGTAAGTGCTGCAAAGCAGAAGCAGTAAATTAAAGCAGGCCTTATTCCGGTTAACTCAGGGTGTGCTGGCACTGAGGCATCATCTTTTCCCATGTGCCAGAGCTGTGTGCCTTCTTTCATCCTTGCCCTCTGCAACCATGTAGTGCATCACAGGGATCAGGGCATCCTAAATGCCCTCTTATCCCCCAGGCTTAAAATCTGGGTCTGGCTGAGTGACATCTCATTTCTTGAAGCTGCCAACCCCTTTTCCAAGGGAGCTGCCACAGGGCAGTGGGGAGGTGAGAGGAGGAGAGCACCCATGCTTGGTGTGTGCTGCCCTGAGTGCTGCCATGGGGAAGGTGGCAACTTGTCCTCAGCACATCCTGGGTAGCAAGTCCTAGCCAAGGACCTTGGGGGGGATATTTTCGGATAGTGTGGAAGGAACTGGGCTGTATCTGTTCAGCAATAACTCTGTGCTGCATCTCTTTCTAGTTCTTTGCCTCCATGATCTCCACATTCACTCTGAACTCTGTCCTGAGTGTTTACCATGGCAATGCTTGGGATCTGTCCAGCCCTGGGCTCATCAATTTTGGCAGGTTTGATAGCGAGGTATGCCACGGATTCTTCTGCTGGGGGAGGTGGAAGCAAGCAGCTCAGGGGTTTTGGGATATCTGTCTCTTAAAATGTGGGACAGGCTCTGGGATGTCGCTGGATCCCAGCACCACCAATGTGAGCAGAAGGTGTTCATGCAGCCACTGCTGGGTCTGGGTGCTAAGGAGCATTCAGGGCACGTCCTGGGGCTGCTCCAGGCTCATGCTTCCTCAGACAGAGAGTGACTGGCAGCCAAAGGTCCAGAAGGTCTGAAACCCATCTCTTATTTGCAGAAAATGGGATACACGATCCAGGAAATTCCTATCTTCATCTTTATGGGCGTGGTTGGTAAGGGAGTTCTGCTCTTTCAATCCAATTAGTATGAATGATTTTCTCTGTTCTGTCTGGGCCTAGAGACCTTCAGGATCCCCTTTCTTGGGGGGAGTGGAAAATCCATTAAACTCAGAAGCAGAGGCTGTTTGTGGAGTTTACAGGGGTGAGAGCAGGATCCTGGGCCAGCCCTCACCCTTGTAGCAAAGGAGACACCGTGTAATCTGTATCCTGCAAAGTCCCCTGTGGGGTCAGTGTGTTGCAGTCATGGGCAGCCCCGTGCTGCCACGTGTCCTGGGGCAGCCAGTCATGCTGGGTGTGTCATCGATGTCTCTCTGAGCTTCCTCTTTTCTCTTGCATCTTGGGTGGCTGTAGGAGAGTCTGAGACTTGCATGCTGACTCTTCCCTCCTTTCTACTTGCAGGTGGGATCCTGGGGGCTCTGTTCAATGCCCTGAATTACTGGTTAACGATGTTCCGGATCAGGTAAGAGCTTGCAGGTGGCTAAGATGACTGAAGTGGATTGGTTGACATCTGTGCTCACTGGTGGTGATGTTCCTGGACAGATCCAGGCTATAACCTCATGCACAATGTCAGCAGCCCCTGGAAACTGACAGATAAAGATGCCGTGTGCCTTTTGCTGCCTGCACACAAGCCTTTGTCCCACAGCATCCCACCTTTGCTGTGATCCTGCTAAGTATTTATCCTTAGTGACCTGGCTGCTCAAACCGAGTGCAAGTACCATACAGACATGGTTGCTACATGGGAGCAGATCCAAGAGAGCTGTTGAACCCATCAGAGCCTGCTCTGGCACAGCCATACTTGCCACCAGCATTTCAAACACCAGAACCAGCCTTGGGGTGTCAGAGAGGAGTGACCTGTGGCAGCAGCAGAACTGGTGATGGACCTATAGCATTTCCCAGGGCATTGCTCCTTCTGGGGTGCAGCTTACTGGGCTTGGCTCTCTGCTGCCCTCCTTCTCCTGGCACAGCCTTCCATTCTGGGCAGCCTGTAAGGCTTGCTGCATCTCACCACTGGCACCCTTGGGTGCTGCTGGGGCAGAGCTGGGCTCACTGCTCTGCTTCCTTTCAGGTACATCCACCGGCCTTGCCTCCAGGTGATTGAGGCCATGCTGGTTGCAGCGGTGACAGGAGCTGAGGGCTTTGTCATGATTTACTGCTCCTGAGACTGCCAGCCCATCCAGGGGAGCTCAGTGGCCTATCCCCTGCAGGTAGGAGATGCTGGTGAGCTATGCTTGGGGTGAGGCTGAGCAGGGGAGCGAGACCCTGTTGGAATTTGTGGCCCTGGGTCTTGCTGGTTCCCCTGCAGCCACTGTCCTCTGCTCTGGGTGGAACTGGAGACCTCGAGTTCACACTGGGCTTCTCCTTGCTATAATACCCATCTCAGAGATGTGAGCACCACCTGGGCTGAAGCGTTGCTTTGCACAGGTCTCTCTTGTCAGCATCACAATAGCTGGATGGAAGTGCTGCGGTGTTGGTGTGCTTGCTGTGTGTGGTCCCCCCACCTCTGCAACCAACTGGAGCACAGCAGCCTGCAGGGCAGCCCGCAGCTGCCACTTCTCACTCTTTCTTTTCTTATTCTGCAGCTTTTTTGTGCTGATGGAGAGTACAATTCCATGGCCACTGCCTTCTTCAACACACCTGAGAAGAGTGTTGTCAATCTCTTCCATGACCCTCCAGGTCTGTGTGCCAAGTGAATGCTTCCTTGAAGAGCAGAGCAGGGCAGGATGTGTGCACAGTGGCTGACCTGCTCCCTCATTCCTTGTGGGATATGAGTAGTGTGGCTTGAAGAGGGGATAGTGGAGTCCAGCAAAGCACTGTGTGGGGCAGTAGGCAGTGACTGTTGTGGATAACAGCTCCTGAGCACTCGTGCAGTGCTACAAACAGGAGGTGCTGGTGTTCCTTTGTGGCCACGTACCCATCAGTGCCACTGGGGCAGATCTGCTTTGAGCCTTGTGGTGGCTGCAGGGCACAGTGCTGTGATGCAGTGGTCTGTGCTTTGTACCAGCAAACAAACTGATTTTAACAGCAAAGCTGATCCTTTCCCTGCCACCTAAGGAGATGTCAGCTCCTTTGCTGCAGCAGAGGAAGGAAGGATGGGTGCTGTGTTTGGGGGCACCGTGAGTTCAGTCAAAAGGCTCTGCCCTCAGGGCTACCTGCAAACAGGGAATCAGTTCTGTCTGTGCATGTTTGCAAGCTGTCATTCTAATCTGTGTGAGAGTATGTCTGACCCTTGCTTGCTCTCTGGAGTCCGTCCTGGAAATATCTCTGGCTGGTTTCTTACTTGGCAGGGCCTCTTGCACTGAATGACTTTACCTTCTGGGTAGGTTGCGGAGGTGGATTTTGAAGTGTGGATTTTGAAGTTTGGATTTGTGTTAGAAATGAGATCTAGCTTTCACACTCCAGCTCCTGTTTCCATTGGACCCCTTGTAATGATAAAGCACACTCTGCCCCCTGGGGCTGCTGCACTGCCTTGATCCCAATGCTGTTCTGGGACCAGTTCGCCAGTGCCTCTGCCCACCAGACCTCTTCCTCCCAACACTAGTGGCCCCTCAGGACTTTGCAGAGTTCATCATGTTGCCCTGCAGGAGGGGCTGCTGTCTGTTTTCCCATGGCTGCAGTGCCCTTTGGGCTGTGGGACTGGCGCTGACTTCCTGTTCTCATCCCACCCCAGGTTCCTACAACCCCATGACACTGGGCATGTTCACCCTGATGTATTTCTTCTTGGCCTGCTGGACATATGGCCTCACAGTATCTGCAGGGGTCTTCATCCCTTCCCTGCTGATCGGTGCTGCCTGGGGACGGCTGTTTGGGATCTCCCTGTCCTACCTGACCAAGGGCTCGGTGAGTGCTTGATGAGAAGGGGCAGTGCAGTTCCTCTCTCTCCTCCTTCGCTGCTGACCTGCCTGAACATGGAGGCAGTGGGAATGGAGCTGGCTGAGAGCCTGGCACAGCAGTGTGGAGAAGTGTGGGATGGGTTGACTCCTCACTCGATGCTCTCCTGAGCTGCATCTGGGCTTTTCCTGGCTCTGACAGGGCCCTGATGACACACATGGGCTCTGGTGGCTTCTGTCATTCTCCTTCAGAGGTGGGGTTTGGGGCCGGGGCACTGCTCATTATCTCTAGGTACCCTGGAGCCAGCAGCTCACTTGGTCCCTTCTCTCTCCTGTTCTCAGATTTGGGCTGACCCTGGGAAGTATGCCCTGATGGGAGCTGCTGCACAGCTGGGTGAGTTGCTGAGTTGCATTACTTTGGGAGTCATGGGCACATCCAACTTGTGTTACAGTGAAGGTGGCGTGAGGAAATAACACGCTCTGCTTCTCTGATGTAGTTTTTCCCCTAGTTGAAGTGCAGCCTGTACTGTCAGGTAAAAACCCAGCCTGGCTGTGAACTTCCTCACAGTGCTGGCAGTACCATGGCAAAAACAAGGGCTGGGCTTGTCCGGGGCAGTTTCTGGGGCTGGAGGTGCTGTGAGGCTGTAGTCTAGTTTGGGTCTAGGAGCTCTGGCTTCCCCTAACCTGCCCTGGACCCCTGTCACTGTGTGGGTCACTGCACTCAGTGACTGGCGGCAGCCTGCAAAGCCAGTGGAGGGGAGCAGTGTCCCTGGGGGGTTCGGATGTTTGAGAGCCCTGCATTGCTGTGCATAAACTGAGGGGTCTTGGGAGCTCTCCCCTGAGCTCTTGGTCCCCTTGGATGCTTCTCACAGGTGGGATAGTGAGGATGACGCTGAGTCTCACTGTCATCATGATGGAGGCAACAGGAAACGTCACCTATGGATTCCCCATCATGCTGGTGCTGATGACAGCAAAGATCGTGGGAGATTACTTTGTGGAGGTGAGGACTGGATGTGGTCATGGTGAGCCTTGGACAGGGTGGGAGGCAGTGGGGGTGAGGATTTGGGGTACTGCAGAACCAGGGGAAGCTGTAGTAGGTAAGGACAGGCTGGTGCAGAGCTTTGGGAGGAGACCATGGGGCTCTGATGCAGAGAGGAGCTGCTGCCTGGCTGTACCCGCCTTGGCATATCTCCTGATGGTTTGACTGTCCTTGCAGGGACTCTATGACATGCACATCCAGCTGCAGAGTGTGCCCTTCCTGCACTGGGAGGCCCCAGTGACATCCCACTCTCTCACAGCCAGGTAGGTGGACTGAGGATCTGGCACCTCTGGGGGCAGCCCTGTGCTTGTGCTGCTGCCAGCCCTGCCCTTCCCCAGCAGAGAGTTGTTCATTCCCTTGTCCCCCACACTGGGGACAGAGGATGTCAGGACAGAGCTGAGCACGTTGGGGCTGTGGATTTGGGGTGTGCTACCACCTAGTTGTCTCACACTGACCCTTCTCTGCAGGGAAGTGATGAGCACACCCGTCACCTACCTGCGGAGGATCGAGCGGGTGGGCACCATGGTGGACATCCTCAGCGACACCTCCTCCAACCACAACGGCTTCCCAGTGGTGGAGAGCAACCCCAACACCACACAGGTGGGCCGGGAGCTGCCAGGGGCTGTGCCTGAGAGTTGAGGGCCTTTGTGAGTGCTGGCTGTGGCCTGGGACCGTGGCCGTTGCTGCCCCAACCAGCCCTGCCTCATGTGGGGTGCTCTGTTGCAGGTTGCTGGGCTGCGGGGTTTGATCCTGCGCTCTCAGCTCATCGTCCTGCTGAAGCACAAGGTGAGTGCACAGAAACTGCCCCAGCCATCAGGAAGCTGTGTGCTCCTCTGCAGGAGCTCTGACTACTCCATGTTTCTGGCCTCGTCCCTCCCTCCTTGCTTGAGTGACCTGGGGCTGTGGCGGAGTGCCTCAGTGAGCACTGTGGGGTGGTCCCTGAGGATCTTTGTTCCTCCTCAGGTTTTTGTGGAAAGGGCCAACCTGAGCCTGGCGCAGCAGCGGCTGAAGCTGAAGGATTTCCGGGACGCCTACCCCCGCTTCCCCCCCATCCAGTCAATCCACGTCTCCCAGGATGAGCGCGAGTGCATGATTGATCTGAGCGAGTTCATGAACCCCTCGCCCTACACTGTGCCACAGGTAACGGCTGTGGGGCCCCTCTGCACCCCTCCCCCATGGAGCCCACCACCCTGGGTCCTTAGGGGCTGGCTGGGCACACTGTGGCTCCCACGGCCCTGCTCTGCCTTGCAGGAGGCATCTCTGCCACGGGTGTTCAAGCTTTTCCGAGCCCTTGGCCTGCGGCACTTGGTGGTTGTGAATAATCACAACGAGGTGAGGCCCTGGAGCAGCTCATGGGGACGCTGCCACTGTCCCCACGTTGTGTTCATTAGTGTGGGTCTTAACTCCGTCCCTTCCCTGGCAGGTGGTGGGCATGGTCACCCGCAAAGATCTCGCCAGGTACCGCCTGGGGAAGGAGGGACTGGAGGAGCTGTCGCTGGCACAGACGTGACATGGGACAACACTTCCCAGCACAGTTGTGTGCTGGTCCCTGGCCCCTCTGAGCCCAGGACCCTGCTTTGGTGGAGGCAGGGAGAGGACAGGGCTGGCTTGTGGAGGCATCGTGGTGCCTGGAGCACCGGCCCAGCCATACTGCCCTGGCTCTCTGTGTGTTGCTGCCTTCTCAAGTCTGCTGGCTCCTCTTCTCCTCCTCCCCCTCACTCCTTCCTCTGCTTCCCTGAGGGATCAAAATACATGGTAGGCTCTGTTAGCTCCTTGCGTAGGCTCACCACGGGTTGGGTGAAGGCAGGAGTGTGCCCAGGGGAACTGATGTGCCCTGCTGAGCTTGGCCCAGTCTCTCTGCCACAGTCCCTGCCCTCTGTCTCTGCTGCCAGCCTGGGCTGTCTGGGCCTGACCCTGCCTGGGCACCCCCTATGGGGCTGGGTCAGGCTGTGTGGGGATGCAAAGTATTGGGGCTCCTCCTGCTCTAAAGGCCCTGTCCCTTCTCTCCATGCTGCTGCCAACTGCTGGGATGAGCCCTGTGCCACACTCCTGCACTCTACTTCTCTGGTTGGAGAGGGTCCCCTGCTCCACTGTGCAATAAAAGGGCTCCCATGTTTCAGCAGCTGCTGCCTCTATCTCTTTCTTGGCTCCCTCAGCTGCTTTGCCCCCAAGAGCAGGAGCTGAGGGATAGAGTGGCTATGCCTGGGCTCTGGGTGGGGAGGTGGAGGGGAGAACCCTCTTTTCCTTGGGGATGGTGGTCCTCGAGTGTGGTCCCCTCTGACCACAAGTCCCAGAAGTGCTACTCCTGTGATGTGGGGTCCAAAGTGCCCTCAGCTGTATTTCTGTACCTGCTGCAGTTTGGTCTGGACTGGTGCAGTAGCCTGGCTCCTGCTGGGTCAGGGGGAGACAGGTCTACCTCTCCCTGGGTGAGGAGGAGGGTTCCCAACCCTTGCATCCCCTTGGTATAACTCCTCCTCCTGTCTTCGTTTGCCACCATCACCACAGGTGCTGGCCCTATCCCTGCTCCATGCCCTGTGGTGGCAGCACCCTGTGCTGTGCTCTGGGCTGGAGCCCTGGTGCCTGTGGGCTTCCTACCACTTTCTGTGCTGAAATAAACCCTGTTTGTTACTTTTACTCTGACAGTGCCTGTCTCGTGCTTCTCTCCATCTCCTGGTGCTGCTGCAGAGCTCAGTGCCACACTCCCAGGAACTGAGCCCTAACCCCAGGGTTGCTGCTGGGTTATGGGAGCAGTGCTCTGCCTGGGGCTGTCGTGGGTTTGGGTTGCTGTGGGGTGGGGGAGTGCTGTGGGTCACAGCACCCTGGGAGGAATGGGTACCCAGGGCCTCTTCCTGGGTGCTTTTCCCTTTCAAGGCCAACAAAGAGCCATGAACTAAAGGAGGGGATGCCTGGCTGGACCCTGGTACCAGGACTGTGTTCCAGTAGCAGCTAGGAGGCTGTGGAGAAGGGGAAGGGCTGCAGTGCAGCTTCGTCCTCCAGCCTGGCTCCTGCTCCATGGCAGCACAGCGGCCCTGGCTCCCTATGGTGCTGCTGAGTTCTCCCCCTGCTTGGGCTGCAGCGTGGCCCTGGCTGGCAGCTGGGTGCTTTGTGAGGCCCCATGTTGCCCTTTGCCCCGGCACAGCTGAGATAAGGGGATGGGATCCACCACATTGGGCCTGCCGAGCAAACACAGACTATGCTCCTCCAGCCACTGTGCGTCCCTCCTCCTCCTCTTCCTGGAGCCAGCGGCAGCGCCGAGGGGTGCTGTGCTGCAGCCCTTTGTCACCCAGGGCCAGGGACACGGCGGTGAGCAGCGAAGGACACTGCATGCACTCATGCCTGTGGGAGTCATTTATTCTCTCATCCCATTGCTGGCTCCAGGTGTCCTGCTGCCCGTGGGTTGCTCATTAACTGGGCAGCGCGTGGCAGCCCCGGGCTGCGGTGTGGGTCACAGCCCACTGTAGGGCTCGGCCTCCATCCCTGCGTGGCCCTGTGCAGGTGGCAGCTCCCGCCCGCTGCCCACCAGCTCTGGCCCCGGCTCTGCTGTCCAGTGGGCCAGCAGGTCGCTGAAGTCGGGGGTGCCGGCGTGCAGGAGGCTGGCAGGGCCGGGAGCTGGCTCCCTCCAGAAGGAGGGCGGTAGCTTCCTTCTGTGCATGGGGGTGATGTGGCCATATTTCCTCTCCAGACGCTGCGTCTTGCTGCCGGCCGCACGTGGTGCCAGGCACCGGTGCACGCCGTACTCGAAGAGCTCGGCCAGCGGCCCCAGCCTGTGTGTGGCCCCATGGAGCACCACCTCTGCCTGGGCCCGGCCATCCCGTGCTGTGTGCCCCAGGTCGGTGTCGTGGGGAGAGCTGCGGGGCGAGCTGCAGTCCTCGGGCACGCTGTGGCCGCCAGCGGCCTCCTCCCGGCCCCGCTGCCCGAAGTACCGCTGGATGTCACAGCTGATGAGCTCTGAGAAGCGCAGGAGCCGCAGCGTGGTCTCTGCGGCATTGGGGCTGGCCAGCTCTGGCTCGCTGCAGCCGGTGCTCTCCTCTGCTGCCTCCACTTCATCCTCTTCCTCCTCTTCTTCATCCTCCTCCTCAGAGAGGTCGGGAAAGTCAGGCTCGGGGCGCCCAGGCAGGAGCAGGCTGTGCGGGAAGGGTGAGGGCAGCCGCAGCTCGGCCAGCGGCTGGATGACGCCGGCAGCCATGTCGGTGCAAAGGGACACCCCGGGGCCTGGGCTCACCCTGTGGGCAGGGACATGGTGTGAGGGTGGCACATGGCCCCGTCCTCCCATCCTGTCCTGCTGCCTCACTGCGGTGCTCCACCCCGAGGCATTGAGGGGCTGCGTCACACCGTGCCATGGCCAGCGCGGGGATGTACCTGGGATGAGGGCAACAGGGACATCTCCCTGAGCCATGGGACACAGGGCAGCAGGGATGTCCCTACTGAGCCATGGGATGCAGGGCAGCAGGGTTGTCCCCAGTGAGGTATGAGGCAGCAGGGGTGTCCCTTCCAAGTCACAGGATTTGGAGCAGCAAGGTTTGAGCTACAGAGCACGGTTTGTGTTCCCCTGGAGGTTCCCTGCTACCCCAGGGCTCTCCGTGGTGGTGAATGGGGCTGAGCACCTCCCACCCTGGGCACAGCACTGCAGCCCATGGGCTGCACAGCCAGGATGCTGAGCGTCGTGCCCTGCCCATACAAGGACCCCCAACATTTCCCTCTTAAAGGATGAACCTTTCCCCTCCCCAGCATTATTTTGTGGGCTCTGGATACAGCTGAGTCCTGCCGAGCTGAGTGAAGCCCCACTATGTTCACTGCAGGACATTCTCAGCTGTGTGCCCTCCACGGGCGAGTGATGGGCTCAGTTCCCAGGACTCTGTGCACCCCAGCACAGATGCTTACCTCATGGCAACGGGGAAAGGGGCAGGGGCTGGAGGGCATTGCCCGGAGCTGCATCTCCTGCAGTGCCCCAGTGCAGCCCGGCTCGGTCAGCACTCACCTTGGTGCTGCTGCCCGGACATGCATAGGATCCTGCGCCGTTCCCCCTCGCTGTCCCTCCACCTGGGCCTGAAGTATTTATAGCGGAGCAGCGAGCTGACGGCTGGCAAATATTTGGTAGCCGTATTGTAATAGTAGACTCGGTAAACAGAGCCAGGGTTTGCTTTAGCACCCAGCAACGGGAGAGCGGCGCGGGGAGGGACGCGGGGACGGAAGGCAGGGCTCACCTTAATGGCTCACTCGCCAGGGGATTTTCAAGTGTTGTTCCTGTAGATTCACCTATTAAATCGGCAACCCCAGCTGCCAAACTGCCCGCACACTTGTACCGAGGGCTCTTATCTCCCCGCTGATTGGAGGTAAAATCAAGCTTTGTCAAATAGGCGTAAAATTAAATTTCATGCTATTTTGACTCCTGGAGTAGGGATCTTCTGAAGAACACAGTGCTTATCGAGTCGTGCCTGTGCAAACAGAGCTGTGGCTGCAGTGGGTGAACTCTCCAGGCTGCAGCCTCCGAGGGGTCCTGCAGTGCTGCTCACCCCCCCATGCAGCTCCAGGTCCCCAACTGCAGCCCCATGCTCCCTGCAGACCCCAAGAAGGGTGTGGGTTGGACATTTTGGGGTGTCGAGACACTTTGGGTGCTGGGGCTGGCATCTCTGTTGGGCAGTGCTGGATGCAGAGAGGGGGACACTGCTGTGGGGAGCACTGGGCCAGCACCAGGGCAGGGGCAGCACCCAGGTGGTAGCACTGTCACTGAAGACAGGGTGCTCGGATGCCCCATGTCGCCTCTATGGCCTGGGGCTATGTTGGTCCATGCAGGGACAGAGAAGCAGAAGTGACAACAAAGCAGCTTGTGTCTGGAGAAGGCTGCAGTCCTGCTGTGCCATTTCTGTTCCAGCACTGGGACATGATGGTGTGGCCATCCAGGGGGGCAGAGAGCACAGACAGTGATACGGGATAGCTGGGGGACACAGGGTGGCCAGGGGACATGGGAAAACCCACAGGTGACAGACAGAGGACACTCATGGAATGGCTGCCACCCAAGCATGGTCCTGTCCCCCTGCTGCAGCCTTTCCTGAGGCTCTCAGGTGGGACACTACGCACTGGGCTTGGGGATGGGCAGACCCTGTTCCGGAGCTATCCTGCCTCTGCCCTGGGGGCTGATGTCAGCTCCTGGTCTGGCCCTGTACCCCGGGATGAGCTATCCCCCGGCACTGCTGAGGACAGTGCCATCCTGGGCATGGCCGTCACCCACTCCACCCTGCACGTGGGGACCAAGGTGGGGTCTCAGCCCCATCCATGCCCCACTGTGCTGCCGTCCCTCCCCACACATTCCCGGGGGGGCAGCAGGTCCCGCCCAGGCACCGCTGGGCAAACACGGCCAGCGGGAGCTGATAAGCCACGGGCAGCCTTCGATCTGCCACCTGATGTCACCCGCTGCCACTGCTGCCTGTGAGGCACAGCCTGGCACGGCTTGGCACAGCATGGCATGGTTTGGTAGGGCCTGGCGCAGCCTGCCACAGCCCAGTATGGCCTGGTAGAGCCTGGCACAGATTGATGCAGCTCAGCAGGGCCTGACATGGCTCAGCACAGCCTGGCACAGGTTGGTATGGCATGAGCTGGCAGTGCTCAGTACTGCCTGGCATGGACTGGCACAGCCTGGCTGGGCTTGGTCCAACACAGCCTGGTTGGGCTTGGTGTGGCATGGGGGGGCCTGGCACAGGTTGGTGCAGCTCAGCAGGGTTTGATATGGCTCAGCACAGCCTGGCACAAGTTGGTGCAGCTCAGCAGGGTCTGACATGGCTCGGCACAGCCTGGCACAGGTCGGTATGGCATGAGCTGGCAGTGCTCAGTACTGTCTGAGTACGGGCAGGGACTGGCACAGCCCGGCCCGGTACAGCTCAGCACAGCCTGGCTTGGCCTGGTAGAGCCCGGCACAGCACGGTACAGCTCAGCGAAAGCTGGCACAGCTTGGCGCAGCTGCAAAGGGCCCGACACGGCTCAGCACGGCCCGCTTGGCAGCGTACGACCCGGCAGCGCTCAGTACACCCCGGCAGGGATTGTCCCGGCCCGGCCCACTCCGGCACGGCGCGCAGGACTACAGGTCCCGGCATGCCGCGCGCCGCCGGGAGGGGCCGCTTCCGCCCAGCGCNGGACCGTAGGTAGGTGCGGTGCCGGGAGCCCCGCGGCGGTGTGCGGGTGCGGTGCGATCCGTATCGCTAAAAGCCGTCCGGCGCCTTGTAGCGGGGCTGCTCAGGTCCTTTGCACTTTGTTTCGTAAGTGAATGAGCGCCTTTCTCTCTCTTTCGTGTGTTGAAGTTGCTGTTGAATTGCTTCCCTTATTTTTATTTCATACAAACTGAACAATTGTGGCCCCTCTATTTTATTTATAAAGGTTCAGTGTATCTTTGCCTGCCTACATCAATCTGCAAGGGAGTTGCAGAAAAGCCTCATGTTCATCGAGCCGTGAGTCACAACCAATTTTTAAAGCTGTTATAACCAAAAAAAAAAAAAAAAAAAAAAAGAAAAAAAAACAAAAAAAAAACCGAAAAAAAGTGTTTGCTTTTTTTTTTTTTTTTTCCACCAGTAACTTTACAACCGTAGCTTAGAAACAAAGAAAGAGAAAATGAAACCCATTTTCAGTAGACACGACATAATTCCTGGGTGCTTGCAAACCCTGTTCATACTGAGTATTACACGTGCCTGTGTCATATACACAGCTTGGCTTTAACCATTACCACTTTGCCTTTACTTTTATGTATCATTCCCCTGACTTCCTTACTGCAGGTGTGGGCAAGAAAGCTTTTCCTTTAAAACTTTTCAACAGTGGGCATAAAATTCTGCAGCTGAGGTCTTGAAGAATGCAGATGGGTATAGTATATGTTGGAGCTCGCAGTGTGTATTGACTAACTTTGTTTCTTTTCTTGATTTATTTTTAATTATTCTTCTTATTATTTTTGCTTTTCTGATATTGTCTTGTTTAAGTGGCTCCTGAGTGTCTCCTGAGGGCGGGAGGAGGGTGGGAAGTGCTCTTCGTGCTCCGGGCTGACACCTATGAGATGCAGCATTTCACGGCCTTGGAAAACACACTGCAGACTTGGTATTGAGACCGAATGGACTGATGTCTTAATCATCAGATTAGCAAATAGCAGTTGCCTATAAAAAGAATTAAAAAGAAACCAAACCTAACCCAACCGTCCAGCACAGCCTTGCTTTGTGATTCATGGCCCTCTGCTAGCTTGGGTTTCAGTATCTCCTGCCCCTTCATTACAGCAAAATAAAAGGGGGATAAAAACAACCGAAAGCGTTGGCTCTGAGCCACACTGTCTGTCTCCTTTTGCTCTTTGGGCTGTGTGCTCTCTTTATGTGGATGACAGGCTGTGGACGTTACTTGGCTTGCCAGCGCTGTGTTGAACACGGTGTGTGATGAGTAAATGCTGAAGTGGTGTTTGTGGCCGATTACAAGTTTTCCAGAATGCCCTGTTACCCTCTAAGCTTTTCCAAGTAATTCTGGGGAGCAGGGACACCATGTATTTTAATCTGCATATTGAGGCCAGATGATCGTACCGACGTTTTTGTTCTCCTATCAGTGTTCTAATGTCTCCTTATTTAAAACCACAAATGAATTTCAGGAGATGAAACCAGACAAAGGGTGAAGTTTACAGACGATCGTGTCTGCAAGAGCCACCTCCTGGATTGCTGTCCTCACGATATCCTGGCAGGAACAGTAAGTATTCCTCTGGAATAAGGAATTCTGGTAAGGCAGAAGTTGGCACAGCTCTTCAGGGCTCCTCTGTGTCACCCAAAGTAACTTCTAGGAGATGCAGCCTGGAAAACATCACACTTCCCTTGCCCTAGGAACAGGCAGCAATTTTCATTTCAGTTTCTGTGCTACCTTTGGAACCACCACAGTCGGGTGTGCTCAGAATGCATCTACACTGCTTTTTCTGTCACAGTCGATGTGAAGTTGCAAGATCATTTCTTTTTTAACAGCCTGTGATAGAGCATGAAGCTTGGCCGGCGGGGTCATGGGCTCCTAGCCTAGAGGAGCCAACCTGCTGTCCAGGGTGCTGTAGTTCACCTCAGCATCTTCAGCTCAGCAGACCTCACGAGCTGCAGTCATCCTCAACCCTCAGAGCTTTTCAGTCTCCTTTTTTAAACCAGGTGATATTCTTCTGGTGGAATTGCAGCTTTTTCATCACAAAGGGTTGGCATGCTAATGGCAGGTTACAGCTCAGGCTGGCTTTGTCTTTACTTCGTTGTTGTGAGCAGTGTGTCACTCTGCCTGACTGGTTTAAAACAGCTGGGACAGCTTCCTTCACTGGTGCCCTCTGGGTATACAGCTGGCTAAGTTTCAAAGGTTTGGCTCAGATGTTCTCTGCGAGAGCAGAAGGTGATGTGGTAACAACGAGATGTTGTGGAGTAAGATTCAGTCCCTGGATGAAAGATGCAGTCCAACTT
Organism: Odontophorus gujanensis; assembly: GCA_013399175.1. Lineage (NCBI taxonomy): Eukaryota > Metazoa > Chordata > Aves > Galliformes > Odontophoridae > Odontophorus > Odontophorus gujanensis. The sequence continues at coordinate 24,839 of VXAB01012094.1, forward strand.
TCATAAGATACCAAAGACATACACTGTTTATTACTGTATTACTTAATTGCAAGATGGAAATTAATAACGCTGTTTATCACCAAATGCTGTGACATTTCATGTTGTCCATCCATTTAAGAGGTTTTTTTTAAGCTGTAGTCATTGTTTATGGCCCTTTACTTTGTTATTTCACGTGCTGGGGTTTGACACGTGGGTTCCCAGCAGAGGGAAGAGCTGACATTACACTGCTGTGATGGCCAAGCAACATGGCAGAGCTAGCTTTACCAAGCACTGCCTTGGCGCTGAGCAGGCAGACTTCAGCTTCTAAATGGCTGTTGCTGCTTTTTAATATTGGAAGAATGAAGTACAGATCTCTCTGTTTCTGAAGTGTCCAAAGGGATGCAGGGCCACGTTTGGAAGCTCAAATGTATTTTCCATCCGTGTCACCTTCTCTTTAAGGACTTCAGAGCTTCTGAAATCACTTCTGCTCACTCCCATTCTCTGTGTGAGCCAAGGTGGGTTAGGGTGTATTTTTTGAATGTAGGACTCGTTCTGGGAGCCTGGATGTGGTTTGAAGACATGTGGTGCCTTCCACCTCTTCTGGCATTTCTCCAGCAGAAAGCTGATGGTAGTTTGAAGGGGTTGGATGAAGCAGTGTGTGTAACTGTTGCAGCTGGTGACAAGACACAGAGGAAGCCTGGGGTATTAAGTGCGTTCTGAATGTCCTGGGTTGGAGGAGCACCCAGGAGCAAGGAAAACTGCTGCTGCACAGGTGATCTCGTGGTGGCCTCTGCACTGCTATCAGTAGGTTCTTGGGGGTAAGAAAATGCATCAGTGCCACAGGTCTGTTTGGAGAGAGCATGCCAGGTCTGGAACAGGATCAACAGTTCAGCAGTCAGCACTGCCAGCACAGAATGAATCACGGCAGGCTTTCGTTATGCATCCAGACAGGTTTACTGGCATCTTATGTTGCTGTATTAATGAAGGAGCTGCAAGGGTGAATCTGCCTTGACTGGATGGGGTAACATCCATCTCTGGATGTGTGTTATTGCAGGAATCAGGATATTGGACCTTGGCACCTACCAACGGGTGTTCCAAGCTTTCTGGTAATGATTGTGATGCATCCTTCCCCTGGAAGGCAGTGTTACTGCTGCATCCTTTGTGTATGCAGCTGATTTTTAGTGGGAGGCTGGTTGGAGGAGAGCGGGGAACTGGATCTGGTCAGTAGCAGTGCTCAGTGAAATGTGATCACATCCCCCTTGCTGACCTTCAGGTGCAGGGTAAAAGAAGCCCAGATTTTGAGGAACTTTCTGGAATGTTCCTGACAGCTGCAGAAGACACGTTTGCTTTGTTTAGGTGGGCCAGTGTACCTGGGTGTAAGGGCTCTATTGGTGAGAGCTGAAATCTGTAGGTTGCAGGATTGCTTTGTGGGTGTCTGTGCTCCTGTTTTTTTGGGTTGGGCAAATCATTAGAACCATGATTACATCTGAAGAATGTTCCTCATGGAAGGAGACTTGGTGAATTAACAGTTCAGCAGTGGTACTCAGAGAGAGACCTCAGGAAGTGGATTGTGCAGCAATCATGAGAGGGATTAATTACCACTGGCATCTAAACATGTTCAGTCTGTTTCTGAGTGGGGAGTTAGACTTAACTCAGGCTCTACCATCTTATGTACCTGTGTCACTGACCAGCCGTGGGTATTGACTGGAGCAAGACATGATCCCTGCTGGAAAGTATGAGTATTCGGTGCCAGGCCTCCCTGATGAGACAGGAGTGGTCTTTGAAACTGAAAGGTTAGTGATCTTACCTAAGGAGAGGAATAGATGAGGAAATCTCCACACATCGAGATCACGTTGAAGGATCTGAAGGAAGACCTGAGGTTTGCATGCCAACAAAACCTGGATGTTCTCCCTTGGCAGAAGAGATTAGAGACTTTCTACCTTTTAATAAAAAGTGAGAAGAATGCAGAGTGTGGTGGCTTTTCTGAAGCCTTCTGCTGGAGCCCCTTCTCTAAAGTGAAGCGAGTGGCTCAGCTTGCCAGAAGAGTTCAGATGAGATAACCTATGATCTTTAACAGTCTTGTGGAGTATTGCTCTTTTTCCCTATACTGTAAAGAGATTGCAGTAGAATAAGAGTAAAAAATAAAGTCATATAATGCTCTGATGTTGTACCAAGCACTGTTCCTGGATGCAGTATCAGTGTCTGCTGTTGGTGGGCTCCCATTTCTGGTATATGTGAGCAAAGTGGGTGAGACTAGATAGTGACAAGTCATCTTGAATTATGAAGATAGTTAATAACGCAGGTGACTGCTGGAGCCCAAACATTACATGCTGGAGGTTTCTTTAATGGCTTTGCTTCATTCATAGCACTTCCACTGCTGCTGTTGGAACACATTGCTTCGTAATGTGTCCTTGGCAACCCCCAGCTTTTCTTTGGGGTGACGTGCAGGGGCTCTGCATTGGTCTCAGTGGGGCTGTGTTTAGCTTTTCATGCAGTGAGCTGACACCTGTGGTTGTGTAGGTTTTTTTCCTTGATGTTGATGGCCAGGTGAGGAGTGCTGCTGGGGTGTTCCTTGTGAGCCAGCATGTATCCTGCTGCTTGTGCTGCTCCTCGTGGCCCAAGCTCAGCCCTTTTGTTGTTTTGACTTTCAAAAATGGCATGTTCTTTTTCTGTTTAAAGAATAGAGAAATATTCTCTGTTGCCTATTGATAACGCAAATGCAATTTCCATGTTTTGAGAGCATAATTCAGTTATTTGGCCATTAGCTACTAGACTGGGGGAAAACCAACAGATTTAAATAGCATTGTCTGCAATGGAAGTGAATAGCAGCATGCAAGTCAGGGTTTTCCAGGAAAGGAGATGCCCTCATGGAGTCTCATTAGACAGAGACCTTATGCACAAGAATTAGCTTTGAAGTGGTGGGTTTAAAGTCCCAGCAGCAGCTGAATGCAGGAAGGGCTAGCTGCAGAGTTAGGATCTGCTGTAGCTGAGCATGGGGTTGTGCTTTCCTACTGGCCATACTTACTGTACATCACCTTGTCCTTGCTAGGAAGCATTCCATCTGTGGTTTGCCATCTTTCAGTGTGCTTTCAAGGATCTGATACAGATATACTCTTGTGTGTGACGTTTAAACTTAGGGTATACAGCTATGTGTTTGCTGTGCTGTAGCTTCTAAACAGGAGGTGTTTGTAGTTGGTGTCTGTTGAAGGAGCTCCTGCTGCAGCTTACTGTGCCTTCCCAGCTCCCTTCCAGCAGTTTCCAAGGTTGTGCTGTGACCTAAAGCAGGAGTACTTCTGGACTTAAATTATTCAAGGTGCTTTGATACTGTCCCAAGGACTCCTAGAGGAGTAGTTCTGGCAAACGTGTGGTTCTTCTGGCTAGTTCTGTTACTGACAGGTTAAGAGGAAGCTCTTCTTCCCAAAGAAGTTTTACTTTGATACGATAAGCTTGTCAGGAGTTAATTGTTTTCAGCTGCATGCCTTAATGGAGTTTTCTTACATGTATTTTCCTTTTTCTTTTAAACAGAGAATGGACCTGGGAGAGTGTACAAAGATCCATGACTTGGCACTGAGAGCAGATTATGAGATTGCAAGTAAAGAGAGAGACCTGTTTTTTGAGCTGGATGTAAGTATGGGGATTATTTTTGTTAGTTTTTGTGGAAACTGCCTCCTGAAGTCAGCTGAGCGATAGAACTTGGTGGGTGTTTCAGCTAACTGTTATTTGATCCATTGTCTGCCAAAAATGTGTTGCCCCTTCCCACATATCATCTCGATGCTGACTTTAAATTGTAAAATTAGTTATGACTCTTGTAACCAAACTAGTGCAGCTAGCTGGGGGGCTCTTTGGGCATTCCTTGCATACCACAGCTGCTGCTCTGTAGCAGGTTCTTGTAACCTTGTGGCCTGTCCCAAAAGGGGAATGAATGTTACAAGCCTTTTGCTCAGTGGTTTTGCTTTTGGCCTCCTTTAGCTTTCTGTGGTGAAACAAGTCAAGTGGAAGAGCATTTTTCCTTGTTGTTTCGTGCAGTGCTCTTATGGTTGCATCCGTTGCTTAAGCATTGAAAATTGCAGTGCAAAGCTGTGGCTGTGTCAGCATCCTATTATAAGTTAAAGGAACTGTGGCAGGTTCCACATAGGTGACAGACATAAGGGCAGGGAACAAATTTTACTTTTTCTGCTAGGTGTTGTATGTATTTTCTCAAGGCATCCATTTTTGAGGTTGGTTGTGCAGTGTGTATGGATTGCACCCCCTAGCTGCTGGCTGTAGGTCTGACACAAAGGACATCTCGATTCACCATTCTTTAGGCTATGGATCACCTGGAATCCTTCATTGCTGAGTGTGATAGGAGGACAGAGCTGGCCAAGAAACGCCTGGCTGAGACACAGGAAGAGATCAGTGCTGAAGTGTCTGCAAAGGTATAGTCCTCTCATTTAAACTTTGTTCTGAAAGTCTGTGTGAGAGCACTGGTGTTCTGTTGTCACTTGATACTGGGAAGTTAGGCTCAGTGAAGACTTTGTGGATACCAGCCATCATCATCAAATGCTGCTCAGGCTGTCCTTGTAATAAACTTCTTGGTTCAAAGGGCCATAGTAAGGTGAAATATCAACTTTAAATGTTGCTTAATCGTGGCTTTGAAGTAATACAGGTTTTCCCCTCCTGTAAATCCGTCCCATAATCATTGTCTTTCCATGTAGCAGATGCTCCTATGGTTTCCTTTTTGGGAACTTCTTTCACTGGGGCAATACAAAACATTTCTGAAGCTGGATTTGTGGCATCTTTCCTGTCCTGTAAGCCAGGAATGTGCCACTGTTTGCAACTGAGCCGATGGTGTCCTGTCTGTGTGTATTTTCACCCTTCACTGTCTGTCTGTGCCTGCACTGCCCATAGTGGGCACACCAATCCTTTTTTTGTTGAGACTTTGGAAGTTTTATGGTCATCTTCCAACAACAGCTTATGCTAACAGTGCACATTTTTAGTTTTTTTAAGAGAAAAAAGTAGAAGTTGTCCTGCAATCTTTTTTTTTAATATTTTGTCCTATTTTAAAAAAAATAATAATTAAAACAACTGTTTCCTTTAGGCAGAGAAGGTACATGAGCTGAATGAAGACATAGGAAAGCTCCTAGCTAAAGCAGAACAGCTGGGAGCTGAAGGGAATGTTGATGAGTCTCAGAAGATCCTGATGGAAGTGGAAAAAGTCCGAGCAAAAAAGAAAGAGGCAGAGGTATGGCCTTGGTTGTCCTGTGACATGTGGTAGGTGATTGAATCAGGCTGAGTCAGTCACAAACACCTGGGTGCTTCCTGCCTCTTTTTCTATTTCTCCAGCACCTCCTCTTTCAGTGTCAGTAGTGTACCAGCAAGCAGCTGGCACTGTAGTGTGATAAATGAAGAAAAACTTTGTAGAAACTTTCACCTGGTGAAGAGGGATGACTGGGGGGAGGTGGCAGTTCTGAAATGTTTGGTCAATATTTAGTTACCTGCAGGGATGGAATGTTCCATTAGCTGTGCTCACAGTGTTTTGTATGGTACCTCCTTTATACTGAGGGTGCTTTTAATGATCCTGGATAGCATCAGGGCAGTACTTTGCAGGACTTTCCCTGGAGGGTCACAACTGACGTTTGCCTGTATTTTTTGCCTCCCTTCAGGAGGAGTACCGAAATTCAATGCCTGCATCCAGCTTCCAACAGCAAAAGCTGCGTGTGTGTGAAGTCTGTTCAGCATATCTTGGTCTCCATGACAATGACCGTCGTCTTGCTGACCACTTTGGAGGCAAATTGCACTTGGGTTTCATTCAGATTCGTGAGAAACTGGATCAGCTGAGGGTAATCTTGTCTGTTTTAAACCTTCTTCTGCTTCTAAAGGCATTTGGTATGCATGTTAAGTTCATACAGAATTCCTTGCAGAATGCTTGTGTAAGCCCAGAAATTTCTGATGTCAGAACCCCTGAAACTTCAAATGCAGGTTTGCTTAGCCCTGTCTTGGGTTCTGTTATACAGTTTCTGTGTAACTAAAGTTGTTCCGTTGGAGTTAGTCAGACCATTGCTGTAATTTCTTCCTTAAATACATGTGACTGTACCAATGGTCTTTCCCACTGGTTTGGCTGAAATTTGTTACTCTTTCTTTTGTGTTATTTTTGACTATTGAAGGGCACTTTGGGTTCTTTCAATGAAATGCTTTAACTGGTGTTTCATAGTAGTATTGTCAGTGACAGAGGTCTCCAGCAGCTGCAGTGTTGAAGTTTTCTGGAAGGGTTTGTCCTGGAATTGCTTTATTGACTGTGCTTGCAAACTGGAACCCTCGCTCAGCTCAAGTAAGAGCTGTTGTTTCTGTGCTGTTTGTTTGTTTTGAGGTCAGTACCTTCACTGATCACTGGCACAAGGCTACTTCACTGTTTCATTGTGTTTGTGAGCGTGGTGAGACACCCCTTGCCTCACAGTGCACAGCTTCATTTCTTAGAGCACAGACACTCAGAGCAGTGTATGGAGCAATGTTTCTTGTGCCAGTGTACATTAGTGAAGTTGACAGTGAACCTTGATAAGGGTCTTGGCTAGCAGATAGAACGCAGTGAGCCTGCTCTTTGTCTTACTACCTGAGGAAGCAGGTCTTTCTGACATGTTCCTGTACTGAACGTTCTTTCTAGAAAACAGTGGCAGAAAAGCAAGAGAAGAGAAACCAGGATCGTTTGAGGCGGAGGGAAGAGAGGGAACGAGAGGAGAGGATGGGCAGGAGGTAAGTGAGAGTTCGTAACTGTTTGGTGAAGTTGGTTTTGAAATAATCTGATTTCTTAGTTCTGAGTACTGCAGGAAAGCAGCATCTGTTGCTGCACCAGCTGTTGGACACGTTCCGGATGCTGTGTGAGCACAAATGCACAGAATCCCCACATTAGAGTGACTGTAACCTCCACTTCTGAAAGATAGAAGCTCAGAAGATACGTAGTCTTCAGGCTTCTGTTGGTCTAGTCCCTGTCTCTTGGATTCTGGATGAAGTGACTTCACTGAGTGCATCCAAATGGGAAACTTTAACATGATTGCTCAGATGGCTCTACTAGTACTAAAATTCCTTGCACAACCCTCCTTTCTTCAAGGCTGGGAGGTGACAGCAGAGTGGAGCTAGTANTTACTCTTTCTTTTGTGTTATTTTTGACTATTGAAGGGCACTTTGGGTTCTTTCAATGAAATGCTTTAACTGGTGTTTCATAGTAGTATTGTCAGTGACAGAGGTCTCCAGCAGCTGCAGTGTTGAAGTTTTCTGGAAGGGTTTGTCCTGGAATTGCTTTATTGACTGTGCTTGCAAACTGGAACCCTCACTCAGCTCAAGTAAGAGCTGTTGTTTCTGTGCTGTTTGTTTGTTTTGAGGTCAGTACCTTCACTGATCACTGGCACAAGGCTACTTCACTGTTTCATTGTGTTTGTGAGCGTGGTGAGACACCCCTTGCCTCACAGTGCACAGCTTCATTTCTTAGAGCACAGACACTCAGAGCAGTGTATGGAGCAATGTTTCTTGTGCCAGTGTACATTAGTGAAGTTGACAGTGAACCTTGATAAGGGTCTTGGCTAGCAGATAGAACGCAGTGAGCCTGCTCTTTGTCTTACTACCTGAGGAAGCAGGTCTTTCTGACATGTTCCTGTACTGAACGTTCTTTCTAGAAAACAGTGGCAGAAAAGCAAGAGAAGAGAAACCAGGATCGTTTGAGGCGGAGGGAAGAGAGGGAACGAGAGGAGAGGATGGGCAGGAGGTAAGTGAGAGTTCGTAACTGTTTGGTGAAGTTGGTTTTGAAATAATCTGATTTCTTAGTTCTGAGTACTGCAGGAAAGCAGCATCTGTTGCTGCACCAGCTGTTGGACACGTTCCGGATGCTGTGTGAGCACAAATGCACAGAATCCCCACATTAGAGTGACTGTAACCTCCACTTCTGAAAGATAGAAGCTCAGAAGATACGTAGTCTTCAGGCTTCTGTTGGTCTAGTCCCTGTCTCTTGGATTCTGGATGAAGTGACTTCACTGAGTGCATCCAAATGGGAAACTTTAACATGATTGCTCAGATGGCTCTACTAGTACTAAAATTCCTTGCACAACCCTCCTTTCTTCAAGGCTGGGAGGTGACAGCAGAGTGGAGCTAGTACTCGTGAGCCCAGATGGCAAGCTGCCTCTTTTATTCAGAAAGTTTTCTACAGCAACAGCAAGGTACTTCTGGTGCAGTTTTGGAGAACACTTCCCAGGGTGTCCTCAGGCATCTCAAGGAGTGGCTGCTTCTGATGTTCATGGCTACATGTGCCACTTTCTGCTCATGTGTGTATAATCCTTGAGCTGTGGGAGTGGCTGCGTTGTTGGTATTCTTGTGACAAGCTTCTTGCCTGCTGAACTGGAAAAACTAATTCTTCCGTGTGCATAAATGACTCAGTTAAACAGCGTGGTGTGAAGAGGGTGGTGATTTGCAGTGGTCATACAAAGGAAGTGGCTGAATAGGAGTGCTGTTTTTGTTGTCACAGCACTTCCCCAGTAACTTGGTATGTCTCACCTCACAAACTTGTACTTCATGAATCCAAAAAGCCATATTGCTGCCCATGGTGAGCTCTTTTTTGATGTCAGCTGAGGAGTGCTTCAGCCATCTGGCTGTGAGGTGTGTGAGATGCATGACCACAGTATGCCTCTGGTTGTACATTTCTGGAAATGCTAGCAAACAAGTACCAGAACTGAGGCAGCTTTGTTTCCTGTGGTCTGTGGCTTGATGGTTTTAGTGTTTTGTGAAGATTCATGTCCCAAATTACCGTGCATTCTCTGCTTAGGGTGTTTTATAAGGGTTCCCTCTTGGTGTGGATTGCCTGGTGTCAGAGCAAGTGCTAGTTGACGTTGCAGCTTTCTACTGAACTGCAGCACTTTATGAAGAGCCTCTCTCAACTTTCTGGCCTCTGTGCAAGATTGCCAGCAGTGCAGTTGTGCTTGGGAGCTGCAGAATGTGGAACTGTCCCCAAACGAAGGGGTGAGACAAAAGGGACTGATTTATGTTGTTGGTGTGGAGAGAGAGATTGAAATGGAACAAGAAGTATCCTCGCATGCAACTGCTTTGTGACACACTCTTCTGATCTACAGTGTAACTGTTTTGAGTTGGCTGACTTCTTGCTGGCTTGCTGTTTTGCACTACTTAAAGGCTGTGGACAGCTTTTGCCCTCACTGTGTGGAGATGTCTCTGTGCTATTCTATACAGACACCAAAGGAAATGACATTATAGTGGAGCCAGGAGTGATGTATAGAGGAGGTCAGATTGTTTTCTTCTCCAGAATGAGAACTTGACCCAAAGAGGGAGAAGTTTTCCCAGAGGATGTTGGGATGAGAGCTCAGATTTCTTGATTTCTAAGTATATATTCCTCTGGATGGTGTGTGCTGCCATGCTTATAGGGGTGTTTCTCCATCAAAAACACATAAATGATTTCAGCTGACTTAAGAGACTGCTCAAGCAGAACTTCATACTTAAGGAACCACTTAAAACGTGGTCCTTCATAACTCTTATGTCTTCTTGTACAGTATCTCTGTAGTGTTGTCCAGTAAGAGGAACAATACCACTGGACTTTGAGAAGTCTTGGTGACTTACAGGCACTGTGAGATGTCATGGAAGCCTGTAGATGGGTTTGCAAAACTGTAACTCCCATAGACTTAATTTGGTTGTCAAATAAACTGATTTCCATAGAGGAATGAGTGAACTGTCTTGTCACACGTAGTGGTAAATAAAGACAGTCCTGTGTTGTTCGGTGTTGCTGATGACTCGGTGATCTCTTCAGACTGAAATTCTCTGGGGTGCTGGCATTCTTGGAAGTGCAGACTTTGATGTTTGTTTGCTGAGTACACTAGCAAGCAAGAGTGCCTTGGAGTTACTAGTTGGATTTCCTTTGTAATAAGTTAAGAAAAACACAGATTATGAAACTCACCACATAGCTTCTGTGAGGCAGGGACAAAAAAAGATATGCATCCTGTAACTTGGCTGAACAGCAGTCTTCCATGGTGTCCTGTTGTAGTCAAAGTCAGGTTACTAAGGAAAGTCCCTATTTTCTGAAGTCTAGCACTGTGGAGTGGTTGTCAGGGGTTTATGGTGCACAGTGTCAGGTGTGGAGCAGCTTGAGTGAGACAGAGGAATGGTGCTTCAGGAGCTGTAAGAGTTCCACCTTTGTTATGTACAGACGTTAAAGCAGATGCTTACTGTTAAGCTGAACCTGCTGTGGAGGTGCAGGAAAGAATGAGACCTGGATGATTCTGCTCAGTTTTGATTCATGTAATCTATGGTGAAGAATTTCCAGTGTATCTGTTGCTGTTCGGTAGCAGTTATTCACGTTTGCTTCCTCTTTTTTCTTCCTACCTCATCTTTCCTAAACAGGAAAAAAATAATTGATGGGAACTTCCACTGGAAGTTTGTTAAATCCTCGTGATGAGAGAGAGAACACTGCATTTTTCCTTTATTAAAACTATTTCTTTTTTCAATGTGCAACCACCTCGAAGGAACCAAAATGAGAACACTGTTCAGTGCCTGGCTCACACTGACTGGAGAGTGGCACTTTTTCATGAAAATATTCATCTAGTTGATGCTACACTGCAGAGGGTAAATTTAAAGCTGGAAAGGTGTGTTGTAATATTGTATTAACAGAGGATTGGTTGTTAGATCCCTCCTGCTTGGACAGAAAACTCTTTGTGGAGTCAAGAAACTGTCCCAGCAAGCTCTGTGGGAACTGGTGCTTCTGTCTTACTGTGTAAATTTTGCTCCTGTTGAGAGCTGCAAGGGTGAATGGGTTGTTTGATGGGGAGAAAAAGAAACATAAAAACTATGCTATACCTTCTCTCACTTAACTCTCCTTCTAGGTCTGGATCGAGAAATAGAGATCGTCGAAGGTGAGTGTGCAGTTCTCCCAAATGCCTATGTGTGTTTTTATCTGGTTACCAAGGTCTCATAAATGGAGTTGATGCTGTGCCTCAGTCTTCTCATTGCAGTTCCTGAAAGAAATGCTACTGGCTCGGGCACTTCTGCAGTACTGTACAACTGAATGTCACCAGCTAGGCTGGAAGTCAGCTGTGGGCAAGCCCAGCCAGAGAAAGGGAGTTGTGTGCTCTGCACTATAAGCCCAAGAATGCACTCAGTGTCTTTTCCAGTGAATGTCTCATATACTTTGATAGTTCTGATGTCTGAAATGTATGTGTTATGTATAACACCTCCAATGTAAAAATACAGAGATTTGTTATTAAAGCCCCCCCATCTCTGTGAAGAGCTTGCCTTAATGGTATGACAACATTCTGTAAGTGATCATGTGCCTTGAGATCTTCTCTACTGTTATACATATATGTTGGCACCTTTTATTTTGTTTTCAGAGCAGATGGAAACAAATCTGCTTTGAAAACGTAGTGTTTTCACGAGGGGGGGATGCTCTTGTTTGCAGACTGCCATGAAGGTTATGGCAATTTCACGTATGACTTCCTTCTTCAGCCAAAGTGAGGCCTGTGTCACAGTTGCTGTGCTCTAGGCATCAACACATCAGTGGTGGGAACAATTTTTCATAAGCTTCCCAGCAACTCGAGTTTGCCCTCTGGTGTTTTGTCAGTAGCTCTCTTCACCCTGCGGGTGATTTGCTTTCTGTGTTGGCGCGGATGGGGTGAGGGCCGATGCTTTGGATCCCTGTTAGCCTGGAATGCCTGAGAGATGAGCCCAGGTACACAGATGCGATGCAGTGGCCTATTTCTTGAATCTGAGGCAGTCTGTACCCTCTGCAGATCAAGGTCTCGGGACAGGAGGCGAAGGCGCTCGAGGTCAGCTTCCCGCGAGCGGCGGAAGTCTCGCTCCAGGTCTCGAGACCGACACAGACGTCACCGGAGCCGCTCCCGCAGCCACAGCAGAGGTCACCGACGGGGGTCCAGAGACAGGAGTTCGAAACACAAGTATGTATTCCTCTGAAAAGGGGAGTCCCTGACATCAGTGAGCCTCCTCTGATCCCTTAGAGTGGGCAGGAGTAGGACCGCTTTGTCAAGCTGGGAGCTACAGTGTGCTGTATTGGTTCCTGAGCCAAAGCAGTATTTCCCAGTGGCAGTTTGTAGATGTTCTCACATGAGAACAGTAACTGTAGAGCCAAGGTCCCAGCTTAAGAGCACAGTCTAGGAGGTAGAACTGTCATTCTCTGATCTGCAGTGCTGAACTTTGAGGAAGTGCTGATGGCTCACTCAGCCTCCCTGGGTGTGTAAAAGCCAAGTAACAGGCACTGTTTGGTATCAGATTTCTTTGGTTGTCTTTTGCTACCCAGCTTCTTGCTTTTGGAGGCATGGGGAAGAGAAGTATATGATTTGGGAACGGAGGGAAGTATTCTGTTAGGGTAGCAAGAATGCTGGTTGAGAGCTCTTAGAAATCTCTGTTGGTGGAGGGAGAAATACTGCTGGAAGGAGTGTACCATTCTCCTGTCACCAAAGAGAAATCCTGTGCTCTGAAAAATGGCTTTAAGTCTCCTCTGAGACTCAGCAAAACACCCACTGTGTTGGAGTAAAGATGAAGCAAGCATATATATGTAGTTGTATTAGCAAGACTGAAATGAAATGTTGCATTTCCCTGCAAGCTTTCTGAGCCTGGGAGCAAGTATATAACCAGGTTAGATCTAGCCTTTATTTTAGTGCTCTCTGTTAATAGGGGAGCACTTTAGCAGTGTCTCGTCTGATTAGGCACCACCACTAGAATACACTTCTAGAAACAAACCTACTGTTGTGTTTTGTGTCATGAGTTAAACAGGTCTTAAAGACACCTGATGAATGGGAGGGGAATAATGGTCTGAAAAAGATATGTCTGTTAATAACTGAGGGGAGGGGGGGCTGTAAATACTGTTGATTCTCCAATGGCTGAGATACTAAAGTCCTTTTTTAAATCTGTCTTGAACATGAAAAAAAAGAAAAGACGTTTGGACAATTAGGAAGTGAGGAAGACCCTGTAATAACTATTACTAAAGAGCAGGTAAGGGATTACTTTGAAAACCTTGAACACGTTCAGATCAGCCCATTGAGGCTGTAGGAGGATTGGCTAACTGACATACTTCCACAAAATGACTGAGAACTGGGGAGAGGCGAGACAATTTAAGAAAACAAAAAGTGAACAAGAAGAAAAACCCTATTCCCTGAAACAGTGTAGCTTCTGTTTTTACTCTGAGAATTCATGAAATGTACATTCTGGTTCTGCTGGTCTGATGTCTTGCTTCTAGAAAGAAATAGCCCATCACAGGATCTGGAAGTCTTAGGGTAAAAGAGCTATGGGCAACAGGCAGTGTGGGGATGGGAAAAGAGTTGATCAGATCAGACAGACTTGTGTTGTCTCTGTCTTGTGGTTAAATGGCACAATCTAAGGTAATGAAAATGAAATGGCTCATGTGATACAGAGGGGCTGAAAGGTTTTAATATAATAGTTGTGCAGTAGTTCCAAACCTTAGAATCAATGTGAGTGAAAGCTGGAATCCGTTGGATGCCTGCCACGTCTTCTGCTTACGACTGCAAAGAGACCTGTGTACCAAGTTCTAGAACACAGTGTGCTCTGCAGGGTCTCTGAAAGCCTCTGCCTGGTTCTGAAGGAGTATGGGCTGCTTAGAGACAGCTAAGGGCCAGCACCTAGTTGATAAGCTGATTTTTTTTTTTTTTTTTTACAGTTGGCTTGAATCATACAGGATAAGAGCTTTCTAAAATTGGACCTAGTATGAAACCCTCTGCCTAATTCTGTGTGGGCTGACACAGCGATACACTGCTGAAAATCTGTAGCTGTCATTTGGGCAGGCTGTGAAAAGATTTCTCCCTGTTGTGGTTTCTCACTAAAAATCTATGTCATCCTGACTTTGAACCCAGGATGCTAAAGACTGTGCTTGTCAAGATGCAAAGTGACAAAAGCCCAGGATTCTGAGCAAGCCTTTGAATCCGAAGAATGCAGTTGGCATTTAAAGCAGTTGAGCAGAAGGCCACTAGCTTAGAGAGCCTAAGCAAAACACATAGAAAAGACAAATAATAATGAGAAACAGATTGGAAGTGCTTTAGTACGGCTCAGTAAGCTAAGAAGGGGCCTGGGAAACACCATAAGTGTAGCCCTGTGGCTACAGCTATGAAAGGATTACTGCAAGGGGAGACTAACAGAGGCTGCACAGTGCCACGGCCCCGTTAGCAAAGATGTAGCCATTTTTATGTGCGTTTTATGTGAATTCTTTCAGTTGTGAAGCATGTAGCAATGGTTTGCTTTGTACTTCAGATCTTCTAGGGATCGATCTTCAAGAGAGAAGTCACGAGACAGAGAGAGGAAAGAGAAGAGCTCTTCTGAGAGGCGGCACGAGGGCACAAATGGCAAATCTCGTTCCAAGAGATCAGAAGAGAGAGAAGCTGGCGAGATCTGAACTCAAACGATCTGTGTTGCACTGTAAATAGTCCGATAAACATTCTACACAAAGCCTAAATTTCCCATTTATATTTACTGAATACAACTCATCTTTTGTAGTTTTCAATTTTTATTGTTTGGCAGATAGCTGTGAGTTTGTAGAGACACTGAGTTCCGTACTGTTTAACAGGATTTTGTTTTAGTAGGAATAAATAAACCTGACGGATCGTTTTCAATTCAGGTCGGCGGGTCCCGCGCTGTGTTTGTCGTGCTGCAGTGAACATGGCAGTAGAGGTAGTGCTGTGCTTGGAAACCTGAGCTGCTGTGCTATTTGTTAACACTTAAGCCCTTTTCAAGAGACCTCCCCGACCCTTCTCACAGTTGGTACGTGAGAACATCAGTAGCGCTGGTTCTAATTGGATTCATTTCTTTTTCTTTGCTTGTATGTGTGAAAAGAAGTTGAAAAGATTTTTTTGTTTTCCCCTTCTCCTTTTAGTGTTTAGCCAGCTCATTTTTACATCTCCAGCAGTTGAGCGTTGCCTCGCTATCTCAGCTTAGTCAAGCAGGTGCTGTTTGGTCCCACTCTCAGCTGTTCATCTTTGTGATGGGGACGGGACCAACTGGAGCACATGTCTAACATCTGTCCAAGGCCATTCCCGGTGTAATGGGTGTAAAAAATTGTGCTCGCAGGGAAACTCTGGATTGATTTCTTGTTTGTAGGGGAGCAGAGCACCGGTTATTCTGCCTGTGTTCTGCGCACTGCAGTCAGAAAGCAGCCGCCTCGGTGGGTTTTCTGACTTGCAAAGCGCTGGGGGACAGCCCGAGGCGGCTCCGGGAGGGGGCAGGAGCGGCTGCAGCGCTGGGCGAGGGGCAGCCCCGGGTATCGGTGCAGCCGAAGCTGCGGCCGCGCAGACCGGGATGGGCCGCGTGCTGTGCTATCATCCCTGCGCCTGTTTCGGGCAGAGGGCGGGCAGAGCTACCGTGCCCGACCCCGCGGAACCCCGGGGCGGCGTGCGGGCTGGGCCGGCCGGGTTCGCCGTGCTCGGTGCCTCCCGCCCCGCGCATCCCGCGGCAATGCCGCTCTTTCTCTATAACCGCTTCCCGCCTATTGGTTCGCCCCCCACC
>VXAB01012094.1:40324-62445 GCA_013399175.1 Odontophorus gujanensis
GGTCCTCCCCGAGCGGCTCTGGGTGCTGCCCGAGCCCGGATCTGAGGGCTCGCCGCCTTTTGCGCGCACCTCTGGCTCCGCTGGGGCGGCCCGGGGCTGCGCTGCTCCCTGTGGCCGAGTTAGGTCGTGTACTGCGGCTGGCGGGGGGGCGAGGAGGGGTCTGCGCGGTGCCCGGAGCTGAGCTCCGTGTTCCTGGCAGGTAAAGCAGAAAGGAGCTCTCCACCTCACACGCTTTCCAGCGTTACATACGCGTTTCTCCTTTCCTCGGCAGGTCATGGGCTCGGGCTGCAGGCATGAAGTAGAGCGTTTCTTGTAGAAGGGGACGTATTTCAGTGTGTGCAGCTGGACTCTTTCTTTCCTACCGTTTTTTCCTTAGTTTGGAAAAATGGAAACTGTTTGTGTTGAGAGTCCCAGGCCCCAAGTAGAGGGCAGTGCAGTGCCCAGCCCTGGTCCTGGGCTGCAGGCTGTGTGCATCCACAGGACTGGGAGCCAGGTGTGGCTGGGACGGCCCAGGAGCCATGGGCTTACCTGCGTGTGCTGTAAGACACGGGGGAAGAAAAATAGATTCAGTTCTGGGGGGAAAATCGGGTCTGTCCTGAAGATAGCTGATAATGGCAGCAGCAGGTGGAAAAAGGCCATTACTTCATGCCACCACGTGCCTTGCTTATCAGTGGCACGAGAGAGCCAGTGGGCAGCAAGGAATCTGTGACCTGCGTGTTAAGCAGGGATCAGCAGTGAGCTCTCGACTTAGAAAGTTTGCTTTCTTTTTAATAAACGTTTGTGAAATGACCACAGAGTGTTCTGAACAGCTTCCGTGCCCGGCAGTCTCCCCTAATCTGTGAAATCTCTGGCAGCTTGGGGACGTTTCTGAGGCTCTCACGCAGGCTGGGAAGCCTGTGGCTGCAGTGGGGTTGGGGCTGACACCACAGGCTCGCATGGCTCGCAAGGGATCGGTGTGAGAGTGGGTGACCTTGATCCCAGGGTGCTGATAAACTGCTTGTGTTTCTGTTGCTTGGTTATTATCACTGACGTAATTTGCAGTCGGTTCCATGTAGCTTTGCAGCCTTAGTGCTGCTTTTTGTCAAAGAGGGGAGATTTATGTTGGATATAAGGAAAAAATCTTTTACAGTGAGGTGGCGATGCGTGAGAACAGGTAGCCCAGTGATGTGGTTTATTCTCTGTCCCTGGAGGTTTTCAGGGTGAGGCTGGATCAGGTCCTGGGCAGCCTGATTTATCTGTGCTGTCCCTGTTCGTTGTGGGGGAGCTGGACTAGATGGCCTTCAGAGGTCCCTTTCAACTCTGTGTTGCAAACCACATCCTTACGAAGGCCATAAGGGTCCCAGGAGGTGCCTCAGAGCCAGAAGGGAACGGTCAGTTTGTGGCAGCTCTGCACATGCCAGGGCTGTGGCTTTGTCAAGGAAGAGTTATGGGCTGCAGATGACCCTGCAGGACTATAAGCTTCAGAGTGCGGTCTGAGTGTATTCAGAGAGGAAAAATCTCAGTTGGAGAGAATCTCAAGTGTTATTTCCCCTTGGCTGGTTGCTAATGTAAGTAGGGCTGCACAAAAGGGACCCAAAAAGTGCCGCATTGACATTATGTCTCAGTGTAGCAGCAGGTGACTGCCCAGCGAGCTCGCTGCAGTGCTGCTTCACGCCGCAGTCAGCTTGGAGGAGGCAGCCACAGTGGGGGTGTTGCACCTTATGCAGGGCAGCATTTGGGAGCTGTTTTGTCATCGGGGATTACAGGGTGGGGTTTCAGCTATTTCGGCTGACACAAACTTGTCAGGTGTTTGAAACAGACAACCCCTCCAAGCAAATGCTGTATTTGTGTTTCTAAAAGGACTAGTTGTTATCTGACCTCTATCACTCTGGGAAAGACGTAAACATGTTGAACGTCAAACCTAGGTATGATATATTGCCAGAAAATTTCCAGGAAGAAGTTACATCTTGTGAGATTACTGTAATTATCAATGTGTTTGGGCATTTTATGGGTGGAAAATGAGTTAAACCTTCCTTCATACTGATGCACTTATACGGCGTCTATCTCCGGTTGCTGTCCATCTGACCTTGTGTGGTTCTGTGTGCTACCTGACTGGTTATGATAGTTTATCCCTTTGGTTTGGCACGAGCAGCTTGCTGCACAAGTTGCCCTGGTTTAAAGCAGGTCGAATCTGCAAAGCTGTGCTGTAGAAGAGGAGAGTCAGTACCCTGTGAAGGTGAGTTGCACTGGGGAACCGTGGTTGTCCTGGAAGTGGCATTGTTCTGTGGGACAAGAAGGGGGTTTGCTTCCTCTGCTTGGAGCTGGGACAGCTGCCCCGTGCTGTGCTGCAGGAGCAAGCAGCCTTCAGAGCTCAGAGAGTGCCTTGCTGGTGCAGCTTATGATTATTTGTGATTATCAGCTACGTTGTGTGCAGTTTGTGATTATTTCCTTTCCTAGGAGGTCCTTTTCGTGCAGTGTCTCAGGTGAAGCCTCCTGAGCAGAGCCAGTGCTGCCCACAGACCCAGCACGTGCAGCAGTGTTAATGCTGCAGCAGCACGTGATCCTGTTGCTGTGTATTTTGTTGCAAGGTGTCGGGGGCATTAAAACCCCCCAGGGAAGTATTGTGCCTTCTACCAATGGGAGACAAAATGTTGGCTGCTGGAGGACAGAAAAGTCATCTGGAACACACACACTATCGTTTTCTGCTTGTCTTCGATTAAACTGATTACCAGACTGCTTTGTTGTTCAGAGATCAGACTGTTTCATGTGCTGCCAGCATGTACTTCGGAGCTGTGGGCAATGGGATTTCCTGCATTGTTTGAACCCTTGTGTCATTGTTCTGGCCCTCCATATGCTCTGGCAGGGAGCGAAGGGCAGTGTTCAGATCCTGAAAGAAGAGAGAAAGGAGCTGCTTTAACGGCACGGAGAGCTCTTTGTAATCAGCAGCTCCTAGGGTCGCTGGGCTGGCAGTATAATTACTACTTTTCTTCTTGTTCTTATCCCAGTGTGGATGACAGTGGTGTGGTTTGTAACGCCTCGCAGAAGCGTGCCTTTGGTGCAGGGTTAAGATGGTGCCTGTTTGGGACTGGGCAGAGAAGAAGCCCAGTTTCATTGCACGCTGTTGGCAGGAAGAGTCACAGGTGCTAGAAGCTCTCTGCTCTGCCCTACAAGTTTCCTGCCTTCCTGCCCCATGGGTGTTGTTCACTAGGGCTGGCAGTGGAGGGAGGGCTGCTGCTTCCAGCTCAGCGCAGGGAACTCACCTCTCCAACTCCTGCCCTCTTCCCCCACACCACGATGGCAGAAGCTGCTGGTTACTCTGCTCCAGTAAATCATTTGCTCAGCCCGTGGCTGTGGCCTCGTACCTTGACCCCACTCACGGTCTGGCTCCCTGCAGTGCCAGCAAAGCAGCACTCTGCTCACTGCTGCCACGGTTGAACCTGCAGCTCTTTCTCTCCTTTCCCACTCGTCCTGCTGCTGCTGGGTGCCCCCTGTGTGCTGCAGCAGGTCAGAACCGATGGCCTCAAGGAGTCACCTCAGGTGCTGGGAAGGGCGGATGAGGTCTTGGAGTGAGAGCTCTGGAGGAGGATACAGCTTCTACATTATTGATTTAATTGAATTCGCATGCTGTTGCGCAGCCTGGATTCGATTGCCTGGAGCGAGATCTTGTACTTGATGTGCTGTCACAGAATAAATGCCAGTGTGCTTAGCTAGAAGTGCTTCATAGCTACAGCCCTGACAGCCCAGCACATGCTGTTGGATGTGGGTCTGACCGCCGTCCCCTTTCCTGCTGTGCTGAGCCATTTTCCCCACTCCTTTGCGCCTTCCCCATGCTCCATCGCCCTGGGCTCTCTGTCTCTACCCCTGGATGCCTGTGTGGCTCTCACGTGTGTGCCACCCTGGTGAGGTGAGGAGTCTTCCTGGAGTCGCTCCTTGCTGCTGCGTTTCCTTCTGGGATCTCTGCAGCTGAGCCTGGTGCTGTGCTGCCACGGCCCTACAGTGATGAGACCCCTCGGTACTGGGGCTGGAGGGCTCGATGCTCACAGCAGTGCTGACCTGAGGTTCTTCTCTGCTGGGGAAGTGAATTGTTCAGGTGACAATCTGGGCATGTGGCTGTCGAGGGGCAGTCATGGAAAATTGGCTCCATTGTCATGTTTATTTGCTCGGATAGAACTTCTTATGCCTTGGTCATGCAGCTTTTTCCAGGGCTGCTGGAATGTGGTGGTCTTTCTTTCTTCTGCTTTTTTTTTTTTTTAAAAAAAAAAAAAGAAGCACTGTCTGAGAGAGGCCTGAAAACTATCTATGAAGTTGTTTATTATTGTCATGGGTAATGCTGCAGGCTTCTGTAATCAACGAAGGGCTTTCCCTCTTTTCCCTTTTGGAAGATAAAAAGCACAGAACCCCTTTGTTGCTGTGACTGTTGAGCTGGCAGAGCTGAACAGGTTGCCACTTTGAAGTCACTGATGGCAGTGTACGCACTGTCACAAGGGCAAGGAGTTCTTCCTCTGCTTGCCCTCCCCAGACTTTTATTTGCCATTTCCCATTTACCACCATGACCTGCCAACTCCTGTGGGATGTCTCCAGACTGAATATTGGTTAGTGACAGAATACTCGGTCATTTCTTGCTACGTTCCAAAACCTGTTTTAACTCTTCTTCCCATTGTTGCAGGTGAAGGAGGAGAAGGGTGTCTGAATACCTATGAGTGAGCTGCGATGGATAACAAAGACTCAGAAGCTGAGATCCACCCTCTGAAGACAGAGGATGTGAAAGCTCAAGAGAACCATGAGAACTCTGTTGAGAGGAGAATTATCATCAAGCAGGCTTCACAGCTGTCCCGGCTGTCCCGCTGGCGCACTGCTGCCTTCTTCATCTCATTATTTTTATGTCTAATGATTGTGTTTGCTTTCTCGTTTATCATTCCTTGCCCAGAGAGGCCTGTTTCAGAGAGAACATGGCTCCGAAACTATGACAATGCTGGTGAGTTTGCTGTAGCAGAATGGATAGCTACCTTGTGTCCCATTCCCTTACGTGTTATGACTTGGTATTGCAGAACTCTACCTAAGCTCAACCCGAGCTGGGCCTGCAGGGGTGCTGCTCTTGGGTGTGAGGGCTGTGAATACCTGACCTGGATAAGCAATGGCCCATCATAATTGGAGTGGCCTTCCAGGAGGTGTTTACAGGATCTAATAGAGAAATTAAATGCTGCTCTGGAGCACTAATGAGCTTGCAGACCCGTCTTACATGGAAAAAAAAAATGAGGAAGGGTGCCTAGGAGTAAATCTGTGCTGCAGTTTGGTCTGTGAAGTGCTCCTTTGAAGTTTGGGCACCATTAGGCATCCTTTCTCGGTGTGACGTTCCAGCCTTTTCTCTGTGGCTAACAGGAAAGGGAGAAGAGCAGTTGCAACTTGTTATTTTATTAGCTGCACAAAGTTGTAGTTGCTTTAAAAAGCTCTTTAACCTGGGAACTGCTCCTTGGTGACTCAGCATCCACTTCTGTCAGTGCTTTCCTTTCATCTCATGTGTAGTGATTGTGTGCTGGTTAAGCTGTAACTGGAGAGATAGTGCTCCCCAGCAGGGACTGAACTTTATGCTTTAATGCCTAAATCCAAAGTTCTGCTACTTTGATCTATATATGGCTGCTTTTAGCTGAAAGTGAGAAAGATTATATATTTGGAACTGTTTTTTTTTCTCCTCATATTTCGGGAATAACAACCCCACCCCATGGCTAGAGTTGTTCTTTGTTAAACATAGCTCAAATTCTGGATGCTCGGCTATAAAAAGAGACAAACCCTCCAGGGGATGACAAATGAAAACAAATAATCCTTTGGCACTAACTTCCAGTGCTTAGTACTCATGTAGATGCCCTTTTTTTTTTCCTGTTAATACAAAAGCCAATTTGTCCCGATGTCACGCAGTCAGGGATGGAGGCAGTGAGTAGGTCTCTGGGAATGTGTCCTTTGCTGCAGCCAGCTGTGCTGTTGGCTGAGGCAGTCCTCACCAGTGCCTGCCTTTTGGTCTCTTTTACAGTGGCTTACCAGTTTCTTGCAATAGAAGATGTGAACGAGGACAAAGTGCAAGATGTCGTCTTCATTTTCAAAGCCACCAATGGCAGCAGCAGCTTCAACAGCTCCTGTTTGGATGAAGGTAGCTGCTTCTGAAACAGAAGGCCTTGTAGTAAGGGCTGCTGCTCCTTTTAGTTATGACTAATGCGGGGTGCTGAGGCAGGTGTCCTGTGGTGGCTGTCAGTGCTGGAGCAGTGCCCAGTGTCCATTCTCCTCTGTGTTGTTAAGTTTGAAGCGCTATGTGCTTCCGCCAGAGGAGAAATGAAGATAAGGGGAAAGACAGTGGTTGTGGGAGACAAAACAGGGAGGGGAGAGGCGTGGGGCAAGGCGCAGCACCTGGGTGGTGCAGTGTAGCAAGTGTGGGCAGGGGTCACACTCCCTCTGATGCATCTTCCCCACAGGTCTGCCTTCCCCGTGTGCCTTCATCACTGCCGTGTCCGGAACGAATGGCAGAGTGCTGTGGGAGAGGCCTGCTACCACCGAGGTGGAATGGATGCAGTGTGGCATCCAGCAGCTCGGGGGGACCCCTGGCTGCCTGGTTGTGGGGCAGCCGGTGTCACTGACTGCAGTTGACCAGCATACAGGTGGGTGGCAGATGGAAAAACAGGGAACAGCACTACTTTGATTCCTCGCCTGGTGTCTGTCAGACCTTGGGAACACTGATGTGACATCACAAGGTGATGTGGATGATGTACAAGGAGTATTTATCGTCTTGAAAACCTTACCAGAGCCACTGACTGGGCCTTTGAGTGCTGCCTGTTCTATTGGCATGTCTGTTGCAAGGACTGGACTCTGTTGTGGTGTTTTGTGCCAGCTGCCATATTATGAGAACAACTTTTCAGCAACTTTTTGAACAGTTGTGAATGTTACCTAATGCTCTTGTGGGCTGGACATAAACCAGTGGTGTGTCTCAGTCTTTGTGGACAAGTGCTAGGAGTGCCTGCAGTGGCAAGAAGTGTGGGAGATCCAAGAGTCATCATGGAGACTGCATAGGAGAAGTACTCGTTGGTCTGTAGCCAGGGATTTTCCCTCATTTCTCTGGGAAACCTCCATTTCTGCACCTCCAGATGAGGAGACTCTTCATCATCTTGCCTGAAGTGGAGGGGAGGATAAAGTGTGCCTGTGCTTCTGTAGGAACAAGTCTGCTGCGCCTTAAGCCTTACTCCCTGAGGAGGACTGAGATACATTTCCATTTTGGGGGGTCACTATTTCAAAGGCTATAAACAGTGCATGTTCTCACCTGTTAGCATGCCTAGGATCCTGTCCTCTGTATCTGATTCTGCACCCCTTTCTCCCAGTTTTCTAAATACTGGGAGAGGGAAATTGCAAGAAATAAAGCTCTAAGAGACCTGAGGAAAAGCTATTGAAGCTTTTAATTTCCAGAGTAGCTGGAACAGCACAGGCACATGCAGTCAGCTGGAAAGCTTCTGCAATAACTGAGATAATTAGCACCATTTTCCTCATCAACAGGCTTTAGTACAGGTTATTTATAGACATTAATGAAGTAGTTGCTTTTAGGTCAAAGCATAGAAAGGTGGCTGCTGAACCAGAGCCTTGCAGTTGAAGTGAGCCATAAAGAAATAGCACATGTACATAGAGAAGCAGCAGGGCTAAGCCACAAGTCACAGGAGCAACTTGGTAGGAAAACATTCTGTAGATAAATAAAAAGCAAGGCACAAAAAATTGCTTCTGGTAGAAAAATGAGTACTTCAACAGTTGACATATTTGGTAACTTTTTGCTGTGGCTTTAGGTAGGTCAGAAGCAGCTTCTTAGCACAGTTGGCTTTTGCTATGGGTTAGGAGGACAGGGCGGAATAAAATAACAGGTTAAGTGTGTTTCACATGATGAAGTCTGACTTCTCATCACGTTGTACTAAAAACCAGTAGCCACATCAGTCTTTGGCTGTTAATGATTCATCACTGTGACAGATTGGTGAGATTCCAGGGAGCTCTGCCTTCAGTCTCTGCCTGTGGGAAGGTTGAAGGAGAGGCAGACACGTTATCTCAGGGTGTCTGATGTGGGTTTGATAAAGTTAGGGCCTTTCTGTCAATTCAAGTTGTATTAGATGTTGCTTTCTTTGTTGGCAGAATAAGTGACGTGAGCAAACAAGAAGGAAAGCATAGGTATTCTTCTGTTTGTGTGGGACACAACATTCCTGTGGGTGAAGATAAAACATGCAATCTGGAACACAAGAGTTTAAGATTAGCTGCTTCATATCAAACCCCAGTCTTTGTAGTTGGGTATTTTGCCTCTGTCGTGGCTGGAAGCAGCATCCAGAGGAAGAACAGGACTGGGTGTATGGTGACACCTGCCTTTAACCAGGTCCTCCAGCAGCCTGTGTGTGAGCCCTGGGAGTGGGTCTGGTCCTCACAAAGGGATGCAGGGATTTCTTCAGTGCAAGAAATCATGAAATAAATCAGGATTCTTCAGCCTCAAGAATGAATGACAAGGAGACATAGCTCTGTGAAGTCATGAGTGATAAGTAGACCAACAAAGAATGGTTGTTTCCTGTCATGGTTCTTCATTGCTCCACGGTTCTTTTATCTTTCTGCACATCTGCTGTGTGCAGAGGGCTGGAAATTAGAGGTGTTCAGTAAACAGGCGGGCAAGGATGTGGCCAAGGGGTCCAATAGTGCTCAGTACCAGGGACCTGCCTTCATCTCAGGAAGCATACAAGCTGCAGGCTGCTGCACACTGGGAAAGCACAGTGTTGGGATATGCATTCATCCAGAATGAAGCAAGCAGTCCTGCTTCTTTCCTTTGCAGTTTCTTGGAGTGAGAACTGAACTCAGCCACAGAAGTTTTGAAGTCCCGATTTCCTTATTCCTTCCAGACCAAAACAAAACCCTTAATTCAGGCTGGATTTACTGTCTGGGCACTTGTCTCACTGCTTATGTTGCTGTGCTTTTGCTGCAATGCTGGACTCTGAAGAAGTGTTGTAGTGCTCTGCCCGCCTGACAGAACAGTCAGATCTCATTAACAGAGCAGGGTGGGGTTGGATTCACAGTTCGTGCTCCCTGGGGGTTGTGTTAGACCATGTAAGCTCCATAAGTCCTTTGTGTTGAAGCTGTCTCAGTTACCTGTATGAGTTTGCTAAATCAGACTTTTTCAAGGGAGTAACAGACCTTTATTTACAACTCTTTTCACTGTCTATCCAGCAAAGAATAGGGAGTTATACATCAAAACACAAATTTCAGCAGCCTGATCTGCTGAGGGAGCTTTGGACTATGCTGGAGCCAGGATGTAGTTATTTAAAACTTGCATGTTGTTTATTTTTTTTCAGTATTTCAGTAAAAGCTGTGGAAGAATCTCAGTGGCAGTGAGATTCTGCCTTAAATGTCTGCAGCTGCAGGCAGCGTGGGGCAGTCATTCCTTGGCCCTCAGTGCAATTTCCTTCAAGACAAAGAACGGGATTAGTTTGCATTGCTGAACTGAGGATGGCTGTGTGGGATGCTGTTCACTGGGGCTGGTTAAGGATTTCCCTTCAAAGCACCGAGTTAGGAACCTAAGTCTTCCTTAAAAAGAAAAAAAGGAAAAGCACAGAAGCACAACAGTCTCCTCTCAGCAAATACTGCTGCAGATTTCCCATGTCAGTGTCTGGAGAGTCGCCAGCAGCCCTGGGCAGAGTGCTTCTGGCTGAAGCCAAAGCTCTGCTAGCTACATTGACAAGTGGCTGATGGACAGAACTGTGTGAAGTGCTGTGCTCTTCCAAGTGGGGACAGAGGAGGGGTGCAAGCTGAGTTGAGACTGCTCCAGGAGCATCTTCAGGAGTTAGGTTGCAGTAAAACTGTGCTGTTGGGAGTAGCTGTAAATGCTGTGATCAGAGTTCAGCTTCTTTATGGTCTCAGAATGCCTGCACAAATTTAACTACACAGAATCAAGTTTTTTTAGATCGCTGGAAAGGATTTTCCGTGCACTGAACACAAAGGGAAATGTATTAACCTGGGGCACTGAAAGCAAGTTGCTCTTTGTGCCTGGCTGGTGGACTCGAGCCTTTATGCAGGGAGCTGGAATTGCTTTCCAGTAAGGGCTGGAATTGTGGATTCTGGGTCTCATTTGAAATGCAGAAATACCCCATGATGAGCATAATTGTGGCAACCTTGCAGGGCTGATGGTTGTCTGTGAGTGACTGCTGCAAAGTGCTTTGAGGAACAGGAGTGTTTTAAAGCCTTTCAACCTAAAGTGCTTTATAGTGAACATTTCCCAATAACTCTTCTAGGGGAAGTTCAGTGGAGACAGTCCGATGACTTTGGAGCTAATTATACTGTGCTGACTCCCTTGTCAGTGATTCCAGATGTGGATGGTGATGGAGCTCAGGACCTGATCATCTTTATTGCTACAGGAGATAAGGTATGTCATTGTGAAGCTGCAGTGAGCCCTGTCACCAATCCACAGGGCATGGCAGCAGTGCTGTTTGTTTCAACCCTGCAGTCTGCAGAGGTAGTACCCAGAGGCCTCTGATGTCTGTGTTTGGGGAAGGTCCTTTCCTACCCTGCAGAGATGTACTCCCAAGTCAATGTGTTTTATGGCTTAAAAAAGAAAACCAGGCAGGAGCCAATCCCCCTTTTCAGTCTGCATTCCTCACTGCACATTCCCAGGCTGTGTATGGAGAGCAGCTGGGCAAGATGAGCTTGCGGTTTTCTAGGACCATGCTCAGAGAAGTGGAAGTGAACATTCCCTGACAGGTTTGGCTCCTGGATCAAAACATGTCTGACAGCCAGTGCCTCTGTACAACCACTGGTCTTCCTGATGCCATCCACATCTGTGCTTTGCTCAGTTCTCTTCCTCGTGTCACTGTGCTGGTTAGTTCTGACTTGGGTTCATTTTGTGTCAATGCTGTTACTTGCCATTTCCCTTTTCCACTATTGCTTTTCCCACTTCTTAGAGGGGAAAAGTGATGTAGCAGAAGGGTTTTTCTTCACAATCTGTCCAGATCCATGACTGAGTGGTGTGCATCACCTGCGTGTGCAGTCTGTCCTGTCTGAACCAGGCAGAAGTCGTCGTTTCCTGCACAGCTCGTGGGAGGAGTGGGGGCCTCATGACCCTGCACCAGAGCACTACAAGCAGATTGAGTTTTGCTGTCTGAGGCATTGTTGTTGCCAGAGTCATCAGAAATTCTATCCTCTCCAACTCCTACATTTCTCTTGTTTTCTTTTCTCGCTGCTTTTCCTATCCCAGTTATCTCAAGACCTCTATTTTTCTAATCTTAGGCAGCTAAGACATGTTTGAAAGTAGTCTCTGTTCTGCAAAACTGCTGTATGATTTGTTTTGTGTTTAACCTCTCTGGCTGTTTTGGTATGAATTCTTCCCTCCCTCTCTTGGGACTTGGCAGGCACTCTCTCAACTTCTGTAGAAGTACACTGTGCATTGAGAAATGGCACAAATTGTGGGGAGCTTGACCCGGCTCTGCCGCTGGGTAAGGCGGTTCCTTCACTTCAGAAGAGAGATTCGGTTCTTAAGGACAGTAACTTTGTTGCTGCCAAGGGCAGAAGGTGAGCACAGTGTAGTGCTGCTGTTTCCTAAGTGGCAGAGCATTGAGCAGTGCGTGGGGTGCTTGGGTGGTAGGGGCTTTAGATAGCAGTCTGCTAACAGTCTCACTGACCCCCTCCTGCTGCAAGCTCCAGCACAAACACATCCTGGGCAATAAGATGTTTTTTCAGGGTACATTGCCTGTAACACATCACAGAGGTATGAGGCAGTGTGCTAAGTGAGGTACTGTGTATTCTCCCTGGCTGTATGAGTACCATTGGCTGCTTCTGTCCTGGGGCAGCTGCTGCACCAGTGCTTTCCAGTAAAGGTGAAGCTGTTCAGCAAGTGCTGGTACATGTCTCTTCCCACATGAGAGGCTGGGAACAGCTGGTGAATGTGCTGCTCTCCTCCCCAACCACGTGTGATGTTCTCCTCAGCAGACTGTATCCCTTATTCACTTAGTAGGCTCCCCAAACTCACCTGAAGAGGAGCAGATTTTCTTTTCCTGTCTGTCCTGCTCAGGGAGGAGGGAAGCTCTCTGCTCCTGCCTGACTCAGTGCCTCAACAAGGTGCTGTTTCTCAATCCTAGTGTGCTATTCTTTCCCCAGATCACTCCTCGTGCCCACTCATTTGAATTTCATTGTGACTAGCGTTTTTTTTCTCTTGGGTGAAGGCTTGTGTGGATTCTACTGCTCCATTACCTGCACTAAGAGAATATGAAGAAACCTGGCAGCTTTTTGTTGTTGTTATTGTTGTTATTTTTAGTCTCTGTGAACTCACAACAGCTCTGGGAGGATGATATTAGGGCACTAAAAATAGTAGCAGAGCTACTCTGCGACTAGAACTTGGGTCCCCCTACTTTTGGCAGGCCTGCAAGGACAGAAACAGCTGTGCTGGCTGGTCTGCACAGCACTTCCTCCAGGCACTGAGAGAGGACACTGTGTGAGAACGCTCTATTTGGAGTGATGCAACTTTAACCCTTGTCTTTTTTTTTTCTTTTAAATCCCATCTCTGTGTAGATTAAGACCTTCATCCATTCAGGAAAAAGTGGCAAACAGATCGGCTCCACTGGAAGCCTGAATGTGGATGGGGAAGCTCGTTATGTCATGCTGAGCCCTGGCTCCTCCCACTACTTCCTTTTCTATACAGGTACAGTCCTGTGTAGGACTTCAGACTGAAAGAATGATTATAACTCTGAAGTAATAATTACTGAAGAGTTGCTGGAAATAGTGTTTTACATTCTCGAATCTATGTCATCTTTCATGTAGTGAAGGAGGTATTTGAGGTCAAGAGGAGGAGGGACTTGAGCTGAAACTGAAGCTTGTTAATACTGTACTGATTTCGTTTGAAACATGTTCAGAGTGTAGGTTTTAGGCAGTCATTTACTGAGCAATTCTTGTGGTCCTCTTGTGTTGTGAGATGCTGAAAGCGTTCAGAAGCAGGCTTCAGTCTGAAAATATTGCTGCAGCTCTATGATGTAAACCCTGAAAATGCACTTCGTTGTTCAACTGCCAGGTCCACTTCAGACACAATCTGGAAATTCGTAGCATTCAGAGCAAGCACAGGATAACTTTCCTCCCTCACTTTTGCTTTTCTTTCTTCACACAGCCAACTCTCTCTATGCGTATTCCCTGAAAGATCTCTACAGTGCAGCAACTGGGATGGAAATTAAGTTTCCTGGCCTTGAGCAAGATCCTCAGTGGGAAAAGAACATCGACCACACCACACACCGCCTGTCCACTCTCAGGTTTGGTATTGGATCTTGGTTGCTGGTGGGTTGGAGGGTACTGGTGTTCCTGCCTTTGTTCCATCCTGACTGCCCGTACCTTGGGGAGGGGGCTGGTATTGGTGGCTTTGTCAGGATTTCACAGTGAAGGAGGGGAGGCAGGTTGGGATTTTGTGTTTGATGCCAGTGGAGCATGTGTTGTACCTCAGACCACTAATCCAGTGCATGGCAACTGCAGTACTTGGTGCTTCAGCTCCCAGCCCTGCTTGTCTTACCTGCCTGTTAGGATGAGTCTCTGACTCTTACTGTGCAGAGGAAAGAAAACTTAAAAGGAATACCTTCCCCCCCACCCCCAAAAAAAGACCACCAAAAGCCAACATTCCCAACCTAGAAAGCATAACCAATTTTCTGTCCTTGTTCAGTGCTGGAGGCATTCGTTACCTGGCAAAAATTCCTGGCAGATCGCGAGAGAACATCCTGGTTGTGAGCTCAGAGATGGCTACACTCATCAGTGCACAAAACCTTCAGGCATTGTGGACCCTCAATGTGTCCCATGTCATGAGGTAATATTACCTACGTGGATTCTGTGTGGCATTCCCAGGTTTCCAGCAGCAGTGATCCTGGCGGATGCTGATTTTTTATTATTTGGAATTTAAAAACCTGTGACGTAGCAGTTGAGTCTTTTATTATGGGTTTTCTGGGAGGACAGAAGCTGCTCTGAAAGAACAGGGTGTGCACAAGCTGTTGGGTTGTGTCGTGATCTGTCTGTTCTCCTCTCTCTTAGTGAGCCACTGCTTGGTTACTACAAGCCTGATGTTCTTGATGTTGTCCTTGAGAGTGAGATCGGACCCAACAGGAAAAAGGTTTGAAAGCTCTTCTTTTTAACTTCCTTTTTCTCTGTGTGTCTCAGCACAAGCAGTCACGGAGTCGAGGGCAGCTGGTATGATGTGCTGCCTCCAGCTGATTTTAGAAGGCTTTTGGCTGGGAAAGGATCTCTTTTAAGAGACTACTGAAGGCAGCCCAGACATTTTAATTCTCTGCAAGTGACTTCGATGACAGAGCTCTGAACCCCTTGAAATAACTTGCAAGACTTGTGACTTCACTCTGATGTGGTCCACCCCAGGTCTCAGAGCTCTGTGATCGAGTAGAAGCTCAGCTCCAGGTGTTTCCTTGTCTTCCCGTGTGTCAGATACTTGCTCCTCTAGACAGTGTGGGATGGAGACAGCTGACTTGACCTCTTTCTCACAGAGCTCTTTGATACG
This sequence comes from Odontophorus gujanensis, assembly GCA_013399175.1. Classification (NCBI taxonomy): domain Eukaryota; kingdom Metazoa; phylum Chordata; class Aves; order Galliformes; family Odontophoridae; genus Odontophorus; species Odontophorus gujanensis. Next base: position 54,822 of record VXAB01012094.1, read on the forward strand.
AGTTCTTTTTCTTTCTTCCCTGCTAGGTTATGATTGTTGAGGGTGGATCTGGAGCAGTCCAATGGGACCTGAAGCTGAACTCTAGAGCAGAGAGCCCCAGGCCAGCCATGCTTTCTACTGCTGATCACCGGTCCACCTTCCTCATCTGGGGTGAATACCAAGTAGCAGGAAATGAAACGGTGAGTAGTGCTGCTGAATGGTTGCTGTTTTCTGGACTGAGAGTTAGATCTTTCTGGAGCCCACCCCCTTTTCCCAGTGTTTATGTTCAGCTGTGTGTGTTCCACTAACACTGCCTCATTCTGTGCAGGGCGTGGGGTATCCACAGCTCTGATTAGTCTGGTCTGCATGCAGCAGGCAAGTGACCTAGTCTGTACTAGCTCTTCATAAAGTCCATGGCAGTGTCCCTGCTAGCAGCTAGTGTGGCACCAGCGTATCGTTCATCATCCTTGTCCTGGCTGTGCAGAGAAAATGGACTTACTGGCTGTGTGAGCAAAGGCACTGTGTTGCCCTTAGCCTTGCCTCAGTATGCTGCTGTCGTTGATTTGAGATGCTGCTGACTTTGTACCTCTGAATCTGCTGCTGTTTGACCTGGGACCTCTGCAGCAGCACTGCACGTGGTGATGTCTCACAGCCACGTGAATATCCTCTCTGTGCTCCAAGGCAGTCTCTGATGGCCCTGATGTGTTGCTCAGCTGAATGGCACAGCCCTGCTGGAGCAGTGTCTGTCAGTGTTAGTGACAGTTTGTGTCCTGGATGATGCCTACACACCAGCTGAACTTTCTGTGCTTTTCTTGCTGAGTCTGTCAGCCCTGCGGCGGATCTGTCTCCTGCACACAGCAGGAAAGCCTGTTGTTTGCAGGAAGGTTGGGCTGGGGAGTAAGGCACCAGGCAGTCAGCAAAATCCCAGCGCCAGTGCTGGTGGCATCAGAAGGGACAGGCTGGCCAGGCACAGGCAGATATCTGAGTGGATGCACTCTGTTGAATATGAAGTAACAGCTGAGCCTGGCATTTGGGATTACATGTGTCTGTGTTCTGAGCATGTCCTGTTGGTTACAGACATCAACAGCTCCTCTACAGAAGCTGTATCTTTTCCACCCTTCCTACACTAACGTCCTGCTGGAGCTCCGCAACAACACGGATCAGATAATTGCCTTCAATGGTAAGTTCTCCCCCTTTGCCCCTCTGGTGAGGAGGTGCAGGAGGACACCTGCTGCTGCCCCCAGGACTGCTGGGTGTGCAGTGCTGGGCTCCTGGCAGACATCTAATGCTGGGCTGTTCCTTCTGCTCTGTTCCAGCCACGCTGTTCGAGCGGAGCCGTCACGCCTGCTATGTGCTGTTGAGGGGTCCTCAACCCGGTGAGGAGCCTGGGCTGGTGTCTCTGATGAAGCGTAAGCTGAAGGAGGATGTCTCTGAGAGCAAGGTGATCTGGCTGAGCCAGGTGGCTGTGGACAGTGAGCAGTACATCCGTGACCGCCTCTACAGGATGCGGTTTCACAGCAGAGTGTGAGCTTGCCAGGAGACCAGGAGAGTCTGCAGGCTGCCTCTCCTCTGCAGCAGTGCTCTTAGCAAACCCAGATCGTGGATTCAAATGGGAAGCTGCCTTTCTCGATCCGCAAACCAAAGCGTGACTGGCAGGGAAGCACCCCCAGTACCTGGGAATGCCCAGGATGAGGGAGCAGCTGCCAGTGCATCCATTGGCAGAGCTGATGGGACTTCAGTGCTTGGCCACCACTGAAGTGTCGTGAGCTCAGGGATGAGGGCTTTCCCCTTGGTCTTTTTGCAGAGCTGTGCTGGCTCAGCCTGTAGATGGAGGAAGACTGCTCACTGGGGATGCCTGCACTGATTGTTTCTTGGGTGCTTGCATGAGAAGTGGAGCTTCTGTGTGTGGTGTTAGGTTTCCTTTCTGAGTCAGCTCTCCTGGCTGTCAGAGAGGTGCTTGGCTGCAGGCTGATTTACAGTTACCCTCTCCTGAATTTGGGCCCCTGCTTCAGTAGTGGGTATGCGTAATGCTGGATTCCAGCCTTGTGATTGGGCTAGGTCTTAACCTGGAGCAGCAGAGTGCAGATTGAAGTGTCATTCTACTTAGAAAATGACCTAACAACAGCCTCGTGTGCCTCCCACTGCGATCACAAGCCTACCTGTGTTTTCTGTGCTACTTCCTTTCCAGCCAGGCTGTGCAGCACTGGTGACACCAAAAGGGAGCTGGTCTCCTACCTGACTTATGCATCAACATTCCCCTCACCCCGTTGTGTTTATAGGGGATGTGAAAACCACCATGAGCCTAGTCTGGCTGGTCCCTACAGGTACGTACACCACCTCTCCTCTTGGTTTCCAGGTGCAAGGGGATCTAGGCCATTTTTTAAGAGTAGAATTGCACTTTAACCTTTCCTGGGAGCATGGCTTGCTGGTCCCGGGAGCCCTGTTGCCATGTGGCAATGGAAACTGTCCTGCAAATGCTCCTGCAGCCTTACAGCTGCTGTGGAGCCCATCTGAGTATGGTCCCCTCTGCCAGGAGGTGGGTGTGCTGCAAGACAGACACGAACCACTTGGTGAAACTACTCAAGCCGTTTTGGCAGCACTGCTTCATGGAGAGCTCTGTGCTGCCTCCTTGCCCTGGGTTGAAGCGATGCTGGGTGAGGAACTCCAGGTTGTTGACTCTGAGGGGCCAGCCTGGTGCACCCAGAGAATGGGTTACTGTGTGCAGGTGATGTCTCACTTGGAGGCTTCTTCATCGTGAGGTGTGTGCTCTGGTGGGCACCAGTGCAGGCTGCAGAGGCAATGTGCAAAGCCTGGAAGGGATTTTGAGTAGACTGCCTGGTCCTGGAAGCTGCTGTCCCTGCCCCAGCTGCACTGAGACACAACCACTGTTCATACACTGGTGTCCATTTGATTACTGAGAAGAAGGTGGGCAGAAAACACACAGCTTAGTGTTGTGGAGTTTGCACCCTGGAAACCTCTCTATTCTGTTGTGCTGAAGGGGGTTTAGCCAGCACCTTCCTCCCTTGGATAGTTGGAGACTGCTGTGTGGGTGGGTGCAGGGTGAGCACCTTGTTGGCTGTGTAGGCTTCTGGCAGCTCTCCCAATCTGCAGCAAAGCAGTCCAGGGCTGAGTGCTGCAGCTTGTGTCCCACTGCAATTCTGTGGCTGGGAGCATTGTACCTGGGCTGTATTCTCATCGTAATGACACTGTCCTTCATCCTCAGCTCCCAGCTCAGACCTGACTTTTCCAGTAGGTAACACTGAACGTCCCTTCAGGAGTACTGGGTTTTCAGCTCCAGGGGGGCTTTTCTGGCTTTAAGTTGTCCATTCGTGTTTCCAAATACTTTGGAGACACAGAGTTCGCTGTGGCAGCTCGACTAAATGCATCAGTGCCAAACCAGCACCTTCCTAACAAGTCCTTTTTCCAGCTTCTTTCCACATGTAATTGTTTTTTTGCAGTATTTAATGAATGACTTTGTGCCTTGATTCAATAACTCAGATGGGTGATGATGGCATTATATCACTGTGTTATGCATTAGTGTGTTTTTTAACACTAAGGCTGTTTGGTTCTTTAACTTATTGCAAATTGTGCTGTATAGGACTTGTCTAACTGTAGTGGTTTCAATAAATCCTCTTTTGCATTGTTTGTAAGTGGAGCCCTGCTTCTCTTGTTGCTGCTAACAAACAGCTGGAGTTATGCAAGAGTGGAGGATTCTGGCAGCCCTTCGTGTGCCTTCCCAGAGGCAGAAAACCCCTCTTCAAGAGGGATCCGGTGTCCTGGTGATGCTTCCCTGCTTGCAGCTTGTCTCTGCCCTGTGGAGGTGGGTGCCTGCCTCTCCCCTTTGTTCTGGTGGTCACGCTCACCCCGAGCACAGCTTAACCCTGGGAAGCAGCTGGGATGTGCCAGAGCATGGGCTGATACTGAAGCGGTTGCTCCTCCCTTCTGGCAGAGAGGAGCTCTGTGCTGCTTGGGGAAAAAAGGGCCACTTGGCCCCTGACAGCTGCTTTGTGGAGGAGTCCTTGCAGATGTGCAGCTCTGGGGTGGCACTGCAGCCCCATGGCTCTCCTGCTGCAGCTGTGTGGGTGCTGGAAAGCAGTTAGGTAACAGAGCTGGGCTGGCCCGTCCCTTCCCCCTGCCTGGGACTCTGTGACCTGCTTTTACACCCCAGATTCCTTCTGCAGTCCATCAGCATGAAAATCTCTCTCCAGGGCTTGGATTTGGATCAAGCCGGAGGGATCCGCGTGGCACGCAGTGTCTCCTGGAGCGTGGCACCATCTGTCACTGCCCCGTGGCTGCCAGTGCTGAGGTCCCAGGCTCCATCCCATCACTGAGGCTCCTGCACCCCAACACCTCCCCCCAGGGCCTCGTGTGTGCCCCAGCTCTGAGCTGAGCCGTGAGCAGCTGCTCTGTGAGGGGGCTGCCAACATCTGCAGCAGGGCAGGGTTCATGATCCCGAGCATCTGCACAGTTTCTTGGTGGTCACAGAGCAGGCTGCCCCCCACCCCGCTCCTTCATGGGCCGGGGGTGACCCCACGCCGCCCTGCAGTGCGGGTTTGTGCTCAGCTCCAAGTGCCAGAGGGCACGAGCCCCTCTCGTGTTTATATAACGGCCCCTATTAATCCCCCACAGCTGGAGCTCAGCTCTGGGAAAGAGAATAATCCTGTGTGAGATCCTCAGGCTCTGCTCAGATTAACGAGTGGCAGGCAGAGCAGCTCAGCTGCCAGCCACCATCCCTGCCCGTCCCATCCTTCAGCTGCTGCCATCCCCTGCACTCAGCCCAGCTCCAGGTGCCTGCAGGGCTGCAGGGATCCTGTCCTGTGTCACCCCTTTGTCAACACCATGCGAGCTGCAGCACTTTCCCCGTGGGATGCTTTATTTCTGCATGTGCTGTGTTCTCCCCGTGGGGACCCCGTGCCGGGCAGGCCGGCTGCTGGCTCCCCCGGGGGTAGGAAGGGGCTGGGGGCAGTGAGAGGGGGATGCTGGGGATGTATGGCTTCTCTCCTTCAGTGCTACTGCGGGCAGGGTGCTGCTGCAGGACCTAGCTCTCCTCCTCAGGCACAGCTGCAGGACCCTTGCTCTTGTCCTCACCCTTGGCGTCGGGGTCAGCGGTGGGCAGGAGCAGGGCCGGGCTGGGGCTGGAGTGCCGCTGCTTGCGCATGAAGGGGAACACCCTGCGGGCAGAGCCAGGCTGAGCACCACGGGGACCCTCAGCACCACGGGGACCCTCAGCACCACGGGGCCCCGGCACCGCTCTCACCGCTTCTTGGTTTCCGGAGGGATGACGGCCTCGGCCAGCAGGTTCCTGTAGAGCTCCGACTTGAGGAAGCGCGGGTAGGAGTCCTGGGGGAGTGGAGCGTCAGGCTGCGACCCCGGCCCAGCACTGCCCGCCCCGTACCCACCTTCTTCATCAGCATGTAGATGTGCATCTGTGCGTCGTCCATCACGTAGCGGTGGGGCGTCTTGATGCCCTCCAGTGTCCGCTCCATGGTCTTGCTGTCGATGTTCACCCAGCGCGTGGCTCCGGGAGCCAGGAACTGCCTGGGGGTCGGTACCTGATGACCAGCACCCAGCCAGGCCCGGCCCCGCGCTGGGATGGAGTGCTGTGATGGCCTTGACCCAAGGACCCGGCACTCACTGGTAGATGGAGTCCACGATCTCATTGATGCGGGACTGCTCCCCGTAGCGCAGCTCCTCGCACGCCTCCCAGAAGCTCAGATTCTCAGCTGGGGAAGGGGGCACGGTGTTGAGGAGGAGGACGCGATGTCAGGATGGGGACGTGGCATTGAGGAGGAAGGACGTGGTGTTGGAGAGGAGATACGGTGTTGGGGAGAGGATGTGGCATCGGGATGGGGTCGTGGCGTTGGGTAAGGGACGTGGTGTTGGGATGGGGACGCAGAGTTGGAATGGGCCTTAGGATGGGGATATGGTGTTGGGCAAGGGGCATAGTGTTGGAATGAAAATGTGGCACAGGGATGGGGTCATGGCATTAGGGAAGGGACACGATGTTCAGATGGGGACATGGCACAGGGATGGGGAGGTGATGCTGGGGAAGGGACACGGTGGTGCGTAAGGGACGTGGTGTTGGAATAGGAACATGGTGTTGGGTAGGACATAGTGCTGGACCCCTGTTGTGGGCAAACCCTCCTCAGGTCCCAGCTGAGCCCAAGGGCAAGGCAAAGCCCCGCAGCATGGAGGCAGTTGGTGTGAGGTGCAGCAGCAGGCAGGGCTCACTCACCGCTGAACTCCTTCTTGAGGAACTCAAGGAGCTGAGCACGACCCAGGGGGTCCATCAGGAGTTCGCTGAAGTTGAAGCCCCAGCGCTCCACCCGCAGCTTCGTGGGGGTCGTCACCCTGAGGGCAGCATGTGGGAAGGGCTGGGGGCTGCAAGCATGGCCCCCACACCTCAGGGCCACCTGCGTCCTCTCCCTGCACCCATCCTGGGGCTGGTGGCCCCCAGGGGTGCTTACGTGGGGGCATTCATAGTCCAGTAGGTGGTGTCGTCAGTGATCCAGGGGTTGCTGGGCAGACAGCCCGACATGATGGGGTCGTGGGGCACGTATTGCTCGTTGAATTTGAGGTACCTGCAGGGAGCGGTGGCTGGGGGGGCTGGGTCACATCCCGCTGCCCACCGTGGCCCTGACTCTTGGGGGATGCACAAGGCCAGCACAGGAAGGGAGTGTGCTTGGGCTCTGCAATGTCCTCAGCTCTGCCCACCACCACGACAGGGATGGGGCAGGTGCTGAGGGGGGGCTGCCAGCCCACTGCAGGACGGAGCTCACCCTTCGAGGCAGATAGACGACTTCACCCTGGTCCTGGCCACGGCCTTCCTGCAGTACTCGATCTGGGCCAACCGTGGGCACACACATCAGGGCCCCGTGCCCCGCAGCAGCCCCATGGCTGCCCTCCACCCCACTCACCTCCCGCTTGTAATAGTCCATGTTCTTGGCCTGGAAGAGATGTGCGGGGATGAGTGAGGGCTTAGGGGATCCCATGTGCACCACTTGAGCCAGCACTGCATGCCTCCACCCCACTGACACCAAGCATGAACCCAACCTCCTGCCCCCCCAGCATGGCAGCATCCCTGGGCTGCTGACACTTACGTGGACAGAAGGCACGGCACACAGAGGAGAGAAGAGAACACGCAGCAGTTAGTAAGGAGCACTGGTGGCTGTGGGGCCCGGGCTGCCATGGTGCACACAGCGGGGCAGCTGCAAGGATCAGAGCCCTGGCACAGATGGCAGTGGGCGCACGGGCGAACACGGCCCTCCCTGCACCGCCACAGTGGTGGGGGCAGCAGGACACAGGGATGGCAGCAGGGCTAAATGTGGGCACCGCGTGGGGCGAGGCGTGGGGCAGCACCACGGGCTGGCTGTGCTCACCAGCTGCACGCGGGTGGTGTGGCAGTTCCTGCGCTCGGGTCCCTGCTCCAGCACGTTGGGAGCTCCCGGCTGCAACGAGAGCGACGGGCTGGGGGACCCCCAAGCCACCCCCACGCAGCTGTGCCCGGACAGTGCCGTGCCACCAGCTGCGTCCCTCCCAGCCCCTCCTCACCGGGGGCCGGTTGACGAGCCAGTACGCCTGCTCCTGGCACTCGATGACAATGCGGTCGCCTTTCCGCCGCTGCTTGGCTGCCCTGAGCGTGCAA
>VXAB01012096.1:0-264602 GCA_013399175.1 Odontophorus gujanensis
TTTTTTTGTTGTTGTTTTTAATCTACTTCAGTAAGAAATACACACTGAATACACACGCGTCAATTAATACACACATGTCAGTTAACAAGAATCAAATCCTCATTGATAAAAAGTACTTCCAATTTCCCTATTTATCAAAATACCTCCCTTACCCTTTTACAGCACAAAAACCCTCAAAATCTGAATGGTGTGTAAGCGATAGTGAGCTTGTGTTTCACCTCCACTTTTAAATATTATAAAATCTCCCAAGGTAACAAATAATTATACTGATTTTTCCCTGAAAATCTGAGAAAACAGTTTCTGTTTGTGCTTGCTAAGTTCATTCTGTTAGCAGTCACAGCTGAAAAAGGAATCAACATCACAAACAAGTCTATGTTTCATATCCAACATGGAACAGGCCCTAAAAACAAGAGCTTATTAATATCTGAGATGTTAAAATAATATTCTCCTTCACAGTTACTCCTGTATACCTGTATGCAATAACTAAGAGTCACCAGTTACAACTAAACAAGGAATCAGTAAAATAAATTCTTGAGGTCTCCAACCAAAACCCAGGGCACACCAGCCAAAATGTGGGATCACTGAGAGGCTGTCTGATATACTGCCAGAAGTTAACATGTAGTTTTCAGGGCAGGTGACAATAAACATATGTGCAAGCAACAAATTCTACACTACCATCCCTCAACTCACAACAAATCATTGATCTCTCCAGCAGAATAGGGGATCACCATCCAGAAGGAATTCTCAATTTTGGGACTGAAACAGGAAAGTGTGAAAAGAAATATTTGAGGAATGAAGTCTGCAGTCTCTGTGGACCTTCTACAATCATTATAATTAATTAACAGCAGAAAGAAAAATTGTAAATATAAATGAGAAACAGGCTGACGCATGAGCCAGAATGTTTTTGTCTTCCATGGTAACAAATTCCATTTTCAAATTTCACATTGCTATTGTCATTTGGATAGAATCACATTTGTATGTAAAAGCAAAAGAAAGAGTTTTAATTATACAGATAGGAAATATTACTAAATCTCAGAAACTTACAACATTTTAATATTGCCCAATACAACTAACATCTGGAAACAAAAATATAAATCAGCAGACATTCAAAAGCTTTTAAATATTACACCTCTTAACTAATTACTCTCACTCTGTTCCTAACCGTCCACTACTAACTGTCTGCTTTTGACGAGAAAGGCAATCTGATACCAGCTAAATAAGAATTACCATAAATCCTTCAAAATAGGTCCATTCTTGAGAGATAGAAGGGTTAGAAAGTTTACAGTGAAAGGCTGGAAGCTTTATACCTTAGGTCATCAGTTTTCACTCAAGATCAAAACAACAAACCTCAGCACATGGGCTTCTGCATAAAGCTCTACATTCTTGATCAGAAAACTGAAGTTTCTTTTGGCTTTAATAATCATGAATTGTGAAGCCCATGGTTGCATGACCCTCAGCTGATCAAATTCTGTGACCGCATGACTCTTGAGAAGCTTATTTTTGGGTGTGGGACTGGCTCCTAACAGACACACATACACATGCCCAGACAATTTGGTGCCTACACTTTTAGAAGTGTCACAGAATGCACCTTTACATTTTCCAGAATCTGGCCTCTGCACAGAGGGGTTGTATCTTGTGACACAGGCACACAGTGTATCAGGGAGAGACAATACACTACCCCATGAGCACCAGGGTTTTTGTCAGTGATGGTGTTGCTACTTTCATTCAAGACTGGGGAAAAAAAAACAAGTGAGTTTCACAGTCTTTTTTTCCACGTAAACCATTCAGTTATTACACTGACCACCTCCTTACATCAAGTTCCTGTGTGTGTGTTCGGGGATGCAATAAACAGAACTGAACAGAGAGGTCTGAGGCACATTAACAACACAGAAAGCGTGGCTCACATTACTGCAGATCTCACTATTCTGACCAGGAGTCTGAGGACTTTGGATTCCAAACTCCAGCGTTTGCTGCCATTTATCATCACTAAACACACTTGAAAACATCATCTGTTCAAAAATAATTGAGAGCCCCAAGGACAGACAGTTATACAAACACTTTGATTTCTTGAATGATTCTGTGCCCAACCATCCGCAGAAAAACATCTGGCTTGGATGGTTTAGCCCACAGTGGAGAGAACCAGAAAGCCTGCCAGGCCCCTGCTGAGAAGCAGCTTAACTGAGTCACTTACAGGTCTGTAATGGGGTCATGATGCCTGCAGGTGTGCATCCTTGATTATTACCAATCCAATTACAAGTACAGAAGATTTTACAGCAAAACAAGGTCACTCTTCCAAAGTGGGCTTCTTTGAGGCAGGACATATTTCAAAAGTTGTAAGCATCAACAGCACTAAACAGGGATCTTCCCAGTAAAAACTGGCTGAATAACTGGCCAAAGAATTCTTAATCAAGTGATTTTGCTTGTATCTTCAAAATTAATGCCCAGTCATGTAGTAGATCTTAAAGATGGACAGTGGTAATGTGAAACAGATGTGCTGCTTTTAAGCAGAAACAGGTGAAGTGATTAAAGAAGAACCTAAAGCAGATGCATAAACTCTTCCCATTTAGAACAGAATAGAGGCATCCCTCAGAGCCTAAAACTCATGAGGTACAGACAGCAAATTAAAGTGGAACTGCAGCCCAAAAAATTACACTGCAGAACTTACACTACACTTACATTTCTGCAAATCAAGTATGTACTGAAAGGTTTCCAATGACTTTCTTACAAACTTTTCAGATCCAGGCACTCTTCCTCCAGCTGCTGAAGACAACTCTATTCAGAGCAGTGTACAATTCAAGCTGCGTTCTCTCTGCCTCACACTTCTTAACCCAAGCAACAATCCTGGCATCAGAGCTTAGGAAGTAAATGTAACCAGGAGAAAACACTGTGCCTCTTTCTTTGGCTGCAGCACACTCACTCAGAGCACAGATATTGACCGTGGTTTTGTTCAACAGCAGCCTGACGCCAGTCAAAAGAGCAACGGAAGGGATCTTTACTGAGAATACTCCCTCCTTCTCCCCTTACCCATACATCTGGTGGCAGCATAAGGAAGTTCAACTGCTTGAGTCATCTTCAAGCAATGTTAAAACTCAACAAGTACCAAATAACTTCTGATATGGTACTTAAGCTGCCTCCCTCTATCCCCTCCGGCTTCATAAATAATCTCTATTGACTCTGCTGGGTAATTCATCACTAAGCTCCCCAGGACACCTCGGCTGATTTAACACCAGCTTCACTTAAAGACATCAAGTGGTTTATTGTTTCGTTCTCTTGGAGAAAGTCAGCAGACTGTCTCTGAACATGCCTGGGAGACATGTTGCAGCTTTACATCAACTTCCCTTACAGACACCCAGTGCTCACGCATTTTTCCATCTTAAATATATCCATTGATTTAAATCACAGTAACTTCCCCCCTTCATTCCTCTCTTCCATGGATCAAAACAGATATTTGTTGGTTATTAACCATCTCCCTTCACAGACAAAAAAGTGAGTCACTTCATGGGATTGTTCCTTGGATCTTGCTTAGCTTTTGAGAAAACAGTTTGTCTGCCTTCTACCCGAGAACCCTGAACTGTGATGCAGCTATATTAGTATCACATTCCCACTCTTCCTTCGGAGAAAGAGACTGGTTTTATTATGGATCAAGACTGGACTAAACCACAGGGCTTGCAAAGATGCTAGCGGTCATAGCTTTGACACTGCTGCTGCTAGCTGAGAATAGTGAAACAGACCTTGCCCTTCCCTCATGTGCGAGCATGACCTCAAACACATATATCCCTCTACATGCTTAGCTGCATTCTGAGGTCATGTTGTAGAGCTCACTCAATTCTTAGCTTCTATTGACCACAGACTGCTCCATCTCCACAATTCATTTCACACAGGTTACTAGTGAATTCACTCCCAAATGTCATGACTGGGACTTAAACCTTCTTTAACTCTGCAGCTGTCCTAAGGCTCTGAGCAACTGCCAAGCTTCAGGCAGATGCTAAATAGCTACATTCTGGGAATACTCACTGTTGGTAAGCCATAAAGGCAGGAAAAGTAGATCTCCCTCTACATTCAGAAAAAGGATTCAGGAACATCAGGCTGGTCTACCTGCAAGTTCACCTAGGAGAGAGAAACCTCTCTTTTTACATTTTATCTCAGCTGCCAACACTTCCTGTCAGTGAAAAAGACAATGCCATAACATTCTGGGAACAATAGTGGGGACTCAGAGATCAACACTGTCCGAACAGCTCATCTCATTAATGTTAGAACTGAAAGGGTTTAGAAACTCTGAGGAGGCAAAGCTATGTGAGAAAAACACTTGGTCTCTTCAGTATTGTGTTTGGAAGTGCTGCACAAGTCCTTTCTCCCTTATTTAAAGATATCTGAACCAACAATCATGAAAGACACAAGCTTTTGGTACATCTGCTTGCTAAGCCTAGTTCACAGTACATAACTACTACGACATTAATATTTAAAAATATTTTTGTTTAGTCATATTGTGTAGCCTTCTGCTACTAATTGTATGACATTTTCCTAGTATTTCTACTGTTTCCAGACTCTTGAGAGTGTTACTGCTGACTAGCTGGGCCACAGGAATAACAAATACATCTCAGAACAACTCTGACATAAGATTTTGCTGGAATTCAAGCAAAATAACTCGTCCAAAAAGGTTCCGTAAGTATACAGTTAACCTTCATGTTCAGTGTGAATGATGTCTCTCATAGGACCAGACCTCTGCAGAGCATTTCACAGAACAAAACAGTAAGAGATACAAGCTATAGGCAAGTTCTGAAAGGAACATTTTAAGATGTGGTACAAGAAAAACACTAGAGCAGTGAAAATACTATCTGTTATTTAAGTAATGAAGGGAAAGAGAAGCCATACTGGTAAGAGAGGTCAGAGAAGTTTCCAGCTGTGAGGTGAAAGCAGGGAAGCACAGGGATCTGGGATGGCTCTTCCAGACCACACAAGTCTGACAGTAAATTCTCCAGCCTGGTGGAAACTGAAGACATCAGGAAATTCATGAGGGATAGCAGGTTTCCAGTGTGACAGAAATAACTGTATGTTGGAAACACCATTAAGAAAGCCAGATTTGAAGACAGTGGGCGCCTGGCCTCACCACAGACAGATGGTTCCATGCCTTGGTTGAATTATAGCCTACTGGAAATACTGTGAGATAAACTATCTTGTGCCTGTTCAAATCTTTACAGTTGGCCTATGGGAAAGAACTCTGTTCTGGATCCATCAGGTTCCATTAAACAAGAACTATTATATCCTTCCACTGAAGGAAAACTGAAAGATGTTGCTATCAAGTAGCAGAAAAAAAAACAACAAAGCTTTTATTTATTTATTTTTAAACAAAAATTGAGATGAGAACAGGAAGTCCTATAAGTCTCCTCACTGTAATCAAAAACTAATTAACAATTCAATTTTAATCTCTTCTCAGTCCACCATGCTTGTTTCTCTATGAAACAAAGCAAGAGACATCTATTTCTCACTCTAGTTAGATCTTGGCTTGTTGGATCATATGAAATATGAGCTCTGCCTGACCCCTTCTAACACAGTGTTAGTAAAACAAAAACATTTGAGTAGTGGAGGGAAAGAAAACCCAACCCATGCAGCTATTTTACTTTAAAGGACACGGCAGTTTAGTGTAAACAAAGGGGGAATAAACTACAGGGATATATGCACAGTAAGAGTAAATTGGAAACAGCTGTTGGCAGATACTGTGGCAACCTGAAAGCTGGGGCTGCAGCTCAGGGTTGCTCAAACTCTCTTTGTTTGTCACCATTTTAAAATATTTTCTCATTGTATCTGTTTGCACATCCATCTGCACACATGTAAGGTGCACTGCGGGAGAAGCAAGGACGTGGCAGCAACCAGGGGAGATGTGGTTAGGAGCATCTCCCCTTCTGGTTTCAGCCTACAAGAGGAAGCTCTGGGATAATGAAAAAAAAAAACTGCAGTGGGGTTGCATAATCCTTTCAATTACTGTTTGCAGCCAATCCTCCCAACTGATATCTTCAACAACAGATCCATGTAAGCAGAAAGAGCAATAAAAGATATATATACAGAGGTGTCGTTTTAGTTCCCAAAGATTTTTGTTTTTCTTGTTGCCTTTGAAAAGAAGGTTTCGGGAGCAACATCAGTCCAAGTCCAAGCTACGAGACACCTCTGATATGTTGGGTGTAAACCTACCCATGACAAGCATGAAACCATCTAAGCTAATAATAGCCCCGATGACAGCAAAGTTAACAGGGCACCATGCAAGCTGGAAGGCATTGTTAGGCCTGCTAACAATAAGAACAGGATATTTCTTGGTGGGTAAGCTTTGCAGCACTACAGTCCAAACTAGCAACTCACAGAATCACAGAATCATAGGGGTTGGAGGGGACCTCTAGAGATCATCGAGTCCAACCCCCCAACTCAAGGCACACTGGTGTCATGGCACACCGGGAGTGACCACATGCTGCATACCCTGAATTGCAAGGTTAGTGCACCAAGTTCACTTTTCTGGAGGCAACAGGAGGTATGACAAATCATGGGAAATGTCCTTTGTCTCTCTTGCTGTTTAGAGAGAATTCCTTAGGAAAGGATAGGCCAGACTTGAATGGCAGAAGAGGTGAATGGTGAAAAACATGCTGCTGTCACCTATACTTGCTTCTGTTTATGGGATAGAAGATATTTAAAAATGAACACCTAGTGTCACAGCAAGTCATGGACCACCTTCTTGGATCCTCCTCAGCACAGCCACCTGCACACATGTTAACACTCTGGGAAGTGTTCCATGTGCTTACATGACTTAATCCAAACCCCAGATACACTTTCACAGGTCTGTCAAACAGCATGAAAATCCTGTTGCCCCTATACCTTCAGCATCCCTCTGCCCCAGCTTGCAGTCAGCTGCCAACACCAGCAAAAACATGCATTGGCAACTACTGCAGAGAGAGAAATGTAAGCCTTCCCTACTTGCTGGTTTGGATGGCAGGGGTCCTGCTGACATGCTGGCTAATGCCACATACATAGCATAATGAGTGCCTCCATGGTTTTCACTAACAGTGGAAAGAACTCACTCCAGTCCTGGTGGTCTGGCTGCAACTTTGCTTTTAACTGTTACCTTGCTAGAGCAGACAATCACATTGAAGCTGTATTTTCTGCTGATCTGTGGAATAGTTCTCATGCACAGTACTGCCACAGGTTTCCAAGCCCTGCTTCCTGCCTCTGATAGAGAAGGTAAGATTCTCATGTGGTTCAGTGCCCATACAGATTTGCTGTTTAGTGACAGATATCCAGTCCAGTACACAGGCTGGAAGAAAGTCATGAAGAACATACAGAGAGCCCAATGTCACAGAATCCGAACACACAGGGTCATTACAGGAGCACGCAAAGTTGAATCATGGTTTCCAAAGCCTCCTTTACAAATACAAGACCTAACTCTTGAATATATTTTCTTACATTTGCCAACTTCCTGACAAACTTCCAAAGCCACTCTCAACACTGCTGTATTCCAAGGAGATGTTTACATCAACATTTAGAAAACAACATGCAAAACAAATTGAGCTAAATGACATACAAACCACACGGGAGACACGTCACTTAGTGAAGTGGAAGCACTGCAAACCAGCTGATTTCATCTGCCCGTAAGTACCAATAGCTTTCTAATGATGAGTGTTCAGACACATCCTGGTTTCTACATCTATCTGCTTAGTAAACAAAATGTGTGTGTATGTGTATATATTAAGAGAGCTAACAATTCACAAAGACACTTGTTTTTATTAAGCTGCAGAAGAATTTTGTTTGAAGTGCTACAGGTATTGGACAGCAGGTCTAGGTAAGAAAAGGGACATGTCCATTTGTTAAATTTCACTCCCCTCTCACCTCTGTGTTGACCACAGCTTACACTGTCAGCTAAGGCTTAGCACACTTACTTGGAAAGGAGAATGACACAATTCTGGGCCCTCCGGCCATCAATCACAGAGAGCTCTTTCACCTTTCGTGTGGAGAGGTAAAGGTCTTCTGTTGAACCCATCTCTTTCTGTGTATAATTCAAAAGGGGGAAGACAGTCAGTATCATGTTTTTCCTTATCTACTCACCCAGTGCTGATAGAGTTAGTTCAGTGTGATGAAAAAAAAAAACAATTTGGGCAAATCCACCCGCATGATTAGAGAAGGAAGCATGAAGGTCAGAAAACATGTAGGTAGAGCCTGTATTACTAGACAGACAGGAGTAATTCATTATCACCTGTAAGATCATCAAATATTGGACCTGATTCTAACTTACTGGATTCACTCTATGAACAACTGTGATATTATTATTATTATTATGTTATAACATAAATCTAGTTTGACAGAAAAACTGGGCATGTATGGTAAAACCCCCTAATGTCGTAGTATATCCTTGAGCTGGATGTCTCCTGCAAAGGTTACAGTGTTTATGAAACACTGTAGCCCAATCAGGAAAAATCCTTTCATCATCTCTTAAGGCTGCCACTGGACCAGTCTAATCCATATTACATGCGAGATGCGAACAGTAGGATAAGATAGCCTTTATCATACTATGTATTTTACTAAGTGGCCAATGCCTATGTTTGAACTAGCTTCTCTCTTAAAATGAATTAATACAATTAAACACGGAGAAAACACCTTTTCTCAAAGTCTTCTGTATATCCTCATTGCCAAACCACCTGGAAAAACCCTGGAAAATACCAGTCCAAGATGTTTGATACAGAGCATAAACAGAAATTAATTGCAGACCTAGTCTGACCATCCAGAAGTATCTGACTCCTTGTCATGCCTAAACAACAGTCATGGATTTTGTTATACTTCTAGAGATTGGGTTTCTGTAATTCCGTTTTGCGCCTTTTAACACCATTCCTTAAATGGAAGTAGAGGTAATAATAAAAAGTGATAATCTTGCACAGTAGTTTCCAAGTAATCATCAGAGGAAACTGGAAACAGGACAGTTTTTATCTTCCCAGTTAGCTGTTGTTGGAGTCTCTTTACAAACACCTTTTCATTACACTCATATTATCACTCCTTGAGATTCTGAAAATAACTAGTACAATCCAGCTTTTAATGCATCGATCAAATTAATAATGTGACCTCTTCCATTGGACATAACAGCAAACATGCTGGGTTGGATCTTTTGTGTCCTGTCTCTGAGTGTGGTAAACAGAAGATAACCATGAAAAAATGCAAAACCATGACAAGTATGCAACTTCTAGAATTAACACCTTGGAATGAAAGTTCTTCAGTTCACGTCCTACTTACATTAGTGTCTGTTTTGAGTTACTAACTCCTAACACAATGTTTTTGAGGTGTTTACTGCACTCCTGACTGATTCACTTCAAGAGATTTTTTAGTACCCAAATATCTGAAATTTAAAAGTAAATCCTGGAGAGACTCATACCGTTACTTCCCATTTAAGTTCATGGTACAGTTACAATGAGCCTGTGCTGCTCCTGGATACACAAAGGACTCATACAACCACAAGCAAATGTGTTTCAGAGAGTCACTAGCAGTATGAAGTATCATTATAAGCAGGTATAATCTATCAGCTGAAGACATGCATGCTATAGTTCTGCCTGAGGAGCCCAAGGTGTCTAGCTGGGAAAGAAAGAAAATACACTACTACTGGATGAATCAAAAAGAGTTTCTAAAGAAGGAAACAACCAAACATCTAACAAGTTTGTTATTTTGAGGAAAAGTAACAAAACAAAAGAGCAGTGCACTCCCACAATGTATGCAGAGATGTCAAACTTTTTCTAAATATCCTCATTTTCTGGGGAGGAGTGCAGGGGAATAGGTAGATAGGCAGCTGTTGAACAGTGAGAGGTAAGAAAGATACTGGTAGGTTTGTGCTTTGCTCCCAATTTAAAAACTTCACTGTCTTTCACTAGCTAGTGTTTGCAGACAAGTACAGCTGGTTACCATTATACAGCACCCATCCCAAGGAAAAGGAAAAAAAAAAAAAAGTTGTTTCAGGGCTTGGCTGCATACTGTGTATTTCAAGGCTTGGCTATGTGCTGTGTTCAGATGGCTTCCCCTAAAGCCATGCAGGAGGGATTAGCATAACAGTCTCCATCCCGTTTCAATTCCCCAGCCCTGAAGGTTCAACAGAGATGAATACCTGAACTATTCAGACATGGTCCACTCCTTGGTCATAATGAGTGGCCTAGTCCCATCTAAAAATATATTATCTCCAACTCATATTGAGGAGAGAGATATTTATAGACATGTGGAGTTCTGTGTAAGCAAAAGCAGATGAAGCCTCAGGTTTTACTGAATCCAGATTGCAAACTTAACTGAAGGAAAACAGATTGCATGTGGACTATCTGTGTTTTCTTAGACACAGAAAAAGAAGAGCAAGGAGGCAGTAGTGACCAGCATTTGCAGGATAAGCCAAGCACACAGAGCAAGAACAGCTGGAGCTGTTGTCAACCTACAAAACAACGTCCCCATATTTTATCCCATTACTCTTTACAGCCTTTCCATGTGGGCTAACATTGTGTTATATGCTTCAAACAGTATTTCAGATTACAAATTCAAAAATCCACACTATCACACAGACTTGTTTTATGGTACACATTGCCATGATGATAAACGGTTTGTGGCCTAGATACATTTATCAGTCTTCTCCAGCAGCAGAGGGAACTTTCTAGCTGCAGTTCCCTGACTACTCACAGTGAGAGCTACTTTCTTATAATGCCACCATAGACACTTGTCATGACATCTGAAAAATCCCCTTGTAAGAGTCCCACTCTTCTCAAAAGTCTCTCCCAGAAATTTTGCTTAGCTAATGAATAAAATGAGAGATACTTCGGTCTTTTTGCTCAGAATCAGCAAAAAGGGAACTGCAGAGAGACCACCAGAAACCACAGAGTGGTTATAGCTAATTGAAAAGGAACTACATCTTTCCGCGGGAGATCTAATGCAACTGAAGAAATTTTTTTTTACTACTTTATCCACTCAGAAAGCAGAGTTATAAGGGCATATGAAAGACTGAAATGAGATGAAGCATGATCCCATAACAGCACGGTGGAGTGTGTCTCCTTCCCAAGCTTTGTGAGAGGATCAGAAGGTAGATAATGATACTCACCTGCTTACAGGAAGAAGGGTTAGTTAGCAGGTCCTATACAGGCAGCAGCCACAAATAACAGAGAAGGAAACATGCCAAAAGTCAGTCACAGAGAAGTACACCAAGTTTAACAAGGCAGCTGAATTTAGGTACACACTGTTTTCTAAGAGAATAAAAGGCTTAGCAAGTAACACTGGCCCAAATGGTTTGAAGGTATTTCAGCATTTCTTTACATATTTTAAATCAGCAGGTGTTAGGGAAATAAGAGTTCTAGGCCTTTTCTGAAATGAATAAATTCAGTTTCCAAACCATAAATCTCTTAGGTCTTGAAACATTCACTAGGATAATGCTCAAATACCTTTACAAATCTAGTCCAGAGCCTTGCTGAAAGAACTGCCAAGGTTAAAAATCAAGGGTCAGTTCTCCTCTCCCAATGCACAGGCACCGTTTGCCTTTAATAGTAACAACTTGCTTCAATGGCACGTTATAGCTTTAACTACTTAAAGCCAACAACTCATAGCCAAAAGCACCGTGTTAACTGCTCAAAAAAAAAAACCTACCTTACAGCGGCACTGGGTAACAGACACCAACTATTTCATGACTTATTCCATACTCCAGGAAAACATCAGATACACAGAATCGAAAGGTCAGTCAGATTGGAGCAAAGTCAAAAGACACGTGTAAGAACTCTTGCTCCAACCTTCTGAACACTGCACACTTTTGCTTTTCCTGACAGCCACCCAAAAAGACACACGGGCTTGAGAGAGGAGAAGAGATCCTTTGTCATTAAAAAAAAAAAAAAGACAAAGTAAGAAAAGAAGCTGTTAGGTATAAATGAAACGGAAAAAAATAAGATCATGTTAATAGCAGCAAAGAAAGAAAAGTCTCTGTCTGCACTTGTTCAACATTTCAGATGCAAAAGAGCAGGGTTTTGCGCTGACATTTTTCTTTATGGACATTTGGATGAAGTTTAAAAGTCACAAACCCAGGGTAAACACATACTTGACCAGAGTGGAATATTAATGAAATAAAAGAGGAGAAAAGACACAGTGTGAATCAACTGGAAAAGTTCTCATAAGAATTTGATTCAAAAGCAATTTTAGTTGCCAGGCCTCAAAAAATATATATATAAATAAAAAAGAAATTAAAAAAGAAAATGGAAATAAAAGGATTTGTTTATTGGAATTCAGATCTCATTGGAGTGAGTATGGATGAAAAAGAAAGCATTACTTAAATAAATAATAGCAGAATAAAAATGAAAAACAATCAGAAAAGTGAAACTAAAATGAAATCTGGAAGGGTAGGTATCAATACACTTAACTGCACAAAACCATGATGATATTGCTTAAGGGATACTCCAGTGTCTAGAGCCACTGTCATAGAATGTGCTTAATAAGCACTGAGAGAACTGTTCTGAGACCCATGGAGATCTTTGAGATGATGGCTCCAATTCAGTGGGAAAGTTTAGGTTTAGGGTCAGGTTAGTTTACAGCTGAGTATGTCAGGCACCTTTCCAGTAGTTGGTAACACAGTCATAAATAATACGTTTCTAAGAATCAACTGACCAGTACATCTTTGAGTTCATATTTGGGGTAATAAATGTGGCAAGGCTTTGGAAGGTCATTTCTAGTGAGGAAGCTGCAGTGTTTGCACCTTAAATGCCATACGTTGACACAAAACAACTACATCAGAATGGCACCTCAAAGGCTGCTGCTGTCCACAGATGGCAGGCTGGATGCTTTCACAACAGCTGGGAGCTCTCTGCTGTAACTAAGCTACTGCCACAGATCTAAACTTGATCTTGTACAGCAGTGCAGTTTCATGTGCTTTTCTTCCCCTCTGTGAACTATTTTTTTTTTTATTTTAATGAATAAGATTTGCAGAAAGAAATAAAGAGGGACACACTTAAACAGCAACAGCTATTTGCAGGAGCAGAACGAGAAATTAAATGTCATCATGCAATGGGTAACTACAGTCTTCGCAGTTCAAGTTGGGATGCTTTTCTTGACGACTGTGAGCTAGTAAATCAGAAATGTTATCCATTGAATCTGATAGGAAAAAGACGAGAAGGAGGGAGAGAAAGAGGAACAAATGGAAAAGTCCAAAGGCAAGGGCTATTTGTGTTCATTCCAAGGTACAGAATAATAACAATAACTATCATCATTGTAGGTCTTAATCATAAAGGCTGTTAATGACAATCATGTCTGTGTCTTTTTGTAAAATTCCAAAGCAGTGATCCAATTCTGAAGAACAGGAAAGACTGAATTTCTCCAAACATATTCCAAAAACAGATGAAAGCTGGAGGAGTTCGGGGAGTGCAAGTACAGTCTCTCTCCTGTTAAATCTCTTTCAATGGAGATAGATGGATTGAAGGTAACTTGCTTTCCAAGAAAAAGAGGAGGGGAAAAAAGACATTCTAATAAATGGTTGCTTTTAAAGTATGTTGTTTGTGTTACAATCTCTCATTTTGACAGATTCTGTCACCCAGCCAGTTGGATCAGATATTTATGGGGAAAAAAAAAAAGATACGAAGCAAAAGGCAGCTAATTCAGTCACCTTGCTCAGTTCTTGGGCAACTGAAATAAAAGACATAAGAGAAAGATAGATATCAAGAATGAACATACAGCTCAGGAGCTTTTGGAAACCAGTGGATACCAAGATCATATTGGGCCTTACCTCTTGGGGAGTGTTGTCTCTAAGAGCTGTCCATCAAGTATACTGATTACAGAAGGTTCTACTTTGCCAACTATATAGAATCACAGAATCACCAAGATTGTAGAAGACCTCTAAGATCATATAATCCAACCATCCACCTACCACCAATATTTCCTCACTAAACCATGACCCTAGGAACAACACCTAAATGTTTCTTGGACACCTCTAGGGACGGCAACTCAAACACCTCCCTGAGCAGCCTTTTCCAGTGCTTAACCGTTCTTTCAGAGAAGAATTTTTTCATAATATCCAACCTGAACCTCCCCACTTCTTTTGGTCTTGTGATTTTTTAATAGTGGCAGAGCAGAAAATGATGCAGCCTGACTGAATGTGAGCAAGAATCAGTCTTGTGTTCTTCCCTACTCTACGTATTCAAGGAAGACAAAGTGCAGAAGAGTCCACTCCTACCTGGTGTCTCTGATACGCTGAGAACATCTTTTCAAAATCCTCTAGATCCAACACCTTGAATGCCTTTAAATCATCAATCTCATTCCAGATTGTGCCATGGATCCTCTCCTGAAAGAAAAGGTCATATTTTCATGAGATAATAAAACCTTTTAGCCAAGTACATCCAATGCTATTTTCTTTGGTTTTGATTTTTGTTTTAAACATGATACTTTTTTTTTCATCACAGCAAGTCTCTGATGAAAGGCCACATTCTAAGACTAGCAAAAGCAAGCAATATCCATGATCCCACAGTAAGTATCCTTTAACACAATGATAGTGATCACAAGAAAGAAGTGTCACCATCATGTGGAAGAAGCTTGGGGAGGATATAGGGTGCATGATCATCTCAAGACACATCTGCAAGCCTCACCATGTTCTGGTTTAAACCCCGAAGTAGGTATAGTTTCCATCCTGACTGCTTGTTAATGTAATTTAAGATTTTATTTTACTTCTAATGCCCTCCTTGAAGTCAAATTGTTTCCTACTATATTATCTCCCCTCTCTAAGTTCTCTGACACAGACATTAGCTTTACTCTAATCTCTGAGAGAGCATCATACACACTAACTGGAAATGCTGAAAATCTGTGCAGTACATTACCTTGAATACTAGGGAATCCTAGCTTTCTAATGAGCATGAAGAAAAGAAACACTACATGATAAGTAAGTACAAATTACTCCTCCAACTTTTTTATTCATCAGCCCTGGACCAAAAAAGGTGCTATAACACAGGCGTTAACAGGATAGTTTGGATTGGAAGAGACCTTACAAATCATCTAGTTCACCCCCCTGCCATGGGCAGGGATACCTTCCACAGTCAGCAGTTGCCCTAAACTAGAACAGGATTTGAGGTCTTCTGCAGATCTTCTCAGGATAGACATTCTTGTCAGCAAAGAGGACACAACTGAACTACTATCTCCTTCCCAGCAACTGTTAAGGTACGTGTGACATGGGACAGCCTTTGAGCAATTATTCATTCTGAAGAGTGTTCATTCACACTCATTCAAGGCTCTTCACACCTGATCACAGAGTTCATTTAGTTAATAAATTGTACAGTTAATGTACTTTATTAACTGGAAAAATAAGGAAGGTGTTGATTAAAAGAAAAAAGAAATGGACAGAAGGGATTGTAAAGAGACCTGAGAAAACCTCAGGAGATTAAGAACCAGCAGAACACTGATGCAGAGAAAGCCAGGAACAGCAAGAAATGGAAATTAAACCCTCACAGAGGCTCCAACTCTGAAGTACCTGACTTGCACCTACACAGCAAAAAGGTGTATTAACACTTCATTATCGGAACTAATTAGGAACAGGCTCTACTTCCCATTCACAGTCATCAAAGAAATAAGGAAATGTGCTAAGCCACAAGGCTGAAGGAGCAAGGAAAAACACCTGATGGAAGGATGAAATGAGGGGGAAATAAAAGCGTGAAGTGCTCTGGAGGAAATTCCTGTCAGAGTAGGCACTGCAGAGGAAAACCAACACCCTCCCTCCAGTGGCAGCCTGTGAGTGCACGAGGGAAGGGAGGGCTGTCCGGCTGAAATTGCCACAGTGCTGTTTGCAGTGAGAGATACACTAGATGGGAGCAGCACTCACCCCTGAACAGACTCAGCAGTATCTTTGCACTGTTCCTTGCCAACATATGGCTTTCCATAGCAGCAAAAAACATGACTCTTTGACTATAACACAGCAAACAAGTTCGGGAAGCACATCTCAGCTAATGGAATAGGAGACATTGAATTAACTTTGGCTTCTACTGCAAATCTTGGCCAGAAACATCCAGACAGGGTGTTCATTCTCATTCAGTTTCCAGGCTGGCTTTATAAACCTTGCTTTACAAATCCTGAGGGACATATTTGAACTTGCTGTCTCATGCTGTCCCATCAAACACTGAAATGGAAAAATATATAGAGAGGGAAGCCAGTGGACATGACTTCAGGAATGGTCCTTGGAGTCATCACTGGGATAGAACACTGGGGATGTCAAGAGCTGGATTTGGATGTGGCTCAAGTGACAGTTACTCATGAGAGTCTTGCCATATACCTGTCAGGCTGTAAAACTCTCTTGGAAGTGCAGTTTCCCCGTGAATGGAAGTTTGCTACAGAATGGGCTGGTCTTACTGGATTGCAGAACTGCCAGAACAGGAGGGTCTGAGACTTTAGAAGAGACTGTAAAGAGTAGGTTTTATCTACATCTTCCCAGAAAAAAATAAAAAAAAAATCAAGTTACAATGATTCCTGCTACAATTCATATTAATTTTAAGGCTTTAATCTGGACATAAATAAGTAAAACATCTAAACATTTCTGGAACAGAACGCACCAAGGGATGGTGACTGAACCACCTCCCTGGACAGCCTATGTCAATGCCTAACCTTCTTTTTGGAGAAGAAATTTTTCCTAACATCCAACGTGAATCTCCCCTGACTCAACTTGAGGTCATTCCCTCTAATCCTATCACTGCTTACTGAGGAGAAGAGGCTGACCTACACCTTGACACAATCTCCTTTCAGGTAGTTGTAGTGAGCAATAACATCTCATTTAAACCTCCTCTTCTCTGGATTAAACAATTCCAGTTCCTCAGTCTCCCATGCTCAAAAATTTGAGATGCGCTGCAGCAGAAGTGCTGCAGTGGAGACAAAATGCAAGGTGAGGCTACACAACCTACCCATGACTTTGCGTTCAGAGGATGCATATCCACGTGAACAAAAGGAGAGTGCTTGGTACTGAAGCAGGGAATCAAGAATCTGTGATGAAGATCACCAAAACGCATTGCCTCCAGCAGCCAGTGGAATTGTTTGACTCCATGACTAAGTGCACTCCAAAGATCAAGGCAAGGCAACTCTGCACCTCAATCTCTGTGGTTGTGAAAGGACCTTGCTAGGTTTAAACACCAACACACACCTCAAAATTAAAACTCCATTTTAAACCCCTTTTTCAATCTATTGTGCCTTCCTCAAAATAGCATCGTTTACCTACCTCACCACCCAGATCTTCAATTTTATTAGCACAGCTGCCTTCACTCCTGACCAGAGGGCAGGATAAACCTATAGTTACTGTACACTAAACAGAAACACCTGTGGTTCTCCTTTTTCATGTACATTCATATGTATACATGTATTAGTTATTCTTTCCTTTTTTTTTTTTTTTTTTGTTGTTGTTGTTGTTGTTCTTATTGTTGTCAGAGCATCAAGTCCATCTTCCGCAAAGGAAAATAAATCCCCATCCTTACATTCTCTCCCACACCCCCCACGCGGCCTTGACAGACAAGCACAGACGGTGCAGCAAATATTTCACTTCACTTTATTTTAAAGAAAAGGAGAGAGGGGGAGAAAGAATTCTTGTGGCATTCCAGAGGTCCCTGGACACTCATTCCAAATGCCTGAGTTGGGCCCTGGGTGAATTTCAGTCTAAAAGAGAACCTGGGTTTCTAGGCAGCCATCCAAACTCAACACACAGGAACTTTTTTCTTTCTAAATAAGTTAAAAAAAATAAGATGTAAAGAAAAGGAGAGGAAAAAAAAATCAGGAAGAAAGAAGTTGAGGGGAGGAGAAAGCAACCAAGGTAGCAGAAAGTGAATGCAACAGGAGGAACCCAATTCCTCTCCTGTATTTCCACTTCAGACTTTTATTTCCAATAGTCAAGGCTGTAACCATGCCATAAGCAGGGCAGCTAGCCTTATAGCCATGAAAGAACGGTGCGTAGAATATACCTTTCTCTCCTTGGTGACTGCTTCCATCAGGGTAAAGGACCTGGGTTTGGAAGCTGTTTTTCACTGTGTCTTGCCCACATCAGCTCTGACCATCCTTTGACTATACGCACAAGTAAGGGCAATTCTGTCACACCATCCTTAATGATGTGTAGCTCTGTCTTACAGTATTTAGTACCACTGTAGTTGTGCTCAGCCAACAGTATGCAACTCAATCTATCCAGCACCTTGGTCATCACAGGAGATGAGATGCTGGAGAATTTTCTCAACACAGTTACTGACTCCCAGTGGCTCTGCCCAAGGAAAGCCACAATACCATTGTCTTCTGTCATCTTGCATGTCATGGCATTAATCAACATTGAGTTATACGGAGAAATTTAATTCATTATCAAGAGCATTGAATCTCTTACCTCACTCAGCTTAGACCAGTTGAAGGATTTCAATGGGTGTGAAGGCTGTGGGATAGACTTCTTCTTCAGGCTGCTACCACTGCTGCTGAAGGTGGTTGTTGAAGGAAGTGGCACTCCCAAGCTGAAAAAAGGTGGTGCTCCTGGTGGGGGAGGAGGTCCTCCTGGAGGAGGTGGTGGGGCAGGAGGAGGGGGACAGCTGGAGAAAGGCAGAGGAGGTGGTAGTGGGGGCAAATTCTCCGAGGTGAGAGCAGAGGACATAGCTAGTGGGCCACCTGGAGGAGGGGGTGGTGGGGCTGGGAAGGAAATGCTGCCCCCTTGCTGGAAAAAAAACACACAGAAAAAGAAAGTGGACAGTTTAAAAGGCACAATAACTCTATATTGCCAGCTGATGTGATTTTATTACGAGTCTCAAAATATTCTATGTTTTCTTTAAAGCCTTCTGTACTCAAAGCGATGCAATAAAGGGAGGAATCTCAGCTTTCATTTAAGAGAAAGTTTCAAACCCTTGAAGTTGTGGAGAAGAGCTTGAAAAAGGGAACCATAAATGGCTCAGAAAAACAGAAAGCTAGTAAAAGAAGCCAAAATGTATTATTTTATCCTTATGTATGAAGAAAAAGAAAAGTTCAATCTTTCGAACTTTTGAACTCCTGGGTTTTAAACCTTAGGGTTTGAAATACAGAATATCTGTCATTAGGCCCTACTAGCACAAAGTGAGAGCAGAAAGAAGAGTAAGGAATAAATCTACTTTTTGCAATGTGTAACTTCTCAGGGCTATGTCCTGTGACAGAGATATCACTGCGACTGAGTCATTACCACTAGGCAGGAAGAAGCAGCTGCAAATGTCACTTTTGCGAAGCTCCAAGGAAGCTCAAATGCTTCTTAAGCACAACATGAAACCTCTTTCTTTACTAAAACTACTTTCATATCGGGCAGATTTCTCTCTATTTAATCAAAATCACAATCAGGACCACCTCAGCAGTAAAAATTGTGTCTAGGAAGAGGACGCATGTGTCTCAACAACTTCGGCACAGAGGGTGGCTGAGGAGGAATGGAGCAGCCTATTCCTGCATTATCCAATCTATACCAGCAGCTCAAGGACTTTGTTCTCTATTGAAAGATGAGCAGCTTTCTGGACAGATTCTTTCTGTGCAGACCACAGAAACAGCTTCACTCTTAATGCTCTTTTGTACATCATTCAGTAGTTAGAAGGCTTTAAACAAGAATGGGAAGAGTCCCAGTCTCATACCGAGTATTCATTAAGCTGAGCTACCAGGTCATTCATCTGATCCCTGGTCTGGCGCAGCTCCAAGGATTCTTTCTGCAGTTTGTCTTTCATTTTGTTCAGTGTCTTCATCATTTCATCTTTCTCCTGGGTCTTTGTCTCACATTCCCTCTCCTTCTTTTCTAGCTTGCTCATCAGTTCAGCATGATCTAGGAAGAATAGGTAAGCAGGGCTGATGAAATAAAGCTCAGGAACAAGGAGATGGAGTTTACTCTGATGTAAAACTGATAAGTCTGTCAGCTGGGGATGTGTGGGATGGAGAAAAGTTTTCTTTCAGACTTTCTTTGAAGTCTGACTATTCTGACAGCAATCTTCAGTGATCAATACATCAATACCCAAATTTCACTCAGATTGTAAAATCTCTTCGTGTCAGTATTGAGGGAAGCCCCATTCTATGAAGCATGTAAACCGATCATCATGAGATAAAATGCACTGGAAAGAACAAAGTAGGATTTAGTCTATGAAAGACAAACTGGTCAGTCACTTGCATCTATCTATTTTCCTTACTGCTCTGTGACTGGATCACAGTCTTTCTCTCTTGCCTCCCCAAACATAGATGATGCACTCACCTTTCCGAAACTTCTCTGCCTGATCCTTCCACTGGTTGACTTCATTCTCATTCACCAGCCTGAAAGATGAAATCAGAACATAAAAATGTGTTCTGAGCCATTCAGTCTGAAAGGCAAGCAGTCATTATGTGCAGTGATCAGAATAAGACAACCTGGTAAATTTACGCATGTTTAATCAGGATCATTCTAGTGGTCAGTTTAGTTCCAGATCCTGATCTTTACTGTAGCCAACAGTTGATATTATTAAGGTGTCTTGTAGCTCAGAGTCACAAAATGAATAAAGGAATCCCTGGGGAAGAGATACTGGCATTTTTCTATCTTCAGATAATGCCCTAAAGGTGCCAAGTGTATTTACTTTGAAAGGCAGAAGTCATGCCTAAATTCTTTGCAGCTGCTGTGTAAATAATCCTACACTTAATACAAGACTGCATCATGATTTTTTCCTACTTTTCATGGTTCTATATGTTTTGTTTCTTAAGAGGACAGAGAACGCTTATCTGTTGGGTAATATATCTGTAACAAGGCAGTGCTCATATCTCACAATGGCACAGCTATTTCCTACTACTGACAGAAAATATGTAGGGCATGCTGAGGGTTGATTAGATATGCAAAATGAGTAGTAGCTATGAAAGCAGAAATGGAAGATCAGGCACAAGGTCTACAAAGGAGTCTGATATCCAGACAGACAGAAAGAGATCAATATCAGTGAATTTTTCCATGATGAGAAATCAGTTTTAGTTTTGACTCATGACTGTAAGAGGAGGGACTGGGAGATTTTTAGTACAGGAGAACTTGGTTTCATATGAGGTTTATGTTCTATAAGAATGCTCTTTCCAGTGGATATTTCAGAAGGGTAATGGGCCATGAATTACCTGCAGAAGCAGATGGATGGAATGGAGACTCCAAAAGTTTGGCTTAAAAAGGACTGAGAACAGGGAAGTTGAGATGAGAGCCAGCTAATGTAGCTAGACTTCTCAAATGATGCATCCTATGGGAAAAAATAATGGTAGAACCCTTGGCCAAGTCTGTGGGTGAGCACATGCAGATATTTTACTGAGGTAAAAGGCTTTATGTGCTACATGGGTACCACTTTCAACTATTTCAATTTTTCTACACTAAGTGTTCATTAATGAGGAATGAGATCCAAGTAGAGATGACAACATTTTTTGGGAATACCAATGAAAGCTTTCACCACCATCTTGAAAGAAAAAAGAAAAATGAGAAAGTTTTGCTATACAATCATGGGTATTTTTTTCTGCTCTTCCAGCTATTTTAATATTTAGTAGAAATTAGAAGCCATATGCAAAAACTTTGCTAGAAAATGCCATCTGGTGAAGATATCATTGGAAGAGAACTAGTGGTAAGACTAGCAGGCCAACAAAAAGCTGTAAATTAGCACAGGAAACTCGTCAGATATTTTATTTCCTAATTAGCTGCATGCTTAACATATAGCTACAACTTTATAACAGAAACAAACAATATAAAAGGAGCTTACATTTTAATTATGTTTTTGACATTGAAGTTTTCCAGTGGAGCTATATCTGGATCATCTCCTCGTTCATCTTGAAGAACAATTTGTTGGAGTATTCTGTCCAACAGCTGCCACTGCTGAAAATTTCCTCCATTCCTCTTATCTGTATGAAAAATGAGCAACACGTGAGAATTTCTATGTCCATGCCAAAGTGTACAAGTTTACTGACAGATTGGTATTTCTTCCTTTCTGGTTACTAGGTTAATTCCACAGGTAGTAAATTACGTAACATAGCACCTAACGCTGAATTACTGCTAACAGATTAGTTGCAAACACTTAGCATACTGGAAAAAATCATAACAGGCATTTGAAACACTATGCCTGACTTGTACCTTCTCATTATGTGATCCTCTTGACAGACAGCTCCATCTTGTGCTTAAGATGCCTACAGAAGTGATTCCATCACTTCTTCAGTATTTTATGTAGCTTGATGGCATTTTATTTTATTTTGTTTTGCACCTAGGTAATACTACGATCAAGCACTATAAAAAAAAAACAGATGTTCTTTCTGCATACTTTATCTGAAAGTCAGTCAAACTCAGTTGACACGAAAAGTTCATATACACATGACCATAATTTGTGGAGAGAAAGAAAGAAACTGAACAAAAGGAATGAATTGATCCTGTGCACGTCAATTTCAGTTGCCATCCATATTGCCAGAGCAATATGAAGTTCACCTTAGTTCCTTAGTTAGGTTACTAAACCAAAACCTTTTTATTATTTAAAATTGCTCCAGTGTAATCCTGTTGTACCCTAGGAGGATTTAACTCTTCTGTCACTAAGCATTCCAGTGTCAATACCCAAAGCTCAAGTACTGTCTTAAACTGTAGTAGTAAGGAGACCACTGACAAACAATGGCTAGAATTTGTGCAAGGCAGTACTTTAATCTAATCAGAAAATATACCACAATACCTCCTGAAAAAGCACACCACAGTAACTCTCCTTCGTGCTGACTTCTCAGTTTGACTGCTTAAGTATGGCTGGAAGTAACCAAAACAAATCCCTGACACATAACAGGATTAAGGCAGGTAATTCTTCAGTGATCTTGCTGTATTTTTGCTCAGTTCTTACACCCTGGAAACATGACTGAACTATTTTATTACAGTTAACAAGTAGATTCCTATCACCTCTCTTGAAAACAAAAGCCAATGTTATTTTTCATTTTGAGCTCAGGAGCCCTCCACTGACATTTAACCATAAGAGAGCAGCCTGAAGACTTATTGTGGAATTTCCCAGTGACAGAACAGCTTTCTGTACTGTACTGTTTCACCAGAAAAATTCCTCACTCCATTTTGTTAACATTCAAAATGGTATCTATTTCTGGGAATTCTCTGATCTAAAGCACAACGGCCCTTTTTAAAAGTTTCTAATTTAAAGTCATTATGAGCTCCGTCAGTGACAAACTGGAATGTCTCCAGCTACTTAATTTTATTTGCAAGTGCAGAGAGGTCAAGCCTCTGCTGTAAGTACTACAACAAAATCTGCTGAATGGAATCAGTGCAATATACCAAGCCCCTTAACCACTGCCAAGTTCTGAACGAAGGACAAAAGCAGTGTGTGTCCTGGTATCTGCAATCCTGTACTCATGCCAAAATTTCACCCATTTCTTCAACACTCCCTTCTCTGGGAAACTGTGAGGTACTCACATGGCATCTGCAAGCAGTGCTGAAGGATGGATAACAAATAGGGATAGGCATCTGTGTGCTTCAATCTTTTCTTGATCAGCTCAAACATTTGAGAGGCACTTTTCGTATCAATGTGGATCTAGATTGAGGGAAGGTAGTGAAATAACAAGTCAAATTTAAAACATGCACAATAAAAGCTTAACTAGCTGTGAAAGGCCAAAAATCTAGAAACAAGACTCAGACAAGTTTCCAGCAACTGGACCTCTGCAGAATCTCTTGGAACATGCAGCTATAGGCCCAGTGTAAAGCTTGCACAAAGGACTTTGAGCTTGATGCTGATCTACTCCAGAACAGAAAGGATCTCCAAAGCAAAAGGGTTAGAAATCTGGGAGGTCTGCAGTGACCAAAAGCTGTCCTGTAGTAAGCAAAAACAACAACAAAAAAAGATGTCCCATCCAAAGAGGCATACAAAATCAGGTTGGATAGGGCACTAATCTTGAGAAAGACGCTGCTGCACATTTTTGGTTGATGTATTATGTTAAAAGCCTTATGATTTTGAAACCGTTTGATAACACTATGAAAACATTTGGGTCCAAGGAAGAAGTTGCAGAGATATACAGTGGACGATTAGCATGGAAAAATTAGTTGCTCTGTATCAGTATTTGGTAGGAGAAAAAAAAAATAATAATGTAGGAAACAACAACTGCTCTGCACCCTGCAGCCCATTACTGTTGCTTACAGTTGTAAAAACTTCCCTCGTTTTATGCTCATATTCAAATTCCATCCATTCTAAAATACTGACCCTATCCATAATCTCTTGTGTGACAGACTTTAGGAGAGTTTCCTATGGTATACTGAAAAAACTATAAAAAATCTATAGTCCTGTAAAGGAGACACCTGAAACTAGAATCATCTGGATCATCAGGATGCAAACATAAGAACAGCGTTGATAACATCCTCTGTTCCTGAACATTCAGCCAAACATAAAAACATTCTTTGTCAGAGACACTTCACAGAAGCCCTGTCTGTGATCATTGTTTTTGTTTCATCAGAGACCCCATATGTTTCTAAATGAAAAACAGTGAAAAAAAGAAAAATAAGTACTAGCCAGTCTCAGCATCAAAGCCAGTCATTGCTTTCAGGAAACAAAAAATGGAAGTTGCATCAAGGATCCAAAGAGGATGTTCAACTTCGGCAAGTTCAGGTAGTCCACAGAAAATCTTACCAGGTCAAACCGCTTTGCAAGTTCCAGGTCATCTTCATTTCTGACCATTTCAAAGAAATCTAAGTGCCTAAGAGAAAACAGAAAAACAGAAACTACCTATGCTCATGGCATAATTCAAACTTCAACAAAACCTGTCACCACAGAGGATGCAACACTTGGAAACTGGCATGTTTTCTTATATGAAGTATTGGAATGTACACGCAAGACAACTGACATGGGTCAATAATTAATAGGCCAAAATGAATGACCAAAGGAGGTAAAAATGCTCTTTAATTCTTGTACTAAGTCACTATGTTGAGAAAAGTGGAGTTGCAGTGGAAAAACACTGATTATCCATAAAACTTCTAACCAAGTAATTTGAAGGTTCCCTTCAGTATTATATTTCATGAAGCAACAAAGCCATATGAAGTTGCTATCAATTCTCCTCTTTTGCCTTTTTCATTTTTTTTTCTGACTGTCATCCTCAGCTTAGAAGAAAAACAATTCATGAACTCCTTGCCAAAGTCACTGCTAATTTAGTATGTGCATTTTCTACTTCATCTGCTGAATTTAATTTTGAAGACAATTACTCTTTTTGTTTTTTAAAGGAAGTTAGTCTTACAGCGAGACAGAAACAGCTTGACGCTTGAACTTGAAACTCAAATAAGAACTTCTAAGAACTCTTTTTGCTGATCAATGACTGTTCTCAGAAAACATATCTTACCTGTCAAGTGTTGCATTCTCATGTTCTCTTAGTTTGTCAATAACAGGCTGAATTCCCAGCATTAGAAACTCATATCGTAGGTGTAATCGGAACTCCAAATTGTCCTTATGAAGAGATGAAAAAGAGTGCACTAAGTTCCAGAAGTGTTTAATCACATTTAAAAAGATTCACTTATATCTTCAATTCTTCTCTTTTTAATATCCTCTATCCTGGCACCAAATTCCCAGGATGATTACAGGATTCCAGTATATCAAGGAAAAAATGAATGCCTTTGCCCCTGTTTCTCTTAAGGATACTGTTGTCCTTTATCAACAATGAGCTCTGCAAGCCTAGTCAGAAGAATAGCACATTCCATGTTTCAAAAAGAACAAATGTTATGGGTACCTAACATGCTAGTCAATTAGAAACCTATCTCCTGCACACAGATGAATAGAACTGCAGTTCTTTCTCATAGTTTTTACATATATTTGTCATAAAATCACCAGAAACTCAGGTAAACATGACAACTCCATAGGATTTTAAAGGGCTGCTGCAGATAGAGCACTGCCAGACAGAGCTCTTACAAACTTGTTGTCTACTGTGGCTTTACCAGAAAAAAAAAAGCCAAACTTTTAGTGACACTTTGGCTTCAGTGAAACAAAATCAGCTTAAACTATCCTCGATATTCAAGAGATAGCATTCATCATGAATGAAAACCAACAAACTAACTTTACTGTCAGATAAACCAAGATGATTTCTGAAAGGCTGATATCAAGGAGATGAATGTTTTGCAGTTCTTACAAAAGCAAAAATGCCACAATCATTTCAATGCAAGTAGTCAGCTATCTTAGAAGAATTAGAAGAGGCTGGGAATTAAATAATATGGAAGAAAAGTGTACTTATGAACTTGTCAATTCAACATTATTTTCCACAAGGCACAACCATTCAATCACACAACATTTGTGACTTAATCTACTAGCCATTTCCAGAGTAAATTAATTCAAGCATGACATTTGAGATGGAATCTCTAGGGCAGTGACTTACCTCACCAGCACCAGCATTCAAAACAGCATTGATAAAGGACATGATAGCTGTTTTGAGATTTACTTCATCTCGATATCGCCCCATGCTCCGGTCTAGCTCATTCAACAATGTCTAAAACAGATCAACAGACTAGGTTAGGGGATGTAGTCTAATTTCTTAAGACTATTTTGCTTACTGC
Organism: Odontophorus gujanensis; assembly: GCA_013399175.1. NCBI lineage: Eukaryota > Metazoa > Chordata > Aves > Galliformes > Odontophoridae > Odontophorus > Odontophorus gujanensis. The sequence goes on from VXAB01012096.1 coordinate 26,477, forward strand.
TCAAGATTCTGCAAACAGACATCTTCTGATTTATTATATACTTGCTTAAAGATATAACTTGGTTCAGGGAAGGTTGTAAGCAGTCTTGGCCAGCCGTGTCACAATAACAAAGAATAGAGATGGAAATAAAATGCCCACAGGATCCTAATTAAAAACAAAGGTTTTTGTTTTTTTTTTTTTAAACCCAGCAATTTGAGAAAAAGCAGATACCTTTACAGTTCCTGCCAACATGATCTAAGAAAACAGCACAATTGTGTCCTCTCTCATAAGTTAACTTCATATGGAAGTTTATACATGGAGGATAACATCAACAGATTCATAAACCCTTTTTACTTACAGCACTCAAGTAACTTTCACTATTTTCTAGGATTTCAGCAGAATAGATCGCACTTGTGTAGGCACTGGGAGAAAATTCTAAAGAATAGCCGTCTTTTATTTCTTTATAGGAAGATTTGAATTTATTTCTCTATTGAAAGATTTCTTGGAACGTTTCTCCTTGTTCCTTCACTTGCAACCATTTTACATCAAGTAGACAATTACTGTCTTCTTGGTAACTTTCTTTTAAGGATTTGCAAATAACAGGAATATCCTCAGGTCCAAACTTACTACAGCTTAAAGGTGAATTACAGAACTCAAGTGGAAGTGTAGCTAAACTCCAGTTTTCCTTGTTATATCTCCCTATTAATGAAATAGTAGGGGCATTTAGCACTCGGGGTATCTCATACAGAAATGCTGTAGGCCTAATCTCTGCATACATGTATATACACCATCAGAATCTCATTAACACCGCAAGACAGAAAGAGAGAAGGGAGAAAAAAATAGACAAATAATGTTAACATCTGTCATATGCAGCCTATTCCAGATTAACTCCGACTATTTACTGTAAGATCTGATAAGCCACAGAAGCAACTCTACTTTTAGATTTGTGCTGATACCTGCAAATGCTCCTCAGGATCATCTCTGATCAGTTCATTATTCTAAGGATAATTTTCCTTCTGGAAAAGTAACAAATTCCACTTGAGTTCTGTCAGTTTATTTGCATAGATCTCATTCCAGCATTATTAATAAAAACCCCACACTCATGTTTGTTCCGGTGATGTACTAGAAAAATGGAATACTTTTCCCAAGAAGTTTTGGCCATAAAAAGAGAGAGAAGATAAAAATAACTTTAGAGTTCAGCTCAGCAGATCCATCTGTACAGCATTTTGAAGCTATGCTGCTGAGTAAAGAAGTTCATTTTTCTTTAGTTAGTCTTCAGTTCCTGACTACTGAAAGTGTTCATTCATAGCAAAATCTTTCCCATGCTAGTCATCAGTTTCATAGGTCTATCTTGTTTCCTGTAGCAAACAGACATCATCATGGAAATATGTTTTCAGAAGCATGGGGAATACCTTCCTGCACATCCCTCAAGGAAAGAATACCTTTGTGACTTCACGTGAAACCTTTGCTTGTTTTTCCGTAAAATAAATCTTTTGATCTATCATACACTACTGACAGCTGTTCATATATTTGAGCACAGAATGTTTAATTTCTCTACCAAACTCACTGGATTTCATAAATTCCTTTTTCCTGCAACCTCTAAATTGCTGGCAATTGTGAATGTCTCTATTTCTGGCATTTGAACTTCCACCACGTCCATGATTTTCTAATAGTCATATTAAGGCCAAATACATAGGTTGTTCCTAAAGTAATGCCTTCTATTTATTTCCATGAAAACTACAACAGAAACAGTAAGCACAATAACACTATTTGATAGAGCAAATTCTCAACTCTACCTCTAACATTATTTTTCAACATAGTCACCATAGTGACTACAGCTTGCAATATGCACCACTGTTCAGGTCTAGAAGGAAACAGTGTAAGGTCAGGCAATTTCTAAAGATCAGATTCTACGCCCACACCATGGCTGAATTCCAGTATCTCTAACCCTTTGCAAATGGTTGAGGTTCAAGTCTTCACTTGCGAACGTTTCCTGTGAAAAAGATTTCACCACACCTCTTGGCAGCCAGTTCTGTAGACTAACTGATCTTATGGTTGCAAAGGTTTTTCCTACTGTTTAAGCAAAACTTTCCTCGCTTCATCCCATTATTCCTCATCACTGACATCCAGTAAGGTTTCATTCAATCTGCAGAAAACCTCAAAAAGCTTTGGATGAGCCCTGAGGGGTAGAAGCAAATTAAATAGGGATACAGGGTTTTAATTTGTTCCTTTTTAGCCCCTTTACTACAATTCTGAATCAATCAGATTTCTCTCTGCAGATCATACTCTGTACTGACATTGCTTAATACAAAACAGGCCATGGGACTGTGGAAGAAATGTTCCTAATCACCACCTTTTCAACTGACAATATCAAGCTTTATTCCCTTCACCTTACACTTTACACTTTCTAGCAGCATAATGGAGGAAAACAGAATATTCTATCCAAAATAATACAATTAATATTTTCTCCAGCAAATAAAGTCAGCTCCTTCCAGCATGCATCAAACACCTAACTTAACTCTAGCTGAATGAGTATTCAGTTTGCACACTGGGTTGGAGAGGTAAAAGCACATCCTGAAATATCTTTCTGGGTCATTACAGCACTATAATTTTGCAACACTGATTTGGCTGAAAACCTGGCATGTTAGAAAGCACGTGTTACACAACATCATAATGCCATGCATTCACAAGATCAATGAGGGAAGGCAGAAAAGCAGAAATTTTGAAAGACAAATGACTAGGGAACAGAAAGATTGTGGTCCTTTCACAGTGAAAATCAGTTAGTTTGGACTAGATAATCTTTCAAAGTCCCCTCCTACTGACCTGTTTTATTTTACATGGGGTAATGCAGACATTAAGAAAGCAGAAGTCTCATCCTTTATTCTCAGTTTCCATAGCATTTTAGAGATATTCACCTTCACAAGAAAGCACCCAAGAGGCTAAAGATGCAGCAACACTTTCATGTTCATGCAATGAGCCAGTGACAATTTTGAAGACATCAGATGGAAAAAAATAACAGTGAGGACACCAGGAGCGCATCTTACTAACTCAACTCTTTCTGCTGTGAGGATTTAATGTTTGGGTTTCCATATTTTTATTTCATCTCTCTTCTTTAAGGAGCAGAGTAGGATTTGTAGGCAAATAAGCACATTCAAATGAAAATTGGATGAAGCAAAGGCAGAACTTTTCCAAATTGCCTCAGGAAGGAGATTTATGGAATGTCTTTCTATTACTGTGGTATTTGAGTAAAGATGGAATAATTCTCTGACAAGGACAGTTTTCAAGGTATATTTTAAAAGAGGAATTGTGAATTGCTTACTGGACACTAAAGTGAGTTACTTACGGCAGATGGGCAACATAAAAGGAGGGTAAAAAATTAAAGAAGGCAAAGGATCAGCTCAGACAAGAAGCTATTGCAAATGTGAGAAAATAGGAATTACCACAATATAGAGTAAATCAGAAATAAACTATAAAAGTATTTTGCAAGTGCAAAGAGAAGCCTGATTGTGACGACCCGACCCTATGAACACACTGAACAGTGGAGACACAAGGATGAAGTTGTAGTTCTCAAAGGTTTTCATTTGAGTGAAGACCAGTGTCTCAACAGAGAATTAAGTTCTGGAGAAACTCTAGTATCTGTACTTGCAAATGTGAGAAAATAGGAATTACCACAATATAGAGTAAATCAGAAATAAACTATAAAAGTATTTTGCAAGTGCAAAGAGAAGCCTGATTGTGACGACCCGACCCTATGAACACACTGAACAGTGGAGACACAAGGATGAAGTTGTAGTTCTCAAAGGTTTTCATTTGAGTGAAGACCAGTGTCTCAACAGAGAATTAAGTTCTGGAGAAACTCTAGTATCTGTACAGTGACTTCTGTTGAAAGGTAAGGACTGAATTGAAAACTGCAGTCAGACATACAGATGTCATGCTGGCAGTTTAAAAAGAAGCAATAAGTACATCAGAGATTCCACTCAGAGCCAAATGTAAAACTTTGTTCAGGTAGAACTTCACTGATTATGAAGGGCAAACTATATTCTTCATTAACTTCAGTTAAAAAAGAAAAAAGAAAAAAAAGAAAAAAAGAAGAACCCTAACCCTCGCAAAAAACAAGGACATCCTTTCCAAAACATTACAGCATTACAGTTTTAGAACAGTAACCTTCAGCTGGTGTGGTCTAGTGAAATTTAATTAAATTGACAAGGATTACAGCTGTTTATATCATACAGGAATTTTACTGTAATATGGATTTTAACTTTAGATACACAAGTATAAAACTGCAAGTTCCTTACTGAAATAGGAAGAGTTCTAGCAATACAGAGCCAATACAAGTGTAGTTAGAACTGCACCTGAAGTCTCAGCTTTCCTTCTCTAATTGCTAGTTGCTTATTCTTCCTATTTTTCTTGGCTAGCTGTACCAGGTAGTAAAAATCGTGCTTAGAACAGTGAGCAACAGCAGCTTGACATTCAGCTAAGCGTGTGGTATCTTATGGTACTATGTTTAATATATGCTTTGCTCATCATTTCACCACACCTGAGCAAGTGCAAATTGGAAATAAACAGTGTTCCAACCCAAAACTGATAGAAGAAAGTTGTCCAAAAGGTCATAATTTAAATGGTTGTCAGTAAATAACAGTGAACTTCACTTCCTCACTCTTACAAAACAAGACTGGTAGGAAAACCATACACCCTCCAACTTAATGATTAAAATTCCAGAAATTTCATCAGGTTAGAGTATGAAAGATATGTAGCTTTCATTTAACTTAGTAAACACCCCATTTTAAGATAAAATACAAGAGATTTTAAATTAGTATTGATGACAAGCAATCAGGTGTTGGGAAAAAGAAAAAGTATGATGATAATCTATTTGCAGAGTTATTCCTAAAATAAAATGAGAAGCATTGCCTTTCTTCTGCCTAGCTATACTGCAACATGCACGTTATAAAAATGACTCCTTACAGAGATGCATCATATTGTCTATTTCTGCCAAAGCATCCTTCCCATACCTGGAATCTTGTTCTCTCTGCAGCATAGACTTGGTAGTGAAGCATGGCTTGCAAAACTTTCTTATGACCATCTGGGACCAAGCATACAGCCCCTAGGATCTCCAAAACAGCAATCTTGGTCTTGATGTTCTCAGTCCGTAAGCTCTGGGAGATTATGTTGATACTCTCTGGATGAGCCAGGACATGAGCCCGTCCTTGGGAGTTGTTCATCAGTGCCTTGATACACCCTATAACGGATGTGTGTATACGGCTTTCTGAGGTCTCATAGTCCATGCTTTTAAGGAAGTTCAGCAAACAGCTCAGGCCATCCAGCTCAATGAATCTCATCACAAACCTGAAAAAATAGGCAGGGAGAAGAACAAAACCAAACTAAAGGTAAATAAAATTTGTTTATTCAAAAGGTGTTCAACTTTGTGATCCCAGTATCTGCAAAAGATCATAGGATAATTCCAAAATATTTAAGAGCAAAAAAAGAGGAAACAAATTTTATCACCCTTCTTCTGTCACTATCAATTGTAATGACTGAGGACTTAAGACTTAATGCTCTGATCCAGTGATACATCTATAGGAACATATTATACTCAAAAGGCACTTAAGGGCCTCTGAAGGCTCCTGCAGTGGCCTTGACTGCGTTATTTTAGTTTGATGATGTATACTAAAGATGCAGTAGGACCACTGTCAATATGCTGTAGCAAAATGTACTGTAACAACACCATAAATTGAGGAAATACAGAATTATTCAACTACCAAATTACACATCAAAGTCTAAATCTACACTGAAACAGGTTTATTTTGACTACTGTGTTGTTTCTACCATATTCTACCACAGAAGTCGCCTGTATTAAGGTAATGGAAATTGAAGATAGAAATAATACTTCCATGAAAAAGCTTTAGGAATTAACCAAAGACAAAAAACAAATGAACAAAAAATTGTATTAGCCCATTCAGACAGCCTACTAGAACAAGTTACAGATATTGATGGAGTTATGCAAATCCGTTCAAACTGGTCACTGTAGCAACGTTTCATTTAGAATTCCTGTGCTTTAAAGCCGGGATGCAAGGATGTGAAACAGGCTGCAAATCAATTCTCTATATTAGTTTGTTTACCTCTGCATCTCATCGAAGGTAATTAATATAGATGCACCTTTATAGAATGCCTGAGCACAGAATCACATTAATTAAATTTGAATTTTCAGTCCACCAAAATGTACACAAGCAAAAATAAGTCCACAACCAACCCATAGGTGTTAACTGTAATCCATGTAAGAAGTTAAGAATACTTCAAGTTTGTAGCTCAGAGCTTTTACCCAGCCAGTCTTTCTGCCTACTGAATACGTCCTAACATACTATCTTTCTCTTATCTACTCATGAGACGCCCTTCCTAATATCCACCATGTATGGAAGCACCATACTGAAGGACTCCCAGCATCTCAGTGATCTCAGTTAATGTCTCTGCAACAGCAATATGAAGCTGAGGCATACTTACTTATCTCCTGGATAAAATGAAATTTATACACGTGGTGCATTGGTGGATACACCACACAAGAACTACCTGAAAGTTATACTCCTTATGTTGATGGATTTGTCAACTTTCGGCTCACTCAGGCCAGTAGAGCATGGCAAAGACTAGTGATTTCAGCAAAGGTTCAGTCTGAGGCTTGGGTTTTTTTCAAAAACCAAATTTCAAAGTGAGTATCAGAGTAAGAACAAGAACACACAGGAGCATATGAACAGTAAAAACAAAGTTCACCTGAAACGTGAATGCCTGTAAGATGACTGCACATTCTTTGGATGCATCCTCTTGCCTACCCTAACAAATCATAGGAGCAAAAGCCCCTCCACCTCCAGGCTACATGGTGGGATCACATATCAGGCACCCAGAGTTTACTAAGTCACTAAAACAGTTTGTTACTTAAGTGGTTATAGAAAGATCAACAGCTCAGTTTCTGTAATGCTGCTAGCATGCAAAGGAAGACTGAAATAAGCACATTCATGTCTAAAATAGATGCTAATTATATACTGGGAACTGTTCTTTGTTCTTTTCAGTTCCATGGATGAGAGAAGACTTAGGATGGATACCCTTCCAAAGACATAGCATCAGAGAATCATCTGAGTTTGAAGGAACCTTTATAAGTCATCTAGTCCAACATCCAAAAAAGAAAACATCCTTAAGAAGCAGCTGAACAAATTATCCCTAAAGTCTACGTTCAGATGAAACGCCTGCTCTTATAACAAGACATGCAAGACATTACAGCTTTCATGTATTTTGGCTTGCTGCTATGACTGTGAAAAAAAATGTGAAATGCACAAAAATCATATTGTCCCAATTAAATACAATCCCTTACTGAATTCACTGGCAGAGCAATTTTTCTATGACTTCTTGGATGAAGTCATTCCAAAGAAAAAAAGGTGCAGGGAAGTGGTGTATGTCATAGGCTTTGATTAATGACATAATTTAAAACAATGTTGGCATTTTCCCGTGCTCTTCCTAGTTCAGAGAGCAAACAGTGAGCTGCATTACTCAATAGGAAGCACAACCAAGTACCTTCCCATTTCAGCTGACATCAGAAGCAGGAATTGATGATTTTCACCTTCCTTTCCCAAAACACTTATTTTTCTGTTCTCCGAAAAGGACAGAAATCATGTAAGAGGAAGATAAAGGAAGAAATGGTGACAGCAGTTTCTAGGCCAACAGACTCTCTCAGAATTAGGATCTGCTCAGTGTGAGTGGGGAGGTATGTGGGTATGTAAAGGAGAGAAAAAGAAGTGGGAGTTCAGCTGATACTATTTGATATTTGTGTACCTGTATGCCTGTAAGCACAGATTTTTGGGCTCACACATGCATGTGTAGAGGAAAACTCAACTCATTCATATAAACTGCCTTCCTCCTCACAACATATGCATGTACGACTAACTGCCACCCTATACGCCCTGCATGCTGCAAAGGAAGGTTTTGTTCTAGGCTGAAAGGTGTAATGTTAAGCATGTTTGCCAATGCATTCTGGCTAACACACTCAAAAACTCAAGTGTAAATAAAGTAGGGTGTGTTTTAATAGGTGCTAAACAAGCGTATTAAAACCTCACCTCACCTCAGACTCTCACTTGACCAGTTTAGCACACATTAAAAATGCACAGCACCTTTTAGCCTGTCAAGTTTTAGACAGTGTTGATCAGAACGTGTTAGCTAGCTCAAATAACAAACTTTTCATCCAAATACAGATGAGGCCTAGAAGGTAATGACCCACTGATGGATTCCAAGTGCTGGGGGGGACATCATCCCTGTGAGACTCAATCCAGCACAGGAAACACAGAAAGATCATTCCTGTGGGTGTGCAGGGGGCAGGATGTTCCCACCCTGCTATCAGCCAAGGGTGCACTTCCCTAAAGAATCAGGGGACAGACATAATCCTGACAACTACTGAACTGCTGAGAAATTCATCAAAAATGGGTTTTACTTGCTGGAAATACAAATGATCATTTTCCGTATGAACTGGAATGCAACATGGCTAAATCAAACAAAAATAACAAGAAGTAAATCTGAGTTAAACAGAAGGAAAAAAGCAGACAGCAAAGCGAGTCAGTGCTTGAGAGTCAGAATAAATGAAATATTCCTCTGTGGATATGAATTCTTTTTTTTCACAGACTTTTGTTAAGTTTTTACTTTTTAAAAAAAATTTCTATTTTTTGCATTTCTGAACCTCCATTTTGGGGCATTAAAAAGAAAAGAAAAGCTCTTCTCTCTGCTTCTGTTCAACAGTTTGTCATCACACTTGTTTATAGTCACAAACTCTTACAAACCTAAAGGAAAATCTGTTTCCTTACTAGATGCAGATGTGGGGGTTTTGTTCTCTAAGGCTGGGGTTGTTCGTGTGTTCTGGGATATAAAATGGTTTCATAATTCCAGGGCAGCTCCTGAACATCAAAACAAAATGCATCTGCTCAGTCTGGGCCAACTAGTCTCCCAGGAGTGCCTCTATCACCTTTCCACTTAAGGGGAAAAGAACTTGAGTTTGGGAAGTTCTGCTTCAGAGAGCAATTACTGTGCATTTTCTACCACAGAAGACAAAGTTCTACAGTAAAACGAAACACAGTCAAACATGCATTTTTCTTATTTTGGTCTAGATTGAAGGATTCAAGAAGAGGAGTCTTTTGGTAGCTATCACAGCCCCTTTCTCCTCTACCATCACAAACAGATTCCAGACAGTCTATTCTGTGTGAATTTAGGTATCTATTTTCTTCAGAGGTCTGACGAACAGAAGTGGCAAGGAAAATAGGATTTGGTGTCCAAATTCAACTAGAAAGACTAGTATTTTGAAGGCTTGGGTATATTACTGCTTATGAGAGGGATTTGATGGAGCTGAGGGCCTCTCTAATGCAACCTTTCCATCAAGAAGAAATTGGCTTGTTGATCAGTCATTGGCATGCAGCCCATTTGGCAGCTAACGAATTGAGTCGCTGGAAATTAGTTGAGACATAGGATTTAACTTAAAATTTGGCTTGGCTTAACTATTCAAACAAAAAAAAAAGCCACATAACCATTGCCAGTGATTTAGAAGAGAACACTTTATAGGGCAGCTCATAGATGCTTGCACTGAAGCTTATTAGGGTTATTATAAACAGATGAGGCAACAGCCTGTTGTCAAGGGTACCCAGTAGAAGCACTATAGGTCTGGCCTGAAAAATCTTGCGAGGTTTTGGGCAAAGCACAATTCTCTCTTCTCACAGGAAGGACGCTGGGATGTCCCATTCAAAATGGTGGAGTAGAACAACCAATGGTGGCACAGGCTAAGTGTTTCAGCTGGATGTAACAGAGATACCTGGCTACTCAGGGATGTTCAGTGGTATAAAAAAGCTATTACTTTCACAGAGGAAACATCACACCAGCTCCAAATTACTGTGCCAGGGTTGCTACATCATGTCTCAATAGCACGGGTTTTTGGATAAAAATCTTTGTGAGAACCAGGAGTTTGGCAGTTGTCTGTGTCCATTTTAGCATAAAGTTTAGCTACAATTTTACCATATTCTGCTTTAGGGTAGTGACAGAGAGAAGCAAACTGATGCTTGTTCCCTTATGCTAGTTCTCAGTACGGGCTCTCATTAATAGAGTTCCAGCTATGAACCTGCCACCACAAAGGGTTCTGGGTCACAACACAAGAAGTCTGATTGCAAATGAATCATAGAAGAAACTCCTCTGTGATAAAGACTTCATTCTACCTTTTGTCTTCTTTATTCTCTTTTCTCTTAGTGATCTTTCAGTATTTTGACATTCACACATGAAGGGAGAGATCATAAGGTCTGTTGGCCTCTCTACATTTGCTTGCAGGCTACAGAAAGGAGGTGTTTCAGTACTTCAAATTACTAAAGTTCCCTCACTTTCCTTCACATCTGTCTATGTACAGTGCAGGAGCAGGCTCAACTCAACTAACTACAGTGCAAATTCTCTAGGGATATATTTTTTTATTATTTTTATTTTATTACCAGTATTGATTTATTTGGTTTGTTTACTTTTTTTTTAATCTCTAAACCCTGTGTGACTGCATTAGTGAAGCCCTCTGAAACCATGACCATGACTTCAGCATACTGTACATACAAGAATATTCAGCTTACTTTTGGTCTTAATACAAAGACATTCAGATCAAATATTCAGCCATTGTTATTTCTTTGGCACAATTTTCCTCTAAGTGTTAAATACAAAAGGTTTCTATGCTAGTTAGTTTGCAATTGTTCAGAGCATTGATCTCAGAAAAACAAAGATGACCTTACCTTCAAAGATACAGTAGACGACAAAGTCTCAACATTTCTGCTTGCTGCTGTTACACACAGAGCAGGAAGAATGCCAAACCAGGTGAAGTCAGATGGATTAGCTGCTTTGTGCCAAACAGTTCACATTACTACAGATAAGAGGAAGCCTGAACTCAAAGTTCATAGCAGAGGCTAAGATCTTGCCTGTCATAAATCAGATCACATGGGGTGCTCAAGGGACTATGAAGTTAGTAAGACTGATCTTCACAGTCCTTACCCGTGTTTGCACAGAAGTGCCACGTGTATTTTACAACAGAATTTGTTTTTTATTTTCCTGAAGCTATATGCTTCAACATTAGTGCGCCCTTCCAGCTAGACAGGTTCAGAACAGGAACTGTAGGACTCTCTGTGGATTGTCTGAGCTATTAGAGAACGCTTGTGTGAGGTGAAACAAAGAGGTTTCTGTCTTTGCTAGTCTTTGTTATTCCACATCTGACCATAGGGAGGCAGTGAATTGCGATGAAAGAAGAACAACATTACCTCATGGGCTGAGTCCGCAGAGCTGTCTTCAAGTCTTCAACTATTTTATTTTTCATTTCTGTTTCTTCTTCATCAAAAGCATACAGAGTCTGCATCTGTTCAGAAAAGGAGATGACAATCAGAAAAGCTTGAGCTGCCTGGAAGCTAAGAGAGGGGCCAGGAACTATGAAAAACAACTATCCCATCAACCCATGGAGAGGTGCCTGCCGACCTCTCACCAGGCAAGCAGAGTCTCAGCTACAAAACTGAATCCAGATGAGGCTGCTCATGTGGACTGGCAGCAACACACTGTTTTGCCGCACCAACTAAACCAGGATTCTCAGATTACTCCCCAGAAATCATATATGCCAGGATGCCCTCAGAAAACTGTACCTAATCTGGAATAGTGATATGCTGTGGTGATCTATGGATATGTGAGGCAAAATATGTGTGGAGATGCAAGATCTTATTAGACTGACATAACTGGAGGGATTTAGGGGGAAAAAAATGAAGAAAGAAAGACAACAAACTTCTGTGTCCAGTTTCAAAGCAGATAAGCTTTTTCTTCAAATGACTAGACAGCCTATGAGTACCCTGGTTTACAATTTGTGTATCTCAAAGTTAGACTGTTTTTCCCTACCCAAATTATTATACCTTGTTTATGATCTTGATTTTTGTATATACTTCACTGTTGCTAATTAGGAACATCTTCTGCAAAAAAGTATCATAAAATCCTGTCCCTGTTTTTTAACACAAAAACTGAAGCATGCAGACAATAAAGCCTGCATTTTCACATTTTCTTATTAGGAGCTACCTTGATCACTTTTCCCCCTGGTACACATCTTGCAGTCATCTGGAACTGAAGATGTTGTGGGTCACTGTAAATTAGGGTGAGAGATGACGAGTGGAACAGACATAAAATATGAAGTTCTCAAAATAAAACAATGCTATTAAGAAATCAAAGTGGTGAACCAGGAAATCATGGCTCCAGATCCTCATTCAGCACCATCACAACCTTGTGGATGTGAAGCAAGACCCTTCAATGCTCATCACATGCACCATTGTAGCTCACGGCTTCAGTGTGTGATTTCACAAAAAATCAATACTCAATATGAAAATTGTAAGCGTATAGCTATGCTTTGTTAGGCTCTTTGATTGGAAAACAGAGAGGATAAATGCCTTTCTTATTGGCAGGATTTCTCAGAGATATCACTCAGTGGTATCTGGAAAGCAGCTCTGAACCACCCCTCAAATGAATACCCCAATTAAACTAGAATTATCTGGAAAGGTTCAGATATTTTATCTCTCTGGAGTGGAATCTGAGTACCTACAATTATGGTCCATTTCAGCAAAATATAAGTATTTATTTTACTATTTAGCAAGCACCAAAGAAAACTTTTCTCTCATTGGAACTCCCCTTAGCCCTCCTACCCCACCACCTCACTTCCCTTGGAAATGCACCCACGTTGGTTGCTTTTGGAAACCATGTGGTGCCAACACATGTCAGATCCTGAGGGTGGTCATTTGGCTACATGTCGTTGCTGTCTTATGCTGAACAGCTGGCATAAGGAGATGTGTTTAACTCTAGGGTCCTCTCTCTTATCCTTGCTAAAGTCAAATTCACTCAGTAACAGAGCAAGCTATTTCCTGCCTTAATGGAATGACAGAGCGCTACTGATGGAAAATGAGCTGATGATGTTTTATCTTTTGCCAGCAACCCCCGACAGCCAGAAACATAAATTGAAATGCTTAAGCCAAGCCATATATGATTCCCCTCTTTGAAAAATAAACAGAAATCCTGAAAAGGTATTATGGAATCTCAATGGCAGAGTCCTGGGGTGTGATTTGAGGTTTGATTTGTATTTTCTTGGGTGATGGCCCATCTGGTCACCTTTCCTTTGGTCCATAAATGCTCCTTTGAAAGGCTCCCATTCCTACAACAGTGTAATTTCTGCTCTGAGCCATTGTGGGGTGGGATGTGAATTCATGTCAGGAAGGTGCTCAACAGTATTTTGTTGAGAGTGAAAAAGGCCCATTTCCAAATGAAACAAACACAAATAATCCTGTCTCTACAACTGAGGGCTATTACAGAAAACCCCTTTTCTAAAGCTGCAGGCAGCCAAGAGCCCTTCATTTCTCACTCCTGTGCATGGCCAGGAACTTAAATACTCATGCCCTCTCTGAAGATAGCTTGGTCATGCATTTACATTAAGAAATAACTTTCTCAGCAAGAGTTACAGAAAACACAACTGTCCCTGGGAGACAAGAAGGGAGGGAACTGTCATTGTTTGAAGCTGGATTTCATTAATGTGGCAGACTGACGAATTGCTTTCCTGAACTACAAACTGCACTCTTGGACTAACATCAGCTGTGCTGAGGATGCAGCTAGCTACCACCAGCTAACCAAATATTCTAGGAAGAGAAAACAAAACAGGTCCAGGTCATTATCCAATCCCTAAAATGTAGTATACAAGGCTCTTTCCATACGCATGTTTTGCACATTTGAAGATCTACAGTCTAAGTGCATCACTCTGGAAAGCACGATATCCAGTTATCTTATTTGCCAATTAAAAAAAAAAAAAAAGACAACAACTTATTAATGTAGGAAAAAAAAAATCGATCACACAGAATTATACATGTAAAACTTCAAGTAGTTCAAGATTTGAAAAATCTTAGCTCTGTGTAAATTCCCACACCTTCTCCTAATGGCTGATCATTCCTCTGGGAAGGCAAACAGAATACCAAAATTACAGTATATGTAAGAAAAAGACACACACACACACAAAATCAACTAGCAGCAGAAAGGCACTATATGAATATGATTGATGTAGTTTCACTTCCAGTCTCACAGAAATGAAAAGAAAAATGAAACAAATAGAATAAGTAAGGAAAAAGCATCCTGGATATCCTGAATCATCAATGTAGTCCAAGCTCTTTCTTTACACGTTATCTAAAATCACAGATAACAAAATGGTATCACTTAAAATAAGTAGAAGTGAAATAAAATGAAAGTTTGATAATGAGTTACTGTATTGCATACCTCCTATGAAATGTGGACAACACCAACTTAAAATGTTTTTTTTTTAAAGAAAAGAGGTCAGATGAAATTCAATGTGCATTATATTTCTAGCTATGTTAGAGTTGAATTGAGAGAGCAAACTACAAATCATAAACCATGAATAAGCTATGAATGAATGTAATTTAAATAAAAGAACATTCGGGAAAATAATTTTGATGTAACATAGCTGTCAATGAACTCAGAGGAGAGTTATTATGCACCTGCTAAATTATGCTGGAAGATGAAAATTTCTAATATCCTACGAAACTGTTCTGCCCTGAGCAAATGCTCATTGAGACAAGGAAAAGGGTCTGATTACAGCTCTATTTATTATTATTTATCTCCATCTCATACTCTTAGATAAGCCATCTCTCCAAAAACTTGCTGTTTATCTGAAAATCTCTCCCTGGAAATGCAGGTACAGCCAAACTCATAAAAACAAGCAATGCTGTCAGAAGTTTTCCTGATCAGTGTTTATTTGTGCTGCCAAGCAGATATTATCATGGGGTGTGGAGGGCAGGAGAAGCATAGGTATATGCTTTACTTGTGATGTAAACAGGACAGCTGCTGTATTAGTAAGAAGTTCTGTGTACTGATGAATCAGCAGTAGATGGCAATGACCTTGATAATGGAAATGGCCCCTGATTGTGGGCCTGCAACCTGCCTGTTATCAGCATTATTTACAGCATATAGATATCAGAGAACTGGACAAATTTGGAAGCCCCCCTTTCTAAACGTCATTAGCAGCCATCCCTTTCTCTCAGGGGCAGGTCTAGAAGACCCTCTAGCAGGGACCTACTTGGCCCTTTCCTCTCAGTCAGAATATCTGAAGGATGCGGACATTTCCTCCAAAGGAATAGTGCACTGCAGGTTACTAAAAAGATCCAGTTTTACTGTTACACTTGAGAGAATTAGGATTAAAAACTAGTAACATTTAAAAAGTCACAGTGACAGAAACAGTTGCGGGAACAAAATCGTTCCTAAAACGCATGGCTTTCTGAACTGAATTAGGATTCTGCGACCTCAAGTCTACCGTGAAAGTGCTTCCTAACATAGCAGTCTAAGGTTACAAGTAGAGAATGTCAGACATGTCAGGAATCACCACACTGCTCTCAAGCATAACATGTGAGGAACAGATATGATGAGTAACGCTGCAGCACATCTTCTGAGAAAATGATCCCTGAACATGAAGGTCATGGCCTGCGGAAATTCACCAAAGGATTCTTAAGGATCTCAGTGGAATAATAGTGAAATTTTCATTTTATCAGTGGGAAGGAAGAACATTTTTTGCCAAGCTAACATATAAAATTGAACCTTGCAAATAAACAAAAGGATATGGAAAAAGATGTGAAAGCCGCATGTAAAATGATTCTTATGCACTTAATTCACATGCAAAGATTAAATTTTATTATAAAAACAAAAATCAGGAATTAAAACATTTTAAACTAACACTTCTGTGTTTATTGCTGCCATTTCAACTCCAATACTCCTTGCCACATTTCTAATTAAAATATAGCAATACCTGATAGTGCTCAGGAGACACAAACTGAAGCAGACTA
Organism: Odontophorus gujanensis; assembly: GCA_013399175.1. Lineage (NCBI taxonomy): Eukaryota > Metazoa > Chordata > Aves > Galliformes > Odontophoridae > Odontophorus > Odontophorus gujanensis. Next base: position 42,343 of record VXAB01012096.1, read on the forward strand.
CAGTGTCAGGAAGCAACGTGAAACAGGTTTTCTTTCACTACTTCTGAGCCAATTTCACTTGGATGTGCTTAAAAAATAAAAAAATAAAAAAATAAAACAAAACACCAACCCTCGCCATCACTAAATTTAGCACTGAAGTTAAAAAGGACCCAAAATAACCATTTGGATGTTAGGAATCTCAGAGGTCTAAATCATAATGAAGAGAACGTGTCTTCTTGGAACTGTTTCTCAGCTATGTCACTCCTGTTTTCCACTGATACAACTCCTATGAAATCAAGTCAACCAAACTTCACCTGCGTAAAATTGAAGTGGTAAATCAGAAGCAGTAGTTTAACTTGTGTATCTTCTTAACACCTCAAGTACCAGAGTAAATCATGAGGCTAGAAACTAAGTAAAATGTTATCAATCATTCAGTGCTGAGCCATGCAAACAACATTACCAGGGATGGTGTTTATTGGTGCTCTTAAAGTGTGTTTAAAATTAGAAACATAGGCCAAAACATAGTCTCATTCTGTGGAACTGCTCCAGATTTACAGTAGTGACATGTACATACTCACTCCAGATTTAAAGACTAGTCTAAAAGTCTCTGAAATCAATGGAAAAACTTTCAGTAGATTCAAAAGGCTTTGGATCAAATCCTACCAGAAATATTTGGCTCAATGTTATTGCATGGTTTCATACTTCTTTTTTTTTTTTTCTATTAATGGCCCTTGTAGCGCAAATTGGTTCAATCAAGAAATCAAAGCACAGTGCCATGCCAGGCACAAAAGCTCAATCTTTTTTCTAACAACTAGTCTATATTCGTTTTGTTCCATTATTCTGCCCCAAGAAAATCTGGCATGAAGGAAGCTGATCATTTTGGCTATTAATGACCCACTGTAGAAAGTAGCTTTTATCCTCTTACAACTGGTTATAGTCGCTTGTAAAGTCCTACTTTTTTTCCTCAACAAGACATATTTCACTAGGAGAATTACATTAGCATAAAGTATCCATTAAGGCATTACTTTTATGAAAACATTTTCTACCTCATAACCATGACAATAAAGGTTTATAGAAGGCATTAGAAATCAAGTATATGGGCATAAATACACAAATAAGATGTTAGGAACCAACTTCTGTCATTAACACTGCATAACTACTAAAAAAAAGGCTGAGCAGACACTGCACATAAATAACTGGAGGCAAAATTTAACTACAAAATGAGTAATAGGATCAAATTTCAAAATGTAAAGGTCTACCATTTCACAAAGTCAGTGACCACTATATCCAGGTGTTCTACTTGTGCTTGTTGTCAGATCTACAGGATGTTTCAGAGTAAGATACACATTACTAAGCTACTGAATAAGGACATGGAAAGAAATTTTACCACAGATAACTTTTGGGCTCACATCTGATGCATCTGATGTCTATGATTTTACAGCCTCATATCTCTGTATCAATCTGCTTGCATTAAAGTGGATATTATATGAACAACTACCTTTAGTTTTACTTTTCTACTAAACTGATAAACTTAGTGTAACTTTGTAGCTTTAAATTAATTTCTAACTAATCCACTCAACAAAAAAATAACCTTGTTTTCAAATGGTTACTTTTCTTTTTCATTAAAATCCTTTTGCTCTTCTGTTATGAAGAGTAAACAGAGACTTCAGTTGACTTTTATCCATGATATAATATATCAGGAATATAAACTGCAATATGAAATATAACAGTTACAAGCTGCCCTGCCTACTCATCTTAAAAAACCAAATTATTTCACCCTTATTTGGCACAGACACACACAAGTTTCAAACTGCAGTTACAAGTTTTGGAAAACAGTACTTTCAGTTGTCACTATTCCAGACTGGTTAGTCATGCCAAGATCTCTAGACTTTCAAAACAGAGGTTGTAGTTGAACTACCTTTGTGCTCCATCAACATTCAAGAGCATGGAAATCAGTACAAGATCATTACGGTCCACCACAGTTTAAAGCCAGCTGCAAGTTGTTTTTTGAATTGCACAGGAATTCAAAAAGGACACAAAGACATTTTTGTCCTCTTTTCAGGTCCAGTGCCAATGAGTAGAAACTTAAGGATCAGTGCCATACATTGCTGTAGGCTTCAGAGCTGGCATGTCAATCATTCTAAATCATAAATCTCATTACTCCAGCTCTGAATTTTCATCCAGAACTAACTTGAGTGTTCTATGTATCATTTAAATGAAAAACTGGAAAATGCTTATGATGTTATCTAGTCTATTCTGCTAGAGCAGGTCTCTTTCTTAAGATAAATGCTCTTCTTTCACAAGTCCTATTTCAAACAAGTCATGCACTTGGGCTAACATTCCTCTTCTTTAGAGATTTCTTCCTAAAAAAAAAACATAAACCAAACAGAAAGGAAATCTTCTCTTTCTGTGAAAGATGAAGGAACTTACTGCTGCCATGGAATTGATGCGGTCGATGTAGTAGTCTGGCCAGCTGGTAGCGAGCTTATTAGGATCTTCTTGTTCCTGAAACAAAATGTTAAATATGGTTACACATGAAGTCTCTGAAGGATAAAGTGCTGCCATAGAACCACCTGGGATTCTTCAATGTGTTGGTCTTTACTGTAGTATTTTCTCCCCACATTCTTGTATAAACACCACAAGCCTACATACATTATTACAAACATTTCTGAAAGTTTAATGCTAGCACAGTCACCATGGTGCATCAGAGAAAAAAGACTCCCCTTGAGCCAAGGTTATTACACAAAGAATTACAAAGTTTGCCAGAGACTCAGTTATCTTCAATATCTAAGTGGTAAGCCTCAGCCCTTTAGACATACTGACAACATTTCCAAATAGAAGAAGAACCGCACATTTTTAGATAACAGGTTTATATTTTGTAGTTTTATACTGACAGATTTTTTCTAGGATCCTAATTGTCCATTATAAAGAACAAGTAACTTGTATTAAGACTCCTACTATATGATAAGAGACTGAACTTCTTGACCTATCCTAAGAATTTCCAAAGATGGATGAAGACTGTATGGAGCTCACCTATGTTGTCTTTATATGAAAGCTTACTCATACTATAAAATTTATTCTGTGGAAGATATATGGAATATAAATGTACAGTTTCATAAGAGTACCTCAGATTTTTGGAACTGTTCAGTTTAGAGATGAGAAATGACTCTACATGATCGCTGTTGAACCACGTTGAGAAAGCACCATTTTATCTAAAAGTTTGTATCCGGCTGCCTACCAACACACATGGAAACAATTCCACACAAATCAAAATCTTCATATTTGGAATTAAAAGCAAAATTAAGGCTGAGACTTCAATATTTCTTACTTTCTCCTCATTCTCATGGACTTCCAACATGTGGACGAAAGGAGCATCTCCATTTGGGATAATAATCAAACAGCTTTTTCAAGATCTAGCAAAGAACTGCAGTACAGACACATTGTAGAAAGAATATAAATCTTTCTCAATATTACTGCTGCACGAAAAATATGGGAGACTATCAAAGTGGCAAGAGATACCAATTATACAGTTGCTATGCTTCCACCACTTCACAGCAATGAATGGTGCAATTAAGAACAGGATGACCTTTCTCAAATGAAACAAGAAATTTTGCTGCTTTTCCTTTCTCCCCATTCCTGACCCTAGTCAGCAGCAGTCTAATGGACTCAAATCCATGCCAAATGACACATTATACAAATATGCAACTCCCTCGTAGTAGCTAGTTAGAGTTGCCACATTGCATTGTATTGATACGTTGCCTTTCAATACCTGATTTCCCTTCACTATATGTAGCTGCAAAAAGAACTCTGAGAACTATTTTGCACTAAGCAGACCATAAGCTCTCATAGAAAAGTCAAAATATCACTTTGCTAATGGAAAAATAAATAAAATACACAATAGATTAATACACAATTATTTTTAGAAGATAATCTTATCATCTCCAAAGAGAAGAACAGAGAGAGACTGCTAATCCATATGCAGTGAAGGTCATTCTGCAGAGAACCAGGACAAGCCACCATATTCTTTCCCTATATAGAATTATAAATGTAAAAATGACAGCTATAATTGTTTCCAGAAAACAAGTGACAAGAAGATTTTCAGAACAGGGAATATGCATAATCCCTCTCCCTTTTCTGCCTCCATTCCTAGCTCCAAATAAAGAAACAAACACAAATTATGGACTGTCTGAATCCATTACTTATGCACAAGACTAAGCTACAATATGTTTTCGCACTGAAGTTCCTTATATTCCTTTATATATGTATAAAACCTAGAATGCCACAACTAATCTCTTTTTATCTAGCTTAGACATGCAACCTGAAGAGTATCAGGAGAGACGTACGAAAACTATAATTCAGAATTCTGAATAATCCACGGCAAGTACCCAAACCATTAGAAACTTCACAATCAGAACCACAGATGAAAAGACTCTGAACCCTCAAATTATATCAGTAAATCATCTTGGCAAATGAGATGAAGTCCTTAATGAATCCTGCTTTTAATCATTCTCTGTCCACCACAAATGGGTGCAAACTCTTAGATCAAAAGGCTAGTTTTTGGTTTTAGTTAATACTGAAACAAAACAAAACAAAACAAGCAAACAAACAACAACAACAAAGAAGCACAGCAGTTTCAGTGGAATTTAGCAAGTGTAAGGATTTCTTTTTCTGAACTAAAGCTAGGTTGAAGCTGTACATTGGTGAAGTTAAGAAGTTTGATCAGACCATCTTCTTCGCAGTTCTCACTTTTTGAAGATGCTTTAGCCCATAAGCCGAAGATCTTACATATTAAACAGAAAAGAACCTATCTAACTTTGGTGCCCCCATACATACTCTCTGATCAGAATAGAATTTTATGTCTGTCAGCAGTGTTTTCTTCACTGGAAGAAAAGTGATTATGTACTTAAAAGCGGTATTCTATTTCTGTTATGAGCCACCAGAAGGTACCTATAAAATTTTATCCAGTACCTTTAAGACTGGACCACGTCTAATTCATGTTCACATGTCAGAAGTGGCACAGTATTATTTGCAGCAGTCATCTGGGCGTCATTTTCACAAAAGACACCAGTTCACACCTGCAGCATCAGAGCCATTGGAGAAAACATCTCACTGCCTGTGGTAAGAAATTGTTGTACCATGTTTTCTTTCAGAGAGGGAAAGACAACCAAAAATAGAATGCAATTCTTGGGTTTGTTTCTTTTGTGTTTGTTTAGTGTTTTTTGACATGAAGGCAAAAAAGGGAAAAGTGTATTTGTGTATGGGTGCGGGCAATCTCAGAGTGCTGTTTATTGTGGAGTTTTTTTTGCTGATGATGCTGATTTGAGTTTTTCTCCCTTAATGTCTTCAGGATTTTGATCCTCAAACAAAACCTCAGAGGAGATTACAAGGCACCTTGGTGATGATAGCAAAACCGTTTTCCTTGCTCCAAGAGACTCAGAAAAAGAAGAAAAAGAAAAGAGGTCCCAAAATACAAAGCTGCATAGGCATTAAGAGCTGGAAACAATAACCCATCTGTGTAAGGGAAAACATCAGCTGAAGGAATCTATTAAAGCAAAGCCTTCTTTTAGCTCCTTGAATAATGTAAATATTGCATTAAAAAACAGACGTCAGTTTGTGGACTTCATAAGAGGCCATATCATTCTTCACTGGAGTAACAACTATGTAACTGCTGTGAAAACAGGATCCTGATACCATACAAGCCTGCAATATAGCCAAGGTATTATATAGGCTTTGACACTAGTTTGGACAGGCTCCATTGCTTGGTGGAAAGTGGAACTTATGACTTCATCCAATATAGGACTTAATGGAGTAGGGCAAGTATTTGGACCATCTGAACCAATCAAAATGAAACAGAATACAACAAAGTATTGCCTGCACATCTAAGCTGATGCTAAAAATCTTTTTGAGAATTCTGGGAGAATGGATCCTTTGGATAAGCTGTTCCACAGAGAGCAGAGACCTTTAGTGGCTGCCATGTCAGCAGAACAAGCAGCTGAAAAGTTTGTTACAAAGACTGCAATCATAACAGATGTAATTAAGAAGTACTGAACAATAGAGTTGCTGAAACCATGTGGAAATGCGAAATATTTATGAATTTAATGAAAATAAAAGACAGTATATATGATGGGGGCTTCTTTCAAGATGCTTTGAGTCCTTAAATCAAGAATAACAGGAAAGTCTAGTCAAGAACTGCTCGTGCTGAAGCTCCTTGAGGGCAAGCATTGGGTTTCAGCTTCCAATAAAGATGCACTGGTATATCACTCTGCACCAAGTGGACTGCAGACAATGTCAGACAGTTCTCTAGAGCATTTCCTGAAAATCTGACTATTTAAAAGCCTTAAAAAATAAATCCATAAGATTAGCAACATTAGAAATCTTCCTTCTTGTAGATAGAGAATGAGGATGAGATAGAGTGACATGACAGTTGAAACTCCACCAGGAAATCACTCCCAGAGTTAGAGGATTTGACAATGAGTCCAGAGTTCTCCTGATTCCACAATATCAGGTTTTTATGAAACTCTGATCAACCCCAGATCCCCGGGACCAGGGGCTGCTTGGGGGTCCAAATATTACACTGAATTTGATTCTATCTGCACACATACTCCTGTAATAAGTTTCCAGGGCTGATGATTCATGAAGTTTCTTTATACATACAACTGAAATAATATTTCTTCCTTGAAAAGATGCATCAGGAATTACACCACATGTTACAGATGTCATATGACAACTGTGAGTACTATAGAGATGATCTCTATTCCCAGGAAACATGACTTTCTCCTCAAAACTGTCTTTTCAGAACTGCAGGCAGCTGATCTTACTGCTTCATACTGTTCAGAACAGAATGGGAAAAAGCCACATACCGGATGTTGTTCAAAAGGTTTAAAATGTTTTGTTGGCAGGAAACCATGATACTGTTTATTGGGTTCTTCTACATGAATAAAAACTGTGTGCAAACATAGATGAAGGATGTGAAATGAGGGTGCTTTAATACAAATTCCTTTTCCAACTTGTTCATTGCATGATGTCCAGACTATGCTCAAATTCATACATGGGTCACAAAGAATTGAATTTGGCTTACAGAATCCACATTAAGGTTAACACTGCTCTTCCTCTCAGCAGCTTGCATGCATCATCCTGGTACCCCACAGAATTGTGGAAAGAGTTATTTTATGTGATGAAAGGAATAAGGTGGAATGGAATGGAATAAAACAGAACAGAATAATTGAAAAGGTACTTACAAAGATCATCAAGCCCAAAAGATCAGCAACATCACATTCAATTCAGAAAACATAAGTTATGGGGCTCAAGGTAGACTAAGAAATTCAAAACTTTCAAGAAAAAAGGAGAAATGTGGCACTTTTTGTTTTTTTACACCGAATTTAAAAAAAATGAAAATAGAGATTGTGAAATTTTTTGAAGGAAAAAAAGAAAACCCATCTGTTTGCTGAAACTTGAAATTTTATTGTGATCTCCACCAATTGAGATAAAAGCTTTGCTGAGGAATAATTCTCTACTTCAGGATGAAGCCATCCCACACTATCCAGAACAACAGACTATCTGGTACAATGTTCATCTGAGATGTGCACCATTTTGTTGTAGTAAGCAGAAATGACCAACCCCTGGGTGTAAGCGGGAGAGGCAAAGACTCACATTCATGTTGTTCCTGTTCCAAAGTGAAGTATGTGAACCTTGCTCTCCACATGCATTTTCTAGTCGCTAGAAACAATACTGGGTTTTGATTGTTTTGGGGATAGAGAGTGACTATCACTTGTATTTCATTTCCCAAAAGTGCAACTCCATTCCTTTCAGATGCTTTTTAAAATGAATCAACTTATTGCAACATCTGCTATTAATGCTGAATACAATACAGTTCAGTAACACCTTGCACTCCACACTGTCAAAAGTCCTGACAGAACTTCATACACTAGGTTTTTCAGCCTCCCTTTCATTGAGATCACCAGAAATGGGGAAAACGGGATGTAGACAATTACAGAGTTTGCAGTCACACAGGAAATCTGTAGCACAGCCAAGAATCAATCGACACTCAAGTCGTATATCCTGCACCCTCATCCAAATCACCATTCTCCCTTTTTTCCATGACTGACTTACTGCCTTTTCTTGAAGTTCTCTTTAAGGAAAGGTACAGCTTTCAAAGAACCATTTACCTGTTCATTAACACACTGTTCATCCATTAACATCTGTCTCAGTTCTGAGCAGCCAAAGTTCCATAAATAAGAACCACTTTCATTAAAAGACACAAAATGTGTTTGATCTGCTGTGAGAGGAAATACTAATTTAGGAGTGGAGCTAAAATATATCCAAGCTTTTCAGACAGTTTACGCCTCCAAAAAGCCAGCCATGTCCCAGGAGATGGTAATTTTGAAACAGGGCAGACCGTAGGACTGAGCCATTCAGTAGACAGATGTGGTCACTGCTCCATTTCTCAGACGCCATGGTTAGCATTTACACAAATATTCTCAGGCTCTGGGTGAGGGAGCTGTACCCAAGCACTTTAAGCATAATTTATCCAAAGTGAGAAAAACAAACATTACTTCTCTCCCAGGAATTGAACTATTGATGTGCAGACAATAATCATTCTGCCTCAAAAGCAGTCGACTGTATAACTTATGAAAAGGGAATGATCAATAATTACTAGCTGGAGCAAGCAACTCAGGAGTTCTAATTGCCTCTTATAAAGGTTAGGTATAGTCATACACACTTCCAGCTCACTGGATTATGACACTGGAATATTTTGCCTAGCAAACCGTAGGGTTTTCTTTATTTATTTATTTACTTTGCTTTATTTTCCTTTCTTTAGACTGATCTCTACCCTGCTGCCAGCAATTTGACTGGCCTGATAATGACTTCTGGTGCTGGTTACTGAGTACTCATTTCAAAAGAAAGTATCAAAGGCTTCATATTATTATTTATATTACAAAATGCTGCTTGCTGCCAAACAATTGTGGAATTCACCACCACAAGATACAAGAGAATTTAAAAGATAAAAGTGAAAAAGGGATACAGTTTTTGAATAATGAAGATTCTTTCTTAGGAATCTTTTCTAATACTGAAAGAAGCTTCAATGTCATGTACATTTGCTAGTATTTAAAAATTAAAACAGATTATCAATCATTTGTGAAAAATGGCTTGCTCTACCACAGGCTGAAAAATTTCTAATAAAGTTAATTCTCTGTTTTGAATTGCTTATGCCATTCATTACATTTTTTGCTTCACAGTCACGAATGCAGCAGCTCTATAGTTAGTACGCTGCATACACACAATGTGCCATTTCCAACCTTATCTATCACTCAAAACAACCACTTCAAATTAACTACTTCCAATTAGTACAAGTCTAATAGAGATGAAGATCGTGCTTTTATTTTTTTATATTTCAGAAAACTTTCCAGATAATTTGAGTACATACACATGCAGATATGTAGTTTATTGCTGAAAATGGACTGGAAAGGGGGAAAGCAGGGAGAAAGGTTGCCAGTGTAATGCACTGAGCTGAAGGGTTACTCTTCCAGAAACCAAGAAAGATCAGAACCATTGATTAAATAAACTGCATAATTGTACAATTTAAAACAAAATTAAGTTTTACAATTGCCATGTTTGGAACAGGACTTTCCATAGGTTGCTGAAAGGAATCTCATTTTAAGGAACTTTAAATTACAGCAAAGTTAGACAGTACATTTTCAGATTATTATGTTCAATTCCCTCCTCTTCTGGTTTTTTATCATCAACGCAGACAGATATAAGCTTGCTGCCAGCGCTGGCTGCATCAGCATCCTCTTTGTATTTATAGATCACACAAGAGTGCTTGTCCCTGTGCAAACATATACAGCCCTGCTGTAGGATGTGGATTCCACTGTTACCAGGCACTTATTTACAGGTATAGTGAAGTGACCAAGAGGACAGCTTGTCCCCATACTGATATACAGCTGATATCACACTAAAATATTAAAGTCTATCAGTAATTAACATTCTCCCTCTGATAAGTTCCACCATTTCCACCTTTCTCATGGAAATTGTTGTTCTGTTGTATATATTCTTCTGACTATGCTGCTGCCTATAACAATTCTTTCCTATTAGTTGAACTCCATGTTTAAAACCTGTTATTGCTCTACTTTCCACAAGACCCAGTCAACTATTTTGCAGTTGATAAGGCTATAATTTAAATACTGCATTGAAAAATAGAGCAATTAATGAGCTATTTGCAAATTAAATTAAGAAGTTCTTAAATGATAACCTTCTGTCATGGTTTTGTGATTTTTGTTATTGCAATTCCACATCATAACATCATGTAGTGCACCGGGATTTAATGTGTTAATGCTCCAGTTCCATGGGCCTGGTTTTCAGACAAGAAGAGGAACTACATGCCCCAGAGGACTTTCCGTTGCTTTGTGTTTTTCTATTTTCCACTTAGAGGGAAAGATAAAAACTGTTCATGTGTCATGAGACACAGGCTTTTTTCCTTTTTGGATCAACCCAGCAGCGGGTGCTCCCCAGCTGTCTCGACTTCAGCATTAGTGTAAGGCCTTTGGCTTTTGGACACTCTCTCATTTTATTTGATTTATTAGCTTCAATTCCAATTACATCGTATTATACTGTGTTATTTAGCATTCCAGTATCTTATTTAGTAAATTAGCTTTCCTCCTCAGATCATTGCTGCTGTTTTGTTTTTAGGCCCATCTCTCTTTTCTGTTTTCTTTTTCCCAGAGCATGGGTCTGTGGGTCCCCCTGCCCCACCCATCATAGATCCAGACCAAAACAGCCTGTAAACCATTGACACCTTCACTTGCCTAATCCTATCTTCTTTTGGAGGTGAAGAACTCTACCAGTCAGGAAGTCAATTCATGTTCATTCTACTCAGAAGGTCTTTAGAAAAAGACAAGATGTTTCTCACGGACAATGCTCTCCAGGTATGTGTCTGGGGACTGACACTGTCCTCCTAAAACACAGCTCTGTCCCTGTAAATTCTCAGGAAGCTTAAGGTCAGGGTCAAAAGTCTGCAGTGATTTCCGCAGCTGGTGAAGCCAACAACCTGCTGCTATCCCAACCGCTCCTAAGAAGTAGCATCACTGGGACATTCCTTTCTGTTTCATTAACATTGAATTTCTGCTCTTTTGGCTCTGTGCTATGTAAAAGTATTGTGAATTCACCTCACTTACAGAACAGGCCTTGTTCAACTTACTATTCTACCTTACAGTCAGCATGCTGTGAACACAGAAAGGGGCATTCTTATCTAACAGCCCCCTGCTTTTAGCTTAACATGCTCCGTTTCCAATAGCACTGTTCTCAACCGGGCTCCAATGCTGCTGGTACTGGACAGTAAGGAAGAATTTGCTTTTTTCTTCTCCTTCTTCACTTCCTTTCCTCCTCTTCCTTCTAGCACTCTTCCAGCAATAGTGAGAAACCACAGAAGGAGCCCAGCTTGTGTAACTGAGCATCCAACTTGTCACATGCTGCACTGAAAGTTTATCTTTTAGTACTGCTCTATTTATGTCCAACAAGTAATTACTTACAGTATTTTCTAAATAAGATGAAAATACACCTTCCATTCACAGCAGGCACTCTGTCTGCTGCTTGATGATGGGAATGAACAGCCACTATCCCTCTTCACATTAAATTCAGGAAGAACTACTGTGGACACACCTAGCTAAGGAGAGCATTGCTACCACAAATCCCTCCAGGAGTACACACGCAATTATCTAATGCCAAACTCTAAAAGGTTTTTCTTCACTCTCATAACAGTGCAGGCAACATGGACAACATGCCCACTGTCTCTACTCCCACTCTCTACACTTCTTACTCTAGTTCATTTCTGCTCTTCTATGAACGATGACAGAGTTGAATTGTGAGAATAGTGTCATGGTTTTATGATTTCTGTTATATTATTGATACAGAGAGGCCAGTGGTTTTCAGGTTGCTAATCCAATCTCTCAGCATATTATTCAGTTATTTACTCTCTTTTTCCTTTCCAAAAACTTGGGTAAAACTATATATTTTCTCCCAGCCTACATTTTTCTCAACCGTTGTATTTGTAAAATCTTTGGGATGACAGATGTCTCTCAGCAGGTGACTGAATACCAGTGAAGATTATGTGCTTTTCACCATGAGTCAGGTGCAAAGCTGAAACTGTCGTATGTGATTGCAATGGAAATGTGGCTGTCAGTAGATATTGACAACAATTCTTGCTGTATCTGTTCACAGACTTGTCACAGAAACAACAGAAAATTCAAGAACCCTCCTTGCTCAGTGTTTGTTGGCTTTTAAAAGGCTGGTGGGCATTTGGTTAAATGCAGAATGCAGAGAAAAAGTACTGATGCATATGGTTATTCCTCCCCAGGTATAGGACCTCTACACTTGTCCTCATTGAACCTCATAAGGATTATCTCTACAGGACTGACTCATCCTTGGGATTGTGGAAACTCAGAACTTTCAAAAAAATGCAGACATGGACTGAACCAAATGTAGGGGTAGCAGCTAAAACACAATTGACATTTACATGTGCTTCCCATACAGCAAAATCAGATTGCTCACTACCATTTCATTTTTAAGTACAGTGAATTACATCATCTTCGCAGAATAACAGCTGGATAAACATTTTGAGTGATTTTTCTTCTTTTAATTGGTTTTTGTTGTTGTTGCTGTTTTTCCATCCTAGGGTCAAATCTACTCCCACTGATCTCTCCCCATTCCCACAGAATGCAAGTGTAATGCAAACCATAACACTAGGTATTATGATGACAATCTACCACCATATAAACTCAGGAGTACTTTTGGTCAGATTTCTGAGTGGTAGCTTCAGCTAGTCACTCACGTTAAAAAATGCAGGAGACGCTGACTAAAACGTTCAAATTTTATATACTCAGAATATCCATAGCAAAACAAAACAAAAGATCTCTATGGAGTTTATGTCTTCAGTACTCTGAATCAAAGAGCTGTACAGGCATTTTCTATGCACCAACTAACTTTTTCTATTTTAGAGAGAGGCAGAGAGAAGAAGGAACTAAAAATATTCTATGCTGTTCCCATGCGGGGGTGGGAAAGAGAAGACTTTCTGATTATACATAAATAAATGCATAATTTAAAGGCCCTGACCCCAAATAGCCTATCATACTAGGATAAATAAATGAGTCTGCAACTGTTAACACTGCAGCATGGAAAGCTTGAACCAAGTAAAAACTGGTTGGAAAAAATGTCTCTCCCTCTTATGTCTGCTACATCGTGGCCTTTCAGATACCATAATTCTATATTGTAATGAAGGTATACTAGCTGAATTTTGTAAGCCTTTTTTCCACAAAATCAAATTAATCCTTTAATCTGCTAGTAGGGTAAATTTGGGCTACAACCATATGCTTAAGAGAAGTGTCTGATGCCTACTTTACTGTTTCTCAAAGTGACCTCTTTGGAGTACTTACAGAAGGGAAAATAACAATTGAGGGAAAGATCAAAATATGATTACAGAAACTTAATGATAAATCTAAGAAAAAGGTCAAATTTTGTCCTCAGGTACACTGATTCACAAAAGGAGTAATGGGATGAACAGCAACAAATTTATACTGATACGGGATGAGAAAAAAAGCCCAAAATAATTATGTGGAACTATATGAGAACTAAACAATGTCTTATATGAATCTCAAGTTTTATTCCTGGAGCTAAAAACCTTCTCTGCATTAAATGAGGTAGAAGGAAATGTGTACTGTTTTAAGCTTTATCTGACATTGTAATAACCATGTTGCCCAAATCTGAGAGACAGTTTCAGCCTACAACACACATTAAAAAGTGCTATCAATCAAACAACTCTTTCAGATGGAAAAGCTTCAAGTACACTACTAATCACAAAATATTTGTAGTTCCAGTATTAGTGATATTGGCTGCACTTTCTTGATTCCTGTTATGCTTCGTGTTTGTCATAGGGCAGTTTCTGAATTTACTGTTCTAAAGCCTACTTGCACTTGTAACAAGTAATTTCTGAAGCCTCATGAATATCTTCCATATCTATAGCTAAAAATACCAGAATCACCCAATGTCAGTATCAAGCTAACAAATCATCCCAAACATCTGAGCATGAAGTCATTCTGCTAAGAGAAAAAGGAACAGATGCTTGTGGGAAAAAGAGCAAGTTAACTCCACAATTGCTGGCATTTTCCAGACATCCAGCTGAAAGAATGCCATGGTTTGCAAAGGACAGTATCCTCCCACTGTGACTTACCAATGTTATGAAGTTTCCCTTGAGCCATAGGCTAACTGAAAGCAAGTCTATTTCCAAATAATTCATTTGAGAAGTTCCACATTTGAGACCATTTCCCCAGTAGCCTCCTGAGTTAAGGAAGTCAGTAGTCATTCAGACCCAAGGCAACTGTGGATCCCAGGCAATGAGAATGGACTAAGTAACTTTCACTAAAGCATATATCAAGGAATGTGTTTCATCACAGTGAGACAGGAGACAGTAGGTTGCACAGAGGCTTACTGTTGGCATACAGCTACTTTCTTAGTTTGGTTTACGGTCAGTTCACAAAATCAAGGAACAATTTAGGATGGAAGGGGGCCTCAGGCAGAAGGGATTGGAACAAAATAGAGCTAATTTTAAAGTTAGATCAAGTTTTTTGGGTCTTTGTCAAGGTTTTAATATCAAGTTAAATCAAAATGTTGACTGAAAACCTGAATGCTTGCCATGAACTTCTGAAGCATCAGTAGGAACACAAGCAGTTGTTTGATGTATGGAAAACTTGAGATTAATTCCAACTGTCAAGTTCCAATGTACATATCATGCTTTGCCCTGCATGCATCAGATACCCTCATCATTTTGCTAGCAATGCACTTTCACTTGGCTTTCCAAATTCAATACAACCTCTTCCGTCTCCTGCTGCATATCAGTTGCTTCTGTTTTTAGCCTGTCATATGTGATGTGTTATTCTGTTTTCCAGAGGAAGAGAGTAGGAGCACCCCTCTCCCACAGACATTTCATGCAAAGACATGAGAAAAACTCCCATGAAGTCACCTCCAAGCTTTGTCAAACAGACTCCTTACAATTGGCTTCTCAAATACTGCAGAAAATCATCTTGTGTGTTCATTGTTTGCTACTCCCAGATACAGCATGTAGAATAACAGTTTTAAAGAAGGGAATTAATAAGGGACATATTAAATGCTCCTTACAGCTATAAATCCATAACCATAACAGTTTAATATTCCAAATCAATAACAGACACAAAAAGTATTTCAAAGAGAAAAAAATAGTGCAAGAAGATAGAATTGAAAACAATACAACTTCAAACCACCCACTTCATTTAGTATGAGACAACCACGTGCTTGGCACTCATACTACAGAAAGGATGAACCCCAAAAGGGCTTTCATAGCTTGGATCAGACAATATAAAACCAAAAATTCATACTCAGACAACACAATGGTGTGATCTTCATCTGGTATATCACATCACTAAATGAGACCAGATGAAGACCCATTTTCTCTCTTCTTCAGGGAATATCTGTCTTTCTCTGAACATCTCCATGTATTATAAAGAATTTATATTTCTTTAAATTCTCTTTTCTTTAGCAAGAAGTGCAGAACTACTTCCTATATAAACACAATAGATGCAATGCTGTCTCTTAACTTAGAGCCTCCATAAAATTTAAATGCACAGAAAATACCTCAGGGTTCTGGAAGAAAAGCCCCACCTGATCATATCTAGCTGAGAAATAACTGCTTCCGTATCTTAGCCAAGTTGAAACTATACTTCACAGTATAAAAACAAAGAGCACAGCAACCCAAGAACAAGTAGTAGACTGAGGACCTTGTGTTCAACTAAGCATTTCCTCCAAAAGCAAGGACTCTAGCTCTTATGCTTGGATCTTTCTTTTTCTTCATCCCCACTAGAGTAAGGTAATTATAGCAAAAGCTGGAAAAGAAGTTTAGATACCTCCAGCAGATTTTGTATTGCTCATATGAGTGTATGTATGTGATATAAGAATTGACCTTACATACATGAGTTCATTTTTATATTTTTAATTTAAACAGGAAGGTGTATCCAAGTTTCAGGATGAAATATATATTCTCTGTAATCTGGAATTGTAGCTAGTTTTCAACTAGTGTTACAGGCTAGTGCTAAACTGGGAATTCTGCGTCGAGCTCTGCAGGCACATGTAGGATATGGAGTAGAGAACAGAAGTATCTTGCATGGTATCAAGCTGCACAATATCGAACTATACCTTTCATGGTGATATCTTGTTGACAATGCAAACTACTAGGGCAAAGCTCAGAAAAACTCAAAGAAAAAACTATATTGTAGACATTATCCTAATTAATGTTAGACTAGCATGGACCAATTAGAAATTTCTGAAACAGAACTGCAAATATTTTAAAAAGCCTTCAGAGGAGCTGTTAAAAGTTTGACTAAAGCCAGGATTCCTAAGGGCATTTTGGAGCCTATTGTAGGGATAAACGAAAGCCTCACACCAGGAAAAGTGAACTGAATATCTGTTGGGCCTTGGTGGAAGAGTTAAGTGTTTTTTAGAAGAACAATTGGGATACTCCTCACCTGGAATACAGCCTAACTGTTCTGGTGTAATGGCACAAAAGTACCTTCCACTCCATGAATGCTCCTTGCATTGAGCTCTCCTGTGTATGGACATAACATAAAATCCATTCCTGTAAGAATGTCAAACTTATCTATCTTCTAAGATACTGTAAAAGAATGAATAGTGATTAAACAAAAAATACTTGAGATTGTTTTTTGGGAAAAAAGAGAAAAAAACAAAAAAAAAAACAGAATATATGAATATGTGACATGCAGCCAAGGTATGTATATATAGTACAAGAATAATACAGGAAAAAGGTATGAGAGAATAACATAGTCAGAATACTGCCATAATGCTTCCCTAGATTTATCATTTCACTATTATTTCTTTCAGATAGAGAGAAATGCATTTATATACAAACACAATAATGACAAGTTCTCTCAAACTATAGAGCAGTTTAGATTAAAAAAAAAAAAATGGATTAAAAGCAAGTTCCTGATTTCTCACATTCATTTTGCTAGTTTTTCTTACTTGTCAGTTAGAATAAAAATGTAAACAACAAATAATTAAAAAAATAACTACAGGTCATGGATTCATTAAGAGATCTTTTCTGCATATTGGCTGGTACAGCTTACATATCAGATAAATTTTCATCAGAATTGTTGTAAGGCTATTAGGCTGTTCTAGTGATGCCTTTCTCTAGATCTGCTTCTGATAAAACAAAAAGTCTAACCAACATGAAGAATATATGTATGCACTCTTTTTCAGATGCTGTAAATATCTCATTTCAGAATGTTGCAGCATGTTACTTATTGCTTCACTACTTGAGTTCGAGTGATGTCATTTGAATTTGTTAGAGTGCCTAGACAGGATGACCATGAAGATGATCCAAGGGTTGGAGTTTCCCACCTGTGAAGAAAGGTTGAGGGAGTTCAGCTTGTTCAGCCTGGAGAAGAGAAGCTACAAGGAGACCTTCCAGTACTTAAAGGGAGTTTTTAAACAGTAGGGAGACCAACTTTTTCCCCTGTCTGATAGTGACAGGACAGGAGAATAAATTTAAGCTAAAAGAAAGGAGATTTAGATTAGACATTAGGAGAAAATTCTTTACTCTGAGGGTGACGAAGCACTGCACAGTCTGCCCAGAGAAGCTGTGCATGTTCCATCCCTGGAGGCACTCAAAGCCAGGCCAGATGGGGCTCTGGGCAGCCTGATCCAGTGGCAGGCAACCCTGCCCTTGGTAGGGGTTAGAAATTGATGAGCTTTAAGTTTAAGGTCCCTTCCAACTCAAGCCTTTCTATTATTCTATGAGCACGTACTGCACCATTAAATGAATACAAATATTCTTCAGCACAGTGACAGCAGAAATGTTAAATAAATAAAAAGGAAAGTTGAATACAGTTATTAGAGTTGAACTTTTTGATGGCTTGTTTGTTTGGAGAGAAGCTGTATGATAAAGCTATTTCCAGCTTGACTGTACTTTGGAAAGAGATTTGCTACTAATTTTTCCTCAAATAAACAATAATAAAAATATATCAAAAACCACAACTTGTTTAACTCTGCAAAGTATGCATGTTTGTCTATGTATAGCTCTACTTATAACTCAATACAGCAGCAGATGAAACTCATACTGTGGAGAAAGAGTCAGTCTAAACATGTAAGTCTCATGTTTTGAGTAGAGTGTCAGGGTGCCACAGGGAGGTCTGATTAATGATTATTATGATGCAAACAATGACAACTCATTATCTCTCCTTATCCACTCTCTACAGATTCAAGGCAAGGTTGAGGAACAGCTGAGACTGAGAACAGGTTAACATTTTCCAATAGTCAGCCCTTATTCCTTGCAAATAGCTGCTCAACAAATGAGATGAAGCAGACACTGTTGTTGCCAACCAAAGCTACTTTTAAAAATCAAATCATAAGGAATACAGTTTTAATACATGAGGTTTCAAATGCAAACCTAGAATGGTCAAGAGAGACCAAAGGAAATACGGCTGTATGGTACAATGTGAATACTCCTCTGTAGCTATCACCCACAACCACAAAATTTCCATCCAGAGCTGAGACTCCCTTGAGTACCAGGGAACTTTGATAGGCAAGCTGCATCCCCAACATACAACTTAGCACTCAGACACACATCTCTCCGCATTTCTTTAGAAAGACTTGATATGAGAAACAGAAGGAATGAGACTTCTGATACAGTAGGGATGCCCTTCCAGGAACAAGTACCATGAGCGATTATAACTGAAGTTTAATCACCAAGTATAGCGTACCCACAATGAGGAGCACTCTTCATTCCTGCAGGTGACATTTTTTACTTAACACAGGCACTAAACTTTCCACCTTCAGAGCAGATCAAGAAGCTCTGACCTTCCGTTATTTTTAGACTAGAAAAGACATCTGAGATAAATGAATGTGAACAATTCTCCAAACTTGTACTTTCTGACCTTCTAGCACATAGCATTTGCTCTTGCCCCTTTCAAAGCTTTTCCTTAGAGTGGACACAGAGCACCCACTTCCCAGAAAGTAGAGAACTTGACATCAACAAGACGGAGCTCTTTGGATGGCTAACAGAGCTCAGTTTAGTGAGGTATCAGGTTCTTTGTGGCCAAAATTAGATTACAAATTCATCAGGGAAAAGACAGCTTTCCTCTTCAGGGAAGCCTGCAGTACTCTTTTCTGTCACTTTAGAATGGTAATGATAGGTGGATTAGGTAGTAGGCTGGAGAGATGTGTCAGCAGGGATCATTTGACTGACTGTGCGGGGAAACAATGAATAACATTGGACAGTTAAGGTTTCAAGTAATTGAAAGTATCTGTAGTGTAATGAATAGACATCTGGCAACAGTATACTGTTCCAGTTAGCACATCATTTTGGATAGCTGGAGCTCAGCTAACTGAGGTTTCACTATAAATGCATTATAAAGATTTTCCAGTATGCAGCTCCTTTAACTACGGAGGTCTTCAGGATTCTTATATCAAATCCACTACTTTAAGGGAAAAAAATAAAAAATAAGTGTAATGTACTGAATCCAACCAACATATTAAATACATTAAAGCCTGAATCTTCCTGCCAAGGCTGACTGGTCCTAGAGGTGGAATGCGTGGTTCTTTAAGACAGCTACAAATAGATGTTCTCCCATCAGTGCTGAAAAAGCCAGCTGAGCCTGCCAGCAAAAACGTAAAGCAGACATGGATCACAACAGCCTTCACCTTCCCTCCACACTCAAGCTCTATGTCCTGGCAGGAAGAAGAATGAGGAACACCAAGCACAACTGAACCTGGCCTACTTTTATACACTTCTTTAATTACTGCTAGTTCATGGGCACTGTAACTAATTTGACGCTATTAACTTCCCTCGGTGATGTATCTCAACCAAAAGCAAGAAACATACAAAATACCCACCTGTATGGTTACACTGAGGTTTTATTTAATTATGTGATAATTAAGCTGTTGTTTTATTTATTCATTTTTAATTTAATGCTGAGAAAAGAAGCCAGCAAAGTTCTTCTATGACTCATAAAACAAGCAAGAGAAAGGCAGCAAACACAATGATTGCAGAAAGATCATCATCAAAGTTTCAATCTGCCTTCTTCAGTAAAGAAATCTAAACCTCCCCTTCCAGTTTCTGCTATGCAGGCCTACATATAAAGACCAGTGCTCTCACAGCTTGACTTGCATATTTGGGAAATAAAACCTATGAATCCACCATCTTTCTACCCAACTACCTGTTTCTTTCCTACCACAGCAAAAAATTTCCATCACATCACTCCTGCGTGAATTGTCTTATACAAGTTTCACAGAAGTAATAAAAATTTCAATTGCACTTGTCACTAGCAAAATGATGTCCAAGACACTCAAGTATCAGCTCCTGGTCTTCTGGCATTCTCACTGATTTGTCCAAAGCTGAAAATCTTGACTGGAGAAACACCAGACACAAAGTGACAGGAGGAAGTACCCTTCACTGTATAATACAACACAGAGCGTTTCCTATCAGCTTTGGAAGTATTTGCAGTCAGGTTTTAAGATACTACTACAATACTCCTCATATATTTTAATTCACCCTGAAATACCTCAGTAATAAACGTATTCTGAGTATTCTACAAAAGTTTCAAAAAAATCCTTCAAATCTTTTTCCACTACAGCATTTATTTCTGCTAAGAAACACGTAAAATATTCAACATGGGGAAGCATAAGATTTTTACTTATTGACATACTCTTCAAAAATCACACACGAATACAGTCCAGCATTCCCAGAGCAAGTATATGAATGTCAATAAAAATCCTTAAATTGCTTAATCATATTCTTGAGAAAACGTGGACTTCACACCTAGATGTATATCAGTAATGATGTAAATGCACACAGAATTTATACATGAGCTATTTTGATCAGGAAAACAGTAATACCTTCTTTTTGCTGCAGTATATCTGCCATTTCTTCTCTGGAGGGAGTGCAAACATAGCCTCTCTGTTCTTGTCTGTAAGATCC
Source organism: Odontophorus gujanensis (assembly GCA_013399175.1). Lineage (NCBI taxonomy): Eukaryota > Metazoa > Chordata > Aves > Galliformes > Odontophoridae > Odontophorus > Odontophorus gujanensis. The sequence goes on from VXAB01012096.1 coordinate 63,329, forward strand.
AATTCATCCTGGAGATGGTGAAAAACAGAAAAAAATGCACAGTCAATAGCTGCATTGTTATTTTCTGATATATTAAGAGGAATCTGGATCAGGTACATTGCCTAACCTTCAGTCAAAATGCAGAGGACTTAGAGCCTCCCACGCAGAACCTGCAAAGAGGGCAGTCTGAATGACTGCAGCATCAGACTGCCCTTACTTATGACTGGTATGGGATGAGAAAGATCACATAAAAGGGATGAAATTAAGAATTCAAAGCACTAGCTTACATAATAGTGACACTCTTTATGATAGTTAAAGGCAAAAAATTCAGTACACTTTTCTTCTGGCCTGCATTACCAGCTTGGTCTTCCAATTAAAAATATCAGCAGATTTAAGATGCATGCTGCTTTGTTCTACATCTGATCAGAGACTTTCATGAAAAATATATAGCTTTTTGTTTCTTCGAAGGGCTGCCAATGATTTGGAATGAGAATAGTGAAATCACTGTCCCTTCTAAACAAAGGTCAAAAGACAGTGGCCTAGTGGCAGTAACGTCATCAGCTAACTACAGGCTAAAAAGGTTTCAGTGCCATTATACTTGTCCTATGAAGCACAGGGTCCCCAGCAAAAGACAATCAGCTGTTCAGAATGAGAGGATTTTACTCTATACAACTTCACAACAGGTTAAATAGATGAGTAAATTCAGTCTCTTAAAAAAAAAAAAAAGAGTTCAGCAGAAGACAACTTGTCTATCTCCTCTGTAAAAGGTAGACAATGTCAGTTTCTCTTCCTATACACGTCTTCCTAAATCATCAAAGCAGAAATTACTACTACTTCTCTGTTCACTCAGCACTGACCAGAACAGAACCTCAGGCACAGCTGGCAGCCTCAGGTGCTGATGGGAATTAAACAAATATGAATGGTCTTCACAGTAAGTAGCCTGTGTGAGCCGGGACAGACAAAATTGTGTAAACTAGAGTTACAGTAATAAAAATACAAACTTCCAGTCATATTTCAATAAATCAGTTTTGGTAGGATTTCCTATTTCTTATCTATTGGATGAGAGATGGACTAGATAACCTTTAAAGGTCTCTTCTCAAACGATTTTATGATTCTATTTGAAGATGTTTGAAGGAAGTGTCCAATGGTTCAATATCTAGATGACTTTGCAGCACTAAGAACATCATACACACATGTTTTGGCATCAGTGCGAACCTAACCCAAGCACAGACAATACCTCTTTAACTCAGACCAACAATGGTTCATTTGGAAAGCTTTCAGGGCTGGGAAACTTGTGAAAACAGTGAGCTAAATTGCACACTGAGCCTGGTAGCGGTTGCTGACAGATTTAAAAGCCCACAGAGATTTCAACTGCAAAAAGGTACAAAAGAAATGCAAACAGTAACAAGGTGAGGTCAGTGCCAGCAGCCCAAGGTAGAAGAAGCTGGAGTTCTTTTTCTTTCTCTTAAAAAAAAAAAAAAAAAAAAAAAAAAAAAAATTTCAGTGAAAAAAGTAAAAAAAAAAAAAAAAAAAAAAACCTTTAGCTGTGCAAAAAAAGTGCAAGCCATTTGGAAATGTTTAGGGTGAGTTTCCAAACAAGAGGGCAGCCAAGCGAAGCAAGGAGTTTTATCCTTGCTACACACAATTAGAAAGCTCAGGCCAGGATCACATTCTTGGGGAGAGAAGGAGGCTGAAACGACATGTAAGGTATTAAGACAAGCAAAGGAATGCTGTTGGAGGTCAAGCATGTGGGAGGGAAGGGAGGAGCAGACAGGGAATCAGAAATGGCAGGTTTGGAAGAACCACCAAAAGGGCCAGAACACACATCTGAAAAAAGCTGGCGGCCTCAGATAAATTCTTAGAAAAACTGCAATATTTTATTGAACTGCTTAATTATCTTAGACTTTCTTTTTTTTTTTAGCTTTCTTTCTTTTTTTTTTTCTTTTTTTTTTTCCCTTTATTTAAAATAATAAAAATAAAGTTGAATTCACTGGAGAAGAAAGCTGAGGGTTTAACTGATTCTCCTTGGTTCTTACAGCAGTTTTGCCCACCTGACTGCCTGCTAGATTTTTGTCCTCAAAAGGGATGATATCAACCAATGCAGTACAAGATGACCATTTCATCAAAAAAGCACTCATACTGACTAGAACTTAAAATCAGCTGAATGGCATGATGTTGCCAATTAGCTTCCGGACATTCCCATTGTCTTTGGCATGATCAGGGACATGCCCTACTCTACCTACATCCTTAATCAAATCTTATTCTATGAAGGAACCGCAAGACTCTGTAAAACACTGAAGATACAGAACTTTCTTCTGGAACCCCCCGAAATTCTCCTCCCTCTCCAATTCCCAGCCCCCTTCAAAAGCTGATGACTGCAAAAGCAACAATTGGATCTAGCTAAGAAAGATCCTGAATCAGACTTTTCTATCCTGACTTGGGAACGTAACTGACAATGCATACAGAAATCTATTCCTATTTCCCTCCAAAACAGTCACTACAGAAAGAGTTACATAAATTTAAATAAATAAAGGTGATTTACTTCATGTATAGGTCATACTGGCCTGACAACAGAGGCAGATCTTTCAAAAGAACTTCAGATGCTGGATTTAGTTTGGTGACTGAAAGTAGCTATTGAAGTAGAAAGGAACTGCAAAGGTTGGCAGGAATGTGGAACAACTACAGACTCTGAATGCAGTCATCAAGACTGGCGTTGGAGCCAGGTTGAGGAACGCAGTGTGGTGTGACTGAAAACCCACAAAGCAGGCATGAAGAGCACGTGAGATTAAAGAGGTGCAAATGCCATCTTCCACCACCTGTGCCCATTTCCCAACAGAAACATAATAAATCTGCCATGCCTTACATGGAAGGCTTGGTTTCAGCAATTCATGCCAGCATGACCCTGCACAATGGATCTCAGCCTATGGTTCTAAAAAATACTTGTAGTTGCAAGTGTTCCCATGGAGCAGATTAAAAAGACATTTGCCAGGTTATCCTGAGGGCAATGTAATGTAGTTCCAGTTAATATTTCTTACATTGCTCTCCTTAATCTACTTCCTATATTATTTTATTTACTGAGAGAGGAACACATTGAGTTAATTTCACTTTCATGTGGGCATTTTTTACTGATAGATTAAATTTCAATGATAAAACATGTAATATGTACTGGAGCTGGATTTGAGGTTCTGATATTTCCAGCCTAGTTTTTGGGCCAAAAGGGAAGATGGCCTCCATTCAAAATGGCTACAAACCAAGGAAATAAGAGACAGAGAGAAAGAAAGGGAATAAGAAGGAAGAATGAGCAGGAAACATAAAGCAGTATTTTGTGGTATTTAAAACCACATTATGTCCTTTGTTTTTGGGAATATTCATCCAAGTGTGAAAGCTGGATTTGATGCTTGTAGCCGTCAGCTTGATAATGATATCACTCAAAGCCCCAAAAGAGCTGAAAAGAAAGGCATTTCTCACCTAGACTGGGCAGCACTTTTATTATAGATGTGAAATTAAATTAATACAGAGAAGAAAAAATATTCTGGGAATACAAAGCAGTGGCTCTTCCAGAGAACCTTTAATGCTTACTAAAACCTCTGTACTGAGATGCGCTTTGCATATGGAAAGGTGGGACAGAGTTAAGAAACAGCTGATCCTTCACCAGTCTACTTCACTAGGCTTTGCACGAAGAATTGTATGGTCCAGAGAAATCACAGAATTTAAACAGGGAAAACCTGAAAAGGTTGAAAGGCACACTTAGTAAAATAATGCAAGATCCAGCGAGACTTGCCATTTCCAACATACCAGTGTTGAAGTCAAAGAAGGAACAGGACAAAAAGAACAAAATGATGAGCACACAGAGTATGAGGGCTTTGAGGCTCCAGGGCCTCTTCACTTCAAGAGTAAGAACAATGTAGACCAAGAACTCTCCAGAAATGTTTCAACAGAGATGGGAGATTTCCTCAGTTGAAGGTCTTTCTCATTCTACTCTGCGCAATTCCGCAGGCTACCACCAAGACATCCTCATAAACTCAGGGAGTTTCTCAGTGACTAAGGGCAGACAGCTGCTCCAGTAAATAATAAATAAAATAAACAACAACAAAATAAAATCATAAGGATTGATTTTTGTTGTTTAAATATACTTGGAATTCTCTTTACAGAAGAAACATTTAAATTCCTAGCACCCATTTGGTTTGGAGTAAAAACTTTTTTCAAGCTATTAGGAATTCCTGTGAAACTGAAACCCAGCTGTAATTTACTATAATCCCAAAATCTGCACTAAAACTTATTAAAATCATAAATGTTCAATGAATTATGCATAGCATCTCCAGCAAGATGTGGCAAAGAATTGTGACGCAACATGCTTCGTTCATTGTATTCAATATTTTCATTTGTATTGACATAACCCACATTTTGCCAGGAGAGATGAGATTTTATTTTCTTATGTTCAGCTGGGTACCTGTCTTGTTTCATCAAGTTCTTAACAATTTCATCTATGGACAGTTGAGTTACACTTTTAATTTTTGTCTGTAGGTCTCTTACTTATGATGTTCATGAAAGCACATCCTTTCTATGGTTGCTTTCTCTGAGCACACATCTCAGACTGAGTTTCACATTTAATGACTTCTTTTATTATTGGGAGAATTTTATGACATATATAATGACAAAAATATTCTCTCTTTTTCTTGTTTTGTTTTCTTCCTACTAGAAGTTCAGGCAACTATAACATAATTGTTAAAGAATGTAAACCTTTTAACATGCACAGAGGTAATAGAATTTGGATGAAATCAATAAATACTATGTATCATAGAATGCAACCGTGAGATGTAATACATTGACATATAGATTTCACCGCTTCTGTTGCTCATACAGTTGCCTATTTTGACTATATTGATATTTGCAAATTTGTTTTTGCTCTGCTTTTTTGCTCTTGCTCAGTCACAATGGGATTATCCTTAATAGTTCTATATGAATCATCAAACAGGGAACAAAACTGAACAATTAGGAATAACACTAAGGTGCTTTCAGAAACAAAAACTTCCATGATTTGAAGACATTCTATTTGAAAAACTCACTTGCATACCTACCTCAAAAATGAAGGTTCAAAAGTATGTTCATTTTTGTGTTATGACCTTGCACTGCATGAATTCTAGTTAAATGCACCACATGTATTCTGCTTCCTGTTCACATCACCATTCCTTCTTTTTCCTTTCTCTTGCACACACATACCTTAACTTTTATATCCCTCTCTAATCTCTTTTTCATTCCCCTTTACCCTTTTCTCCTATCATGCACAAATGCACTCTCGCTTAGCCACTTCATCAATCATTTGCTCAGTCTCTTAACAGCATCAAATCCACACAAGTTACAAAGTAAAATATATTACACTGTTACCAGGATAGCAAATTCTCTATATAACATAATACCAATTGGGTTCCAGCAAGGTCATTTATAGAGATGTCTGTCACCATGTCCCCAAAGAAGGGCTGCATCGCAGTTCCCAAGTAGCACAGTAGTGCTGATGGCCTTATGCACTGGATGAATTTATTTAAATCTAGTACGAAGTAAAAAAATGAACGTGACATATCATGGGATCCCATCCAGAATCTGCTGCCAGGCCCCAGAGTAAAGTTCATGTTCTCTATGCAATCACTGTGAGGGAGTAGTTGCTGGTGGAATAATCACTGTTGAAGTACAACTCAAGCTGACATGAGATAAATGGATCTGACATCTCCGGGACTATAAAGGAAAGGAAAGCAGTAGAAAGAGATCAGGGATGGGGTTGTTAGTAGCATGCTACAAGCCTTTACAGTAGAGAATCCAATCCAGTATTGCAGCTTTAACAAGTGAACTGAGTAAGATCACATTGCTAACGTGATTTATAATGCCTGAAAGCTTCACTTTAACAATGGTTACTTAGGAACCCCATTTTTCTTCTTCTTTTTTTTTTTTTTTTTGTTCCTCCCCGGATTATACTGCCTGTGCCATGCTCTCTAAGCAAATAAGCAAATAATAAATAGGTCAATGTGGTGGTTCATGTTCTAGCCATCTGTTCAATACAGAGGGAGGCAGGGAGGAACGGACAGAGGCAGATTTTCATCACAGAATCCAGGGGCAGCTGTTCCAAAAGCTGCTTTAGAGACAACTGCAGTGAGTGAATAAAAATCAGTCTTCAGATCTTAGTCTTTTCACTAATCACTCACAGTCACTTTCAAATTAGATCTTCTCTATTTACTCAACGTGTTCACCTCCAGGGGACAGTAGAGTATTGTTCCCCTACAGTTTTCCTTCTATTTCTTTGTTCAGTCCAGCTCACCAGGCTGACAGATGAGAGGCAGCCTCTGGAAGAGCCCACATTTCCAATACTGAGGTCAGTAAGGTATTCTGAAAGCCTGCCCCTCAGTAAATGAGGTTCGTATGACTATGTAAACTGCTTACATCCATGCACAAACTGGAATAAAGAGTTCAAAAGTACCCCTCAGCAGAGCCCTCCAACAGGAGAAGCGTTTCAGAGACATGTGCATATCCAACTGCAAACACCAAAGTGTGACTGAGGCAGGCATCAAGAAAGAGGGAAAGATCTCTTTAAGCAGTGAGCAGTTCCCATCTCTCCCTTCTCAGGGCTGTGCCCCAGCAATTGCTGACAGCAGGTGCTCTTTCAACAGGCAGCAGCACTGCCACCCATGCAGCCACCACACCTGCAACACAGAAAACTAGTGCCCACTTGGGCACTCAATATGTGTCCCAAGTCCTCTAGTAATACATGGAAAAACAAATACACAAACAAATAAAAAACAAAGAAGAAACCTTTGTAAAACAAACTTTTATCCTGCCAATGTCTTATACCTCACCCTAACCCCTGCAGTTAGAAACAGTCAGTGTGAATTAATTGTACACAAGGATGGAGAGCAACATTTTTGTCTGTTTATATAAGAATTAGGCGGACCAATAGAAAACATCACTATCTTTCCATACACAGTAAGAGCATGTACAGATGCATGTGCTTACAGGAATTTCTCACACAGCCTGCTGGCATAAGAAGATATGTTTATGTATGAGCTACTACCATAGATGTGAACATAAACCAAAAAAGCAGACAAACAAGAGACTTTGATTCCCATTATACTCTTTTTAATTCTTGCTTTTTCAAAAAAGATGCAGCTTTAAAACACCCTCTGTTTTAGGGGCCTGAATCTCTTGATTTTATGCCACAACAGGCCAAAGCAGAAAGATCTTGTTCTTAGTGTTCAGGAGAATATATCTCTCCTCTAAGATGCCAACACAGAAGTTATTAATTCTTATGATTCAGCTTCAGAGTAATAATTCCATCTATGACAAGCAGTTTTTTGGCAGAGAATTTTTATCAAACAAAGAGTCAATGAATTCCCCATGACTCCACCCTGCAAACATCCCCTTTGCTGTACTGCTTCCTTTTTTATATCTTAATCATTGGTTAATTGCCCAGAGAAAGCTAAATCCTGTCTCACTCCTACTCCTCTCTGTGGCTTGACAGTATACCAGCACATAAAGCCAGCAAGACCAACAGTGACAGTGGCTTCCCTTTTCAGAGGTCACTAGAAACACCTGTCTGCTGGTCATTTTTCTACCCTTCACAGGCTAAGTAAATGCATTAGACAACAAGTTGCTAGGGCCAGTAGAAAGAATGAGGAAAACCAATACCCATTTATGCAACAATGCACACAGATGTTTGCAGAGAGATCATAATTTAGATAAGACATTCTCATATGAGCAGGACTATAATACAGGTAGAGCAAAAGGGAAGCTCCACGCATATCAGGATAATAAAGCAGAAAGTTTTCCCGTCATCATTGCTATTGCTGTTAAGATGGGTTGCATGTCCGTGTCAGTGAATTGGAATGAGCCCAGCGATAGGCATGGGGATGAAAACTGAATAGTCATGCTTGTGTCTAATCTAAATCCCCACTGCTGCAATTTAATCCTATTACTTCCGGCCCTATCAGCCACAGACACAGTTAGCAGATTTGTTTCTTCCTCTCGATAACAGTTTTCAAGTCTATTAAATGTTGTTGTAATGCCCCTCCTCAGTCTTCCTTCTTGAGGCCAGGATAGACCAGCCCTTTCAGTTTCTCTTGAGGTCACATCCTCTGGACCTCTCCTTCCTCTCCTAATTGACTTCCAGGCTATGCCTGGTCAAAGTGCATCTTTTCTGAAGTTCAATACTGTGAACAGAGCTCCATACAAGAAATTACTAAAATCAAGCACAGAGATTACTTCATGCATCTTCCATAGCAAATTTCTGGCTATGTGTTCCATTAAAATGATGGCTTTTTTTTTTTTTTAAGTAAACCACAACAAAAACCATGACTCATGTTCACCTGTGATTCTCCATAATCCCTACTTTCTGTTCCGATGAAATGTACCCATCTGACTGCTTCCCATTCTGCTTTATCAGACTTGCTCCCAAAAGGAGTTCATTTTATCCATTCACTCTTTTTCACAGTTTCTCCTGTTCTAAGCGTGTCTTTTAACATTCACAGCATTTACAGACTAATGAAATCTGCAAAGTTGATAGGTATACCCTGTATTCTACTACTCAGTCGATCAAATGAGAACACTGAACAGAACCGAAGCTGTTCAATCTCTGCTTGATACAGCTTTTCAGTGACAAAGGGCATTCTGGTTATGCACAGAGTATCAGCCACCTCACTCTGAGTTCCTGATATCACCATCTAAAACACTAAATAACAACAAACCTGCTGCTTCAGCACAGTGCCATTCCCCACCCCTTATTTCTCTTCCTTCTCCTCCCTTTACTTTTCTCCTCCCTTCCCAGGGCTAGGGTTTGTTTTTATGCCAAGGTCCTTTAAATGAGACCCCATAGGGGAAGGTAGGTGTGGGAAAGGTTATTAGGAGATGTCCGCCTAAACTGCTACCTTTCTGGCTTCCCCACCCTCTCCCTTTCTACAAAGTCTCTTCTGTTCTGCTTTAATACTAGTGAGCTCAGAGGAGGTTCCTATACTGGAGCAATTCACAGCTTCAACTGTGCCAAAGCACACAGGCACACACCTCTGATCGTTTCCTGCCCAAGCACAGTCCTGCTGGCTCAACCCACAGAATGTAGGCTGGGAATCACTGCTGTGGCCCTATGCCAGAGACAGGCTGAATTTCCAGGGGGTGCTGGTGCCACCCACTCCTCCCAGCTTCATCCTCTTGCTTGCACCCTATTTGGCATATGTCCTTATGCAGGAAAACATGGGTAAGTCAGAGATTGGCTGACATTTAAATCTCTGATAAAATATTATGTAAAAGGGCAAGAGAAATTCAGGAGTAAAAATTAACATCTTATCATGTTCTGTTTGTGGTGCTCAGACACATGCTCAATCTCAGCACTTATATACGGGAGTAAACTGAAAGGAACACCAATAAATCAACTTCATTGCTGGCATTAGCTCAGGTTTAGAAAGATAGAAAGGAAACTAGGAGCTGGGTTTAGTTCTTCTCTTGCTCTCAGAATAATTACTTCAGATTTAATAGTGCATACCAAAGATCAGAATGTGTCCTTAACTTCATTACATTGAATCAAGTTAACCTGGTTTACACAACTGCAAAATATCAATCTCTATCTCAACTTACCTGCCTCAAACTCTAACAGACTAATCCTCGGGGCATTTAACATAGGTTCCTTTAACTGTCTACAGATCAGGCTTCAGAAACAGTGCAGACATAGCACTCCCCCTTTTTGTAAATTGTTGCTTTCTTCTTCAGTAAATGAAGATGAGCTGTATTTACTACCAATATATCCAGATTCACTATAAGAACACCCACATATGATGTATCTCTCATCTCCTCTGGGGTAAGGTGGAGGGCAATTCCACAATAATTTTTGCTAACAAACTGAATATTTCCATAGCCAAACACCGAATGGAAGGCGTGACAGTATATTTGCTAACTCATTCACACCCTTCCCTGACTCTGTGCTCAAATACTCTGATAATCAGAGCAGCAACTACTGCACTGACATCACCAGGCTTAAGAAAACAACAGCCAATTTTTTTCCTCTAAATATTTCTAAGTATGAAGTTATAAGAAACATTCATAAAATACAATAAAAGGAATAAGAGAGGTATGAGCATTTGTCTCGGATATTAAATTTGTCCCCTAATTGCAATTAAAAAATGTTGTTATATGGTTAAGCATTTGCAATCCAAAAGATCTCTCTCACTGCTGATGTAGAAGCCAACAACTTTACACCAAACAACAAACTCATCCAGCTGTTGCTCTCTATACAAGATGTAATGCTGAAACACAGCCACTAAAGCAATCCCAATGGATTTTCCATGACTCAGGGAACTCCCTGGAAAACTTCCAGATTGGGAAACTACAATCCGCTTTCCCCTTGTAATTTCCTTCAGAGAAGCTACTCTTCAAACCTCCACCTAGGAAACCATTGCATAACATTGTCGTGCTCACTGCTAAATTCTTTTTAAAAGATGTTTGTGTTGTCAGTCTGGCCAGCCTCTCCCTTTCTATGGTCAGGGAATCACAGGAAACTTCAAAAACGAAAAGGTACCCTTCAAGTGTTTTTAATGTAGAAGGGCCTAGAACACACAAATATGGGATAGGGCCTTGTGGCATGCAGCACTGGACCTACATGTGAAAGAAAGGAGAGCTTGCCCAGGAAGTTTACAGATTTTCATATCAGATCCTACTTGAAAGTAGAAAAAGTAGGTGAGAGCAGGGCAAGGTCTATGAAAAGAAGCACTAACAGACTTGTTTTCAAGATCTTCAAATACAATGAATTTTGTCACTGGAAGGTTTGTGTACTTCCTGTGACCTCCATGTACAGCATCTTTTCAGTACCTTATCAATTTGGCTACAGTTCTGTATTAAAGCTTGTTTCAGTAGAATTACAAATCCCTGCTTCACACTGGGGAAGTAAACTCATGAATGCATGAAATAAGTTTTGCACATTTGTTGAGAGACTTAGAAAAAGAACTCTGTGGGGAAAAAAATAAAGTGTAAAAAAGAGTAGCATTCCCAAATTAAGTTTTACTCCCAGCAAACTTACAAACTTCTCCATGCATAGAAGCAATATCTAGCACTCAAAGCCATGAATAAGTGGTGTTCCAATGCCAGTTGAAAGGCATCTGTCAGTATTTACACCGGACTAAGCATCTCAAAGACAGCAGCTGCAGATGCAGCCTGGTGAGATGAGTGAGAGAAAAAGCACCTTCTGATGCTTGCACTGCAAGCTTCTCCTATCTGGTGCTGAAGCAATTAGCAGAAGAGTCTCTTGTTACTTATGTTTAGTGACACCCAAATCTCCCCTTTGTTGAATAAAGGTGCTATACTATCCACTCAGCCTCACCTGTGGCATCTCCCCTACCACAGAACCTTGCAGAGCAGGCAGGCACATCACAAGAAAGAAAACCCAAATCTTCCCAACATTGAAATAATCATTCCATGTTATTTCAACCAGTAATGATAATACCATGAATGATAAACATAGAACATACTCTGAAGACAAAATCTACCTGCAGAAGGACAAAGAAGCATGGCATAATCATGAACCTTTCTCCCCAGCTCTCCTTCAGGCTACAATATACAGTTTGAGTATCTATCATATCTGATATAAATTTCTACTAGATGAGGAAATACAGAAATTAATCTGAATTAACACATGAAACAGATTAACTTATCTTATTTTGCTAAGTTTTGCCCATACTCCAGCTACACTTTACCTCAGCAGGAGGTAACTGCTGTCCTGCAGCACACTTGAATGCAGTCCTCTTTCACTCTTTGTTCTCCTTGCTGGAAAATTTCATTCATACGTAGTAATTTTGTTACAAATTCTATAAAGTTTTCATCATCAATGAGATCAATCTCTCCCTGTGTTGCTCAAATCAAACTAAATGACAAATCATATCACCTACAACATCTCAGAGCTGACTCTTTTATGAGCTGAAATAAGGGTATATTACTTTGATCCTTCCACGTATGTTACTAAGTATGACTCCTTCAATATCATCTCAGTGTTTAATCATTTCAGCAGCCTTCAGACTCAGTTCAGGAGTGCCTGGCTCTATAGTACAGCCATAGTGAAACACAAAGCCGCTAATGTAGTAATGAAGCTTTAACAAGAAAAAAGGGCTACTGTGGGACCTTTACATCATTATTTTTTCCTTTTTTATGCACTGCTGCCTAGCGCTAAACACACTTGCAGCTGTGCCAAAATATGATAGTATCAGTACAGCTGATACAGTGTTAGAAATACTTGGGTACAAGATGTCTGAACAATAAACACATCCACCCATGGCTTAAGGGTATAGCAGCACATCATGAGAGTTTCCAAGTATTCAGTAGAGGGAAGACACAAGATAGACTTCTTAGCACATCAATACTTCAGTGCTAGGATCTGTTTTTTCCCTGCTTTTTGCATCCTGAGCTACGTCTCTGCCGTGCTTTAAACATCCTGTACTGCGTTTCTCATGCCCTAGATTGGCTATTACGCATTTTCTCAAACAGGAAACATCACGGTTATCCTGTAACAAATACATAACTCAGTAAGTAGGTCTTTCTCAGGTGTTTCCAGTCTACTGTAAGCAAATCACACCCAGAACATACACAAAGTGAATGTCTGAACATTCCCTTTAAAGTCCCCACCTTTCAGGAAGGCAGCCAGTACATTCTCCTTAGGATACTCAGCAATCAGCAGACCACATGGATACATAATATACCACACATTCCTAATCTAAGGCAATGTAGAATGACATGACTCCACTACCGTCTTCAGTGGAAGTGAACTGCTTTACACCACGTAAGGATCTGTCCATAAGTCTCACAATAAAGCAACAAAATCTTTACAGAATTATGGTACTGCTCTGTTGTGGTTTTGTGATTTTTGATGTCGGTATTCCAATGTATCCCTGCACAAAAACCTCGTAACTACATGTGTACTTTGGTAACACCCTCAAGCCCTTCACGCCCAAATTCCACCACATAAATCCACATTTGGATTTGCATTTGTTTACACAACCCTATTGATTCCTGCACACAGAGTGTGAGCTGCAGCTTTCTGGCTCCCCTCTCAAACTCTTCTCACCACACCTGGATCTCTAAACACTTGCAGTGCAGCAACTGCTGCTTCTCACACAGCTGCTCAGGGAGCTGGGAATTGCCAGACAGCTGCATCTACTGGAAGGAAGCCTGGAGAGCAAAAGAGTGCAGGTTCTACATCCAGTGCCACAAGCCTGTCCCTACCACATCACTCCATGAATAGGTGAGTGTGAAAGGCAGTTATCTCTGCTACATGAGGTATAGTACGGTTTTGTTTCAAGACCAGAGTGATTCTGCAAAGCTGTCTATAGCAATATGTCCACTAGAATCAGGAGTTTGTACACATGTATTACATATGGGATATGTGTAAAGCAGACCTGACATCATGAAGTCTTTTTCGAAGAACAGGAAGAGGAAAAAATGAGAGGGAAAGAGAAGAATCCCGGGTATGTGCAATTAATTTGAAAAACAAAAAACAAAAGCACAGCTATTGATGTGTATAACCACACTGAAATACTAGACAGAGTATTTGTTTCCCACGTCTTAGTCTCTTTATAGCTTCAGAAACCTTATTCAATAATTTTGCTGTTATAGAACACAAGTGCATTTGAATGCATGCAAAATGTTATCCAACAACTACAAACTCGCTCAAGTCAGAGCTCATCACATGCAAATAAAAATGAGAGAGCTCTCCAGATCTTGATTGCATTTCTGACTTGATTAGGTACAGTCACTGATTACAAAAAAGCACAGAAGGGATGCCCAAAGGGAATTAAAAAATAAGAAAAAGAAAAAAAGAAAAAAACTGGGAAATATAAGAGAAGCACTTTTAAAATATGGTTTTAGAGAACTCTGCATTGATCAACAATTCAAAGCCACAGGACTGTCAGAGGTATAAAGTCTGAAAGTAAGATTTACATGCCAGACAAGTGACACAAATTAAATCCCTGTATTAAAAAGAATCCAGGAAGAGAATAGAATGACTCAGAAGACTGATAACGTGAAACTGAAATATTCAAATCTTGGTAGCATGCCTGAATTTAAATGTGATTAAATACTGTGATCAATATACGACACATGTTTCGGGTTTGAAGTAAGGGCTTATGCTTGTATTTCTAAGCCACAAACTTTCAGTGCAAAACTAGTGACTAAATAAGCTTCAGGCATAGAGGATACTTTTCTGAAAAGGGGGTGCTTCATGCTGAAGCCAAAAGGCAGGCAGCTATGCACATCTTCCATTGAGTTTCTCCCTGTTCTGAGGAACAACAGAGGATTTTGTTCTACAGCCCTGTCAACAGAGAAACTCAGCTGATGTCCTCTTTCTTATGCCTACAAAATAGACTAATGTCTAAGGCAATCTATATTCACAGCAGAGGCAATTCTTTTACTTTTTTACCCAATAAATACTCCTGCAGATTACAGAGCCAAAGAGGGGCCTCACAAACACTGCCATAGCTAGGACTTGGCAAGCTTGAGTGGGACTGGTGATATATGGGAGCACTTATTCAATGTGGTGAAGCCTAGTTTTCATCTGAGGTTTATGTTGTATCCATTACATTAAATGGTCTGCCAGGGAGAGCTAAACATGATGCGAAGTTGCTACTTCCAAGTCATCTGTATGCAATGGGAATTATTCATACTTGAATCCCATCTCCCTGTGGCTCTTGATGAATATGCGTTTCCTAGTGTGTCACACACATGCCTTGATCAGAAATCGTTTTGCTTTCTCTGACAAAATAAGTTAATGAATTCCCAAATAATTCCCTGCTGCACCTTAATCTTTTCCAAAGTAAAACTCCCTTTTCCCTTTTTCCCTCAAATTTCTCTTCTCTGGAAAGAAAGACTACAATCACAAAGTTTTACTCTCCGTGAAGGAAGAGAAGGAACAGATGTGGACAGATGTCACAGAGTGAACACAGAACAGAGCTTCCCCAAATCTTCTTTTACTATCACATAACCAATTCTACTGAAAACTTGTCTCGTTCTGCCCAACCAATTTTTTTTTTCTCTGCCCTGAGATGACTAATAAAGATATTGGGTGTCCAATAACCTATTGTGTTCAGAGGAAGCTGAATAACTCTTTTCACTCTCTTATGAATCTAATAAGTAAACAGAGCCTCTTATTTAGGGGCTTTGAGAATAACAAACAAAAAACAAACCACCACAAAAACAACCCAGGTTTAAATGCAGTGTAAGGGAAACTAACCATGACAGGAGAATCCAGACAACATTCTACTTGAATTTAATACCAGAATGCTCCGATGACGAAAAGGGGATAAATGCAAACATTTCTCAAATCTTTCTGAGCGTAAGAATATAATGTGGTATCAGTAACTCAGATAAGGATATTATCATTCAAGTTTGCAGACTGTAGTATGCATAATATGATCAGCTTTGGAAAGGGCAGCTTAAAATGAGAACTCTGTTTTTTCATCTCAGACCTTCCTTCCGAAAACAGTGTTAAACTCTACCTTCTCAAGATCCATGACCATCTTAACAGAGATGCTAACAAAATAAATAGACACAACAAAAACACAAGCTCTTTACACTGCCCTTTCCTCTGCTCTAGCATTAATTATTTATTTTTTGCTTTTCTTGAATTTTCAGCTTTTAAGCTACCCGTCTTGGCCAGGTCTGAGCTCACTTTTAGGATCCACTTGGTGGTTGAAAAGGGATATAGATGGTAGAATCTTTACTGTCACACTGCTCGCTACCTTAACCAACAAGAAGAGTTCAGGACTTGTAATTCTGTACAAGAGGAATTAAAATCTGCTGTGGCAAGAATATACTGTCACTGACAATTTTGAAGAAGGACTTGGAGAAATTGTTTCATAAAAAAAAAAAATTCTCTTTACTTTACAATAATTCTTTTGGATTATTCTGCAGTTCCAGTTCAGTCAATAAATCTGTGCAAGGAAAAACACATGTGCTTAGCACAGCCATTTTTGCCAGCAGGCACAAAATCAGCTTGGCACTTGCTGAATAGACCACCAACTGCAGCAGCACTTTACTACACGGTAGTGTACGTACTGCCAGCTGAGAAGAGAAACTCAGGGAAAAAACAGAAGCAATGCTGGCTGGAACAACCCTGATAGTAAGGTAGGGCCAGTTCTAAAGTTTATGAGATTCACATAGGACCACTTCACACAACCCTCCTACTGTGTAGAACTTCTCATCCTGACCCATTCATTGAAGGAGAGATACTAAGGCCAACTGTTTTTCCTTTTCTGTTGGAAGCTGAAAACGGCCCTTTGAGGGGCAAAGCTTAGAGTCAAAAGAAGTTGTTTGCTTTGTTTCTCATGCATTTAGACTTGTGTAGAAAAACAAATGTCTAAGATTGACCCTAGAACTGTTTTTCTGGTAAGGCAGCATTGAGAGCAGACATTTCAGCTGAGATCAGCATCATCCAGTCACTACTGCCTTGGTCAGAGTCCTGTTAAGCAGCTGCCACCACTCAGTACCCTGCAAACAGAGCAGCACATGTATGTGTGCATACCTCAGCCTGATGTCTACACAAGCAGGTTTACAAGTTCTGGAGGAGTTTGTGACCCCATCACAACTGAAGGATTTCAGTACATTCCCAATTCCTCAGTCTTCTCCTGTTGCAAAATGGATAATTCCAACTTTATTTTTATAATGCTAATTCAAAGATTGTGTGAGCAGGAAAAGATCCACAAAATGACAGTTTTTCTCAGAAAGGCAAGTGCAAGTATACTGAATATTTACTAGACTGGAAAACTCATCACAAGGGTGGCTTTTCCAGCACAGCCAGGCTTAGCTCTTCTTGTCATTAACTCCTATATAGGACAATGCCCCAGATTTTAACTGCAACAAGGGGAGAATAGGGCTTTTAAAAATTCATTCAAACACACCAATATGTTTCATTATACCCTTTGTAGACCAGATGGCAAGATGAGAATATATCCTCTGGGACTGCTTCAGGGAGCTAACACAGATGCTTTTCTCACTACAGATCTCAGATGATGTTGGTGTCATCATTTCACTTGGGGATTTGGGTCAAAAGGCTTTACATTTAAATCTGTTTTTTATATAGTACAAATGCACCACACTAGACCCTGATGGATAAGCAGTGGGGAGGCTGGTACACAGCACAGAGCCCTCTCAGGAACTTCCAGGTCGCTGACTAACACTGGCCCATTTACAGGCTGAATCTTTCTAATCCAATTAGAATCTCATCTGAGCTGTCAATACAAATGTAGCCTGTTTTATTTTAGTGTCTAATAGAACGTGCATTATTCTGGACTTGTAGACAAACCAGCCCTGCTGGGCAAATTCTGCATTCTGCCATACCAATTTCTTTTTTACAGTCTATCACTCCTAAAGCCTTTACTAACCTAACATTATCTGCCTTCACAGGAACTCCTATGGGCACGTATCACCATCCTATCTGAGCGCTTTATAAAAATGTGTTATACACGATCAACCTCCTGAAAGGCAGCACTTTTCTCTCTCAGCTCACTTCTCATGATGAGTAGGTAACTATCATTAAATATGGGAATATGAATTGGATCCATTTTTATTTCAGTGGATACATTTGTTTGAAATATATATGCCAGTTACAGGCTGTCAACACATTTAATAAGTTATTGCATAGACTAATAACTCGCAAACTTCTAGGGCCAAAATTTTTTTGCAGATCATCATGTAGACTTGTCATTAAGTGTTGCACCAAAAACACTGTAAATCTTGCTGTTTAATAGACTTCCATAGGACAGCTGTAAGCTATTTTGCCACAAGGACATAGAAAAGAGGTACTCAGCAGGTATAAAGCAAAAACCTGAAAGCACCCTAAGTATCACCACAAACTCTCAAACTCCTCGTAGAGCTTGATACTCTTTTCAGTAAGCAAAAGCCCAGCAGCAAACACAAACAGGTCTCTTGGTAAGATCCAAAGGTGAACAAGTTTAAGTTATAGGAAGCCAAGTTCAGAAGCAAAGCATTTCTATTGCTAACATCTTCAGGAAAGTTGGATTTAATGTTTCAGTGGATCTTGTTACCAGATAAAGGTGAACCTTCATTCAGTAAGTAAAGCTTTTTGTGTGAAAACCACTTCTTAAGCAGCATCCAGAAATAAGTAGACAGCAGAGTGGATTACACTCTTACTCCAGAGAGAGATCTGTCACCAAGCAGAATGCTCCACACAGCCAATCAGCTGTACATTCTAAAAGGAATCCAAATAGTCTCACACAGAATACAAACTAACTTAAATATAGACCATGATTTTGTGAACCACCTCCATAAGAGGAAATTCCCCAACTACTAGTTAGAAGTAAATAGACTCTTTCTTCTGCTGTATGCCTTATTCCTCCTGAAACAGCTACAAGTTCTACTGTCTCCTCCCACACACCTGCCACAGAACACCGCAAATGCAAAAAAATTCCATAGGTTCTAGGGAGAACAGAAAGAATTAACAGAAAAGAAATCCATACCAATTTAAAACGTACATAGAAGGCAACTTCAGCCAACGAAATCCTTGAGGTGCAAATTATTCGAGCAGCAGAGTATTCTGGAAAGGGCCACTCTCTACAGCTGCAGCTTATATACTTCCCCAGGATGTGCTTTTGACCACTGCTTGAAATAGGACCCCATATTTGGTAGTCAGACCATTGTTCTGAAAATATACCTGTCCAAATCATTGATCTGACTTAAAACAGTTGCCCATAGGTTCACCTCCAAATGCATACCCAAATTACATAGCCATTTTCATTGATACAGCCCTGTGAAGGCATGCTAAAACAAGCAAAAACCTTTTAATTCTAATTTTTTTCTTCCTGTTCCTGTTAAGTCCTTTTACTCCTTTCAGTAGAGGAGTTCATCCACCCACTAAAATGTATCAGTTTGCCACCAGAAACTTACCACAAGTTCAGAGAACCTGGCATTGAGCTCCTCTGTTGGTGGTATTGGGACAGTAAACTCAAGGAATTGGAGGGGGTTGTTGTCCTTGAGATTGATTTCAGGGAGGTCACTACCCCCAAAGCAACAAAGAAATCCCAGCGCATGACGATTCCTCTTCCTGGGGGCCATGATCATCATGTATGATGCTATCTTCTGATCATGTTCTGCAGGAAGAAAAAAATAAGGGGAAAAAAAAGATAAGCAAGACTCCACTGGATATGTTCAGCTCTCTACAGTTACAATGGTCACCACTGGTGTAACAGCAGAAAGAGAATAGAAGGATTTGAGGTACAAAATGCAGAATAAGCATTCAAGCTAGACAAGGTAGCCAAGCTTTAACATTCTTAAATGGCAACATAGGATCAACTTCCCCTAAAGTTCGTGAAAAGGTTTTACAAACTCAATGTGTGACGTTCTAGCAGTTAGATTTATTAGTAATGATCAACGGCCAACAATGAATGCCAGTCTTGGCCTTTTGCTCACTACTACAGCAGTGGAACCAAAGTATATTTTGGAGTATTTACCCAGAAGGAATAAATGAATCCTCCACAGATATACCATTTGATGAAAAAAAAAATATATATATATAAGCCAAGAACAACCATAAAACAACAACAAAAATCTTTTTTTTTCACCACTCCGGAGGCAGACAGCCAAACATTCACTTATCCCTTTATGGTCAGGACTGTTGCAGTAGGACCATTCAGTTTAACATGTTTTCAAACACATGTAACTAGCTTGGGCTGCTTTATGTATCCAGTGGAGAAACTGTACAGTGCTAATGCATGCTTTCAGATTTACATTTGAGCTGCCAGATCCAATCTTGACAGGACCCAGGCTAGAGGGTCTTTGGTATCAGGAGTATAAAGGGAAGCAAAAGGAGACTTGAAGGAGGAGTTGGAAAGTGACTGATTTCACCGCACAACACCGTTTGTGAGCAGCCCATCCAAACAGGAAGCCTCCTGCCAGCAGTTTGAAAGGAGGGATCTGTGCAGCCCATAGAGAGCTGCATATTTTGCCCTTTTAAGGGACTTGTTGTTTGACAGCTCAGGGGCTTATTTGTGTTATATTTTTTAAGGACGTCACTTTTTCACTTCATCTGCAGAATGAGCTATATCCTTAGAGAGTAAATAATTAAAGGCTGTTGCAAAGTCCAGCTCCCTGGGCACCAAGCAGGGAAATGAGGAAGGTGGCAGGTGAACTGAACCAGAGGATGCTGGATGCTGTAGCAGCAGCAACACAGCTGCGCTTTGTCATCAGAGCAGCTGCTACCCTAACCTGCCCCACAATACTGTGGCCTGTTTGCTTGCCAGAACAAGGCTGCTTTGAGCTCTCATAGAGACTAAGTGGCTGTGCTAGGAAAAGCACCTTTAGGTCAGCAGTTGCATAGTAAGACTTAACATACTGCATTCAGCCAGAAGTTCTCCAAGGAAGACGTGAAGAAATCTGAGCATGCTTGCTTAAGAAAAAGAAGCAAACAAACAAACAAAGAAAAAATAATCCCAAATCACTCAAACCTTCATCCTTGTGGCCCTATGGACTTCGCAGGACACACATGCCCTCCTCTGTGTTGAAACTAACTCATTTAGTGCTTGCTTTTATGCACCAAGAGGCACTAGAGGCAACTACATCTTCTTGATTTTTATTCGTGGGCATAGCTTTAAAGAAAATTAACATTTTACAAGTTTTTTTTTTTTCCTCTTTTGTCTTTTCTTTTTCAAGAATTAAATCTGGGTAAGGAAAAATTGCTTCCAAAAGAAGAAGAAAAAAAAAGAAGAAGAAGAAAAAGATAAATAAGGGAGAGGCAACAGAAACAAACATCTTCCATTTTTCAGAGTAGTAACTGATAACCAAGCTATCACAGCATTTTTTCTTTAACTCACAAAACAAATGGTAGTTTTTGTATTTTGCTTTTCCTACTGAAAGATCTATTAGCATTCAACTTTTTACACCTAAGGTAATTGTAAAAATGACACAAATATGTGTAATTATATATTTCTAAACACCTTCTGTGAGAATCAGTGAGAAATCTCTCTCTGGAGGGAATCCCACAACTCCCTCCCAGAACTCTTCTCAATTGCACTGTTTTACCCTTTTACACAACACAAAGAACTTGCTGTCATTTCAACAGCACATCCTTCCCTCACAGTGAGCCCCCTCCTGCTTCCCAGCCTCATTTGTGGTTTGACTGAGGTCAGGAGTCACAGTCTGGAGCCTTGCCCAAGGTCTAATTATAACAGTGTCCTCTTCCTCTGACAGGGTGTGCATCTTCATTTCTAAACCACTTGGCCCAGTGACCAAACATAATTAAGCTAATGCAATTTTTTCAAGCCTTATCTGAAGACTTAGACACATGGGATGGGATCTCTGCTGACTGCACACAAAGATCCTCCTTCAATTACAGGTTCTGAATTGTCTTTTCAGTCTCATTCCTGTCTTCATTTTCTCTCAAAAATCACATTTTCCATGCAAAAATATTGAAAACAGGAGATGTTCAGAAGAGAATACTGCTCTGCCTGCACTTCTCCTATTCAGGAGAGATGATTATCATAGCTTTTAGCTCACTGTCTTCTCCATTCTTCTCCACAGAGAAGAGCACAACTACAACCAAAATAACAAAAAAAAGATTTTTGTATCCACCATTCTTGGGAAAACAGAAGAAAGAAAGAATACTCTGTGGGTTAACTAAACACATACAGGTCTGCAAAAGCAGTTTGCAACACAAGGAAGCATTAATGAAAACCACTGATGCATTCTCTTCCAGAGACAGATGTCTTCAGATCATTAACAGATAAAAAATGTCAGTGATCACAGGCCGAGCTCTCATGCAGGTGGGAATCCTTGGACTGCAGCATATATGCTGCAGAATCACTATCTCCATTGTTTTATTCTAACAGATGAGGGGAGAAATTAAAAACAAAACAAAACAAAACAATCACTTCTGTTACCCCATTAGATCTGTATCTCTTTCCACAGCAGGGTGAAATGTGTAAATTTGATGCAATGTCACATGGAAAATAAAGATGAGGTGACTGGTGGTAACCAGCAAGGCTTCATTAACAACAAGTCATGCCTGACAAACTTGGTGGCCTTTTATGATGAAGTTAGAACTGGTTGGCTGGTTGCACTCAAAGGGTTGTGATCAACGGTTCTGTGTCTGGGTGGAAGTCGGTCATGAGTGATGTCCCCTAAGGGTTGATCTTGTGACTGGTGCTCTTCAGCATCTTCATCAATTACATAGACAATGGAATCAAGTACATCCTCATCGAGTTTGCAGATGACACCAAGGTGAGTGGTGCAGTGGGCATGCTAGAGGATAGGGATGCCATCCAAAGGGACCTCGAAAGGCTTGAGAGGTGGATGGGGCTTTGAGCAACCTGGTCTAGTGGGAAGTGTCTCTGCCTATAGCAGGGGCTTGGAAATAGATGATCTTAAAGGTCCCTTCCAAGCAAAATCATCCAATGATTTTATGCAGTAGAAGGAAACCTGAATCTGAACTTGGAACAGAAATCAACACCAACGCTCCAAAACCAAGTTGAAATTTCTACATTACTCAACTATTTAATAAGCCATCAGAACTTCGTGGTATTGTAATAGCTACCCTCATCTTCACTTACTGGATGATGAAACCAAGAAAATAAGCATCATGCTCAAAATCATCAAAATGAACACACTGGGCAAAGTTAAACAGTTCCGCTCTCCTAATCCTTCAGTCAGTTTTCTGAGCCATATTGCCCCTCCAGTACACAGATGGCAAAACTATGAGCTTCGTGGCATGTTTCAATTACCACGGGGATTGTCCATGCAAATTGTTCATGCCTGACACATGTAACAAGACAGATCTTGTGTGTAATATAAGGCAATTGCAGCACTGGGGGGTAGTGGACGGAAGAGTGTGCAAGCAATACATTTGCTCCATTTGCAATAGCAACTCAGCTCCTTTCATTTGGTTTTCCTAATACAGCATGGAGTTGCCTAGCTTCTAGGACACAAAACAGCAACAAAATAATGAACTACTTAAAATCCACTAAGTTAAGCCATTCTTTCAGGAAGGAAGATAGTCCTTCCAGAGAAGTACCACTTGCATACTGCACTGAACAGTAAGGTATCAGGCGCAAGCAAAACAGATATTAATCACAGAAAAGAAAAACCTAGAAAGGAAGAGACATTTTTTGTAGCAACAGCCACGAGCACAATTCATGTGAGGCTCAGCCTTTGTTTGAGGTTTCCTTCAGAGTGGACAGTGTGGCTTGCTACTCACTGTTTTAAAGCCAGTTCATGGATTTCCCTCCAAGAAAACACATTAAAACAAGGGTACAGATGTCAAGATGGAATAAGAACTTTACTCCACTCAGTTTCACCCACTTGCCAGTTTGCCTGATCGCACAAGCTCCCAGGCTGTCTCTTCGCTTTTCTGCTACAAAATCCCATCAAAACTGAGGTAGACAACAATTTCAAAATATCCCACTGCACATGAGAGAAAAAGTAAGTACTATTTGAAGACTTTCAGGTGTAACTATATCTGTAAACCTACTTAGCGCAACGTGCCTGTCTAAAATCTGTTTAGTTTCTAGTTATTAAAGGTGCTCAGGATGTGTTGTATGACTAATGATCACTAATATTAGTCTGCTTATGCTCACAAATCCAATAGTGCCTTACTTTTCACCTCTAAATAGCTGACCAACACAAATTAAAAAGCTACAAAGAACTCTCTTTCCCTTTTGAAATATTATTTTGAATCTCCCCGTTCTTCTGGGTATGAGTCAGGACGAAACAAAACAATCAAAAATCCTCACAAATACCAGCAGGTTCTTCATGTTCCTCCCAAACCATTTATCTACCTTCACAAAAAGACAACTCTAAAAGAATAAGGTCAAATCAAGATTCAAAACCCAAAACAATGAGAGAAATGAAGTAGTTAGTAATTATCATAAATCCAGCTAGATACTATTTTTATGTCTTTACACAATCTCTTCCATTGTTTAACGAAATACAGATCAGTAATTGTCTATACTTGATTGAGGTGATTAAAAAATCCATTTCTTCTTTTACCAAATGAGAAGTTAGTTTCACAAATTTATCAGTTTATTTTATGTTTAACTCCATGACATTTTCAAGGGTCAAAATCAACCTATACCCTTAGACACCACAAGTCCTAACTAAAACTTGGCATCTCATTTAGATGCAAGTAAATCCACACATTTATAGCATTTGAGAACAGTGATGTGACCCCATTACACCCTAGGCTGCAGACCAAAAAAAATTAACAACTTAAATGTTTATGCAATATACATATATTCTTCATCATCTCAGTCTGTAAGTATACAAGCTATTTGGCTAAGAGGAGAGGCAGCTATGCCTGACTGAACAATAACTTTGGAGGCAGAAATACATTTTATTTAGTGCTGATTGTACCACAGGTTCCCATCCTAATTTATCAATTCCATACTTAAGAAAGCTTGACAATGCCTCACTCTTCCTGTGTGAAACCTTTCTGCTATTTTCAGGTGGTGGAGTGTGCTAAAGAGTTTATTTTCAGAACTTCCACAGAATATACTGTAATATTAGAGCCATAACTTTCAGGACAAGGCTACAATTTGAAACACTTTCCTCAGCTTCCCTCACCTTCCTTTGGTACTGGGTACAGCAGTGATGCAATTGCACACGGCAAGGGACTAATGCCTTAGAAAAAGGAGTGCAAGATGAGGAATATTTCAAATAACAAATACATAGACTGAAAGCGAAATACACTGTGATGACATCAGCCAAGCAGACGTATCCATTGATGGTCAGAATAAGCACTGCTTCTTCAGTTCCAAGAGAGAAAAAATCATCTCCTCTACGGTAAGATAAACTCTTGCGTCTTTTTCAGATCTTATAAAATCAAATGCCTTTAATATCATTGGTCTGAAAGTGGCCCTAATCAGTAATGGCTTCCAGTTCTATCCAGAAGATCAAATCCCAGAGAACTTGACCTTAACCTCAAGGATAGACAGATCTGGAGAATAAGTTGTCCCATCCATCTCTCTATTCCAAAAGACAAGAAATACTACTAGGTTAGATTAAAATAAAAATTTGACTTAAGAACTGGAAATCTCTGTAGTATTATAGGAAAGATTGGGATTTAAGTCACAAGATTATAAATTCAGAGTTTCTCAACAGCATTATGTACCACCACCTTCAGAAGAAAGAACACTCAAAATCCAATTATTAAGAATGTCCCTGTCTTGTTTCAGTCATGGTAATTTTTCCATTCTGTCATTGCCCAATTATTTCCAGACATGATGTAACTACTTTGCCAGGGGATTTGGGAGTCAAAATGTTGCTGTTGTTGTCATCATTATCCTGGGTGCCTGAATTTTCCAGACAAAATAAGCAGCTGAGGATATTAGAGTGCCTCTGTTGAGAGAGAAATAATTTGTAAGAGCTGCCAGTATGCTCCAAGAAAAACAAACAAATGGTAAAGGTCCAATTACATCTTCCCAAACTCCAGCTCATTTCCATGTAAAACGTTGTTTTCTTTTCAGACAATTAGCAGAAGAATGTTTCATCCCTGGTCCGATGTCATCACAGAGTAGAAAAATTGATTTCCATTCTAACACTGGGTTCAGGGCCAGTACAGGACATCAAAGCTTGACTTGACTGGAAATATGCCTTGATTATAACCACTGACAGCCAGCCACATAAGTAGGTGTACAAGTGCATTCTTCACTATTGACAGGCAGATCCATTATTCGCACTGGTGAATTTTTCCTCAAGTTTTCTTGACGAAAAGAGCAAATTAGTGTTTACAGAAAATGCGTATAACTAGGGAGAAATCCAACACAGACAACACACGGACTTTTATGTGTTTTTCCTAGGTGATGCAGAATCTTTTCAAAACTGCTGTTTAGCAATGCCAACAGCAAAAGACAGCTTCCAGATCCATTGCTTTCCTACTCAGTGTGCCAGCCAAAGCGTTTTTGTCACTGCAAACATATAATTAATGACAACAGTTCTAAGTTCAGTTCCATATACTAAAAAACTACTGATTGTGATGGTAGTTGAAAAGTTCCTTTAGCAATTCAATAAAAGAAAAAGACAGACAGTAGATGACAGACAAAGGAAGCAGGTCTTGAGATTTTAACACACTCTCCATTCTCTATGTCAAGGCACAGAGAGTGTCAAAGTGTCACTGATTTTATATATCTGGTGTTTAAGCTACTCAGATTCCAGGGCTGTCAATTTGGCACCAACAATAAATTTACTCTTGAAAATGAAATTAAGAAAAGGTCACACAAAGTATTTTATTTCAGCATTTTTATTTTTATTCAACATTCTGACAAGGGATAATCTGGGTTCAATGCCCTGAAACCTCAACATTACGCAAGTAGTTTTGGACTTCAATCCAGCAGCTTGGTGAAATTGTTGAACTTTTAACCTAACGTGTCTTCATGAAGAATGGATATTTGGAAAGAACTCTGCTCAAAGATTTGGAGTTGTTTTCTGTGTGTATTTTTAAGTGGTATCCAGATAAAATATATTTTCTGGCTGCTTTAATATTTATAAAAAGAGAGTGTACACTAACAATGAAAGCTGGTTTCAGAGCTGTGACCTGCTGCTTTAGGTTTCAGGGATAGTGTTTTATGATGTTAGGGTGAAAAAGTTCATATCTACATTTAGATAGAATTCCACAGAGCTAGTGCTGTGGATTACGTAGGTAGTGATTTTGAAGGCATGAAAAGAAACTACTACCTAAAACCAGCCACCTTACTGGTATAATCAATGGGTGCTTTTGGTCAATAGCAAGTTGGAAAGAATGCAATAAAAGGAGGAGTGGAGTGGAGTGGGTGGAACGAAACTAAAATACCCACCTGTGCTGATCTTCTCTACAGTGACGCATATCCTCACACCATGTGGTCTATAGCATATGGTGCATGAGGGACTGCACACACCATGTCAGTCGCTACCAGCTCCATTCTTTTACTGTTCATGATTAAAAAGAGTTTAAGTACTAAAGTAGAACCATGGAAGACTTCCTAGAACTGTAACTGACCAACACCCATTCTTTCTCATGGGAAAATAATTTGCTTTATGACTACAGGGAAGCTCTATACAACAGATGTTTGGGTATTCATGTCTGGACTTCTAAATATCTACAACAAGCCAATAGATTGCCCAAAGACAAGGCAGTATTTTTCAACTTCTATGCCAAAGCTCCTTGCATCTCATTGACAAACATTCAATTAGTCCACAAAAATATAGACTGCACTCCTCAGCTAGGAAAAAAGTAAACAAAAACAAACACCTTGCTTCTAAACAGTCTCTTGGTCTGAGTACTATGTCCTCTGACATGACTTGAAAGGGAGGCTCCCTTTACACAAACAGGACAGAATTCTACCCCCTATTAGCATTTTCTTCATCCCCTTAGATTGGCAAACATTACTGTATCCAGCAATGCATGACTTTGCAGAACACATTCCAATATCACTGCTTGTTGTCTCTAGTTCTGTACAACACTGATTTACTTGATAGATTGTACAGAGTTTTATCCAAATCATTACCTAATGCATTTTGTTTTGTCTGATTCTTCAGAGACATATTCACAACTTACTTAAACCAGTCATTTTTCTTGCATTTTACATCTTAAACTTATGAACAGCATACATACAAATAAAACCAGCAAACAGTCCAATATGGTTTCTTACAACTTAATCAGATTTTGGCTCTGGCTTCCCTCACCATGCAGAGACGTGTAATGTAAATGCATATTATGCAAAAATATCTTCCTATGCAAGAGCGAATCAAATTTCTGATTATTCAATTGTTACTTGCTGTAGAGGAGAAATAGTAACCAGTAATAAAAGCTTTTCAACAACAAGTAGTAGCATCAGCATTTGATTCTACTCCCCTGCCTCAACCTCAAATAGAAACACTCCGAGCAAGGAATCACTCTTCATTAATCACATGGCTCTTTGTACCTACATCACAGAATAACCAATAAAACTGCAAAATGTCAGGGGAAAAAAAAAAAAAAAGAAAAGCAAGGCCAACTACATGTGCAAACTGGATGGCAAATCCAAGCAGAAATACCTTCTATGCAACTGAATAATTTGCATGCAAGCTGTCAGACTGTCACTAAATTTTAACTGCTGGATGTTGGACCAGTAATTTTTTTTTATGACAAGAGCAGTAATGCTACTCAATCTCTATGTTCTATGCCTTTTTAAAAACGTTATATTCACACATATTACAAGCAAAGGCTCCAATGCACTACAGTGGTGCCTGACAACAATTAAAACAAAAGAAACTGTACAAAGCAGCAGCCTGACCTTCAAATCTACAAAAAGAAGTTAAACTAGCAGATGTATAATGCAAACATTGAACCCATACCACTAAAACGCTCTTCAGGGTGACCTCTTCCCTAGTGCTCGTTCTGTCCATACCCTATAATCAGTCAAATGGAGCCTGTAAGAAACATGGCTGCTGCCCAGGGAATGTTCTTAGTACTGGGTTTACACTGCTATCAGCTATTAATCACAAAAAGCTCCACTGGGATAACCTCAGAATTAAACAAGTCAAACTAAGCAATACAAGCCTAGAGAGAGGAGTCATTATGGGTATGTTCTTAGGAACATCCTTTTTTTTTTTCCAAGAAAAAAATGTTCTTCAGACAGTAGAGAAAGTCCATGAGGTCTTAGAATATCCTGTTCATGCTGAGATTTCAAACACACACAAAAATTTTCTACATTTTTAAGAGGTCATGCATGATAAGGAAACAATTCATCTCCAGTGGGGCCTACTTATAGCAACACTAACTCTTCTTAATCTCCAAAGCACATTTCATACCCATATCAATATGTCAAGATAAATTTCCAGCTTTTAATGGAATGTTACTACAGTAATAGTTTCTCTACTCTATTTGAATTACACTACGTTAGTGTAACCACATGGGCAACAGGTATCAGTCATCAAATGCCTGCATGATGACCACCAGATCATGTGTTCAGAAAATTTCTCATAGTGGAAGTACCCTCCAATTAGGTGATTTTCAGAGCAGTTCAGAAACCTCTGTTCAAAGAAGGTGAAATATAACATTGCCCAAGTGAAAAAAAAAATAAAATAAAATAAAAATTAAGCTCTAGTACTGGGATCAGATCCAGCTGGAAAAGCATTTTGTCACTTTCATTTAATAAAAGAGAACCCAACATTGACAAAATCTTGGAAATGAGATCTCTTTGCAAGCTTCAGCAGACCACTCTGAATCAAAGAAAGCATTTCTGAAAGCTGGAAGGAGTACCTCTAAGGACCAAAGTTTGAGATTAAGTTACTAAATGGAGAAGAGAATCCATTTATCATGGGAAATGATGCAAAGGACAAGATGAAAGGTCCTATTTTTCTGGGTACAAGGCTTTCACACTTTGTGAGAGTACAATAGCTATCTGTGTGCTGTGGAAAGACCTTGGTGGGGAGATAACATCAGTGAGCCAACCAACCATTGGTTCAGTTAAGTAAATGAATTCACGCCTTTATATTCAGTTCTTCAAATATCTAGGCTGAGGTATCTTCATCTAATCAGGTATTAAGTGTCTAATACTCCATAAAAATGAATAATTTAAGGCCTTGATCAGGGAATCCTAGAAAATATTTCTGGAGGCAAACTCGCTGGAGTGAGAAAAAGAGTGAAAGAACATTTCATACTTCTCTTCAGAAAGATATCAAAAAGGATACTCAATACTTAGCTCGTCTTATCAAAACAAATGTCAAGATACACAAGTTATTGAAATAGATTTATAGAGACTGTAAGAAACTTTAATTCCTCCAGTGAGTAAAAAGAATTGATTCTCTATATCTTCTACTTTCCTCTCCAAATCTGCAACAGACTCCTATTAATGTTGATGAAAATGCATAACCTCATAGAACAGACACTAGCTCTTCCAAACAGAACTCAGACGCAGTTCAATTCTGGTGTATTTCCTCAGTGAAATCATGCCAGGTAGGCATCTGAGATTATATATATTTTTTTAAGTCCTAGAAATATTTTTATTTCATTGAAAAGGTCTTTTGAGCTGATGCTAGCAAAATCGAAGTAGAGCATCCAAACAACCACTTCCTGACTCCTGGGGAACGTATTTCAAACCATATACAAACTACAGTAAGGACTGGTACGAATGCCTCTTTTTTAACTGCTGTCATCCATGCAATTTCTATCAGTAAAAAGGAAATCTGACTGTGCAAGCAGAGTTAGTAGAACAGCCTCCCTCTTTAAACAGTTGAGATTCATTAAAAATATTAATAATAATTAAAAAGAAGAAAAATAAATAAAACAGACTATAACAGGCTGTAAAGCTATTTTCCTCACTCCACTTCAACAAGTGAGCAACACAGTGAAGCAGAAACCTAAATCTAAACTTGATGTAGTACCTCACACCAAAGCAAGAGAGTGTTCATATATGTGGTTAGTGTTGCACAGCCCTCTTGCCAGGCTGGATGTATTCAAAAAGAGATTTAGTTTCCAATCTTAATCCTAACTCTGTGAAAGTCTCTGACCACAGACTCAGAAAAGCAACACATGCCATATGTCAGTATTAGTTTTATGCTTCAACTATCCTTTCACCCTTCCCCTTAAAACGTCTCTTCACAGGAATGCCCTCTCATGTTGCTTATAAAAATTCAACTAAGTTACCTCAAATCAGAAAGATAGGGCAGAGTCATCATTGCTTCTGACACCATTAAGCCGAATATGCTCTTACACTGCACTGAAAGTCAAAGCATTCCTTTCTATCTGGACCCTGAGGGACCTTCTCTATATTCAGCAGCTACTATCTGGATGTGCACTGCCAGAGTGCAGTTGTACATCACAGACTGCACTACCAGAACCCTAAGCCGCCTTTATCCTATACTCCTATTCCCACCATCAGCAAAGAACTAGGTTCAGTTTATTCACTGTTGCCCCCAGTCCGAGAGGTTTTCAATGTGTCACAGTGCAGCTGTAGATAAGCAGCGCTCACACTGAAGAGAATACTAACAAAGACATTAATGGGGAAAGTGACATGAGATGCAGACATTTTCCCCATTGACTGAAGAGCTTGAATTGTGATGCACCAAAGTGTTACACATGCACCTTAGCTGGTTTTAAACAAACATTTTGTATTCTCTTCTTGCACTTGTTTGCAGTTTCCCTTCGCTAACTACCCAACACACCAAACTAAATTACTCTCACATGTCCACCACGTGTAAGTCAATCCCATGAAGGTAAGCTAATGCCAGAACAGCTCAACAACCACATAAGCTATTCAGCATCAACCATCACACGCATTCACAGCTGAAGGCACTGCCCAACAGTGCCCAACAATCCATAATAAGATTCTCCTGTTATGGTCAGTTAAACTTTCACAGGTAACTTATGAATAAGCACATAAATAAATAAATAAAAATAACAAATTTGGCTATGAGAATTTATATTTTAAGCTCAGCTAGTAAATATGACAGACATTTTAAGCTTTTTTTGCTATTTATTTCATATATCCCTAATCTAAAGTGCAAGCTGTTGGCACACAATAAATGTTTGCAGGTTCAGAAAATAAATAAATAAACAAACAAAAAAACAGCACCATCTAACCATCCAAAGAATTCTAAAAGAGGAGAAAAACAATTATATTTGATGCAAGTCTTCCCTTCCTCCCTACCTGAAACAATAAAAACTGCCTCTGTCCAAATTTCAGACCCTCTTTCAAGCTCTACTGTCACTGTAGCAAATACTCCACAACACCTCAAGTTCCCTATCCTGTGAACATAAACAAAAGGACTTACAACCCATTCAAAAGCATCTTGTAAAGGAACCCCTTTTCCCCTGTTTTGTTAGGACATTGAGAGCATGGGATTTTTGCAGCACCTTTTTTCTACCCTTTTATGAATATGGAATTAATTTAGAAAGATGATTTAAAGACAGAGGACCTAAAACAAAGTTTTACTACGGTTGTTAAATGTATAATGCCTTGTTCTCATTCCCACCATTATACCAACCCAAAAGCCCATGATGTTTTGATAAACACACCAAAAGTAGCTGGGGATGTAAGTATGAAAAACATGTACAGTGAGTTTATTTTATGCCACTTTATTTTATGGCTCTTCTCCAGCATTTTTGATGCACAGTCTCACTAAGGTCATAGTGCTAAAACTTTCCTTAAACAAGGCCAACTAAAATGTTCAGTTCTCTTCTTCACCCTCTGTACCACCTGCTTCACAACAGGGAAGTAAAAAAAAAAAAAAAGAGGAAAAAAAAGAAGGAAAAAAAAATGGGAAGAAAGAATAAAAAAAAACTTATTCAGAGCAGAAAAAAAGAGTAACATGCACATACATCCCTTGGTATTGCTTGGCCAGTACTCTGCTATGTCTTCCTTCATCAATACAACTTTCTCAGAGAAAGTACACTACATACACTTACAAAGAGAATTTATTTCCTTTGCAAACACTACTGTGTAAAAGTAAAACAAACAAACTACTCAAGCAAACCCCGACATTAACAAGACAGAGCTGAAAAATTTTAAGAGGCTTTGGAGGTGAGGCTGGGCTCAGCAGGTAGCTAGTTATTGAAATGCTGCTAAAAGAATATCAGCAGCCCAGAATAAAAGAGGCAGGAAGGGGCTTCTCACAGCTGTCTATTCCAACACCCCTACTCAGACAGGGTCACTTACAGCAGTTTGCCTGTGATTAAGTTCAGATGAGTTAAGAGCATTTCCAGGGAGGGAAACTAAAAGCATTCTGGATAACCCTGTGCCACTGTCCAACCACCTTCACAGTTAAAAAAACAAAAACAAACAAACAATTTATATTTCTATGTGTTCAGATGGTTGTCCCTGTGATTTACTTTGTGATTTATTCTTCCTGCCCTGTCAACAAGCACCACTGGGAAGAGTGAGTCTTTCTTATGCAAAAGCTCACTTTTCTCAAAACTCTCTCTACCAGCAAAGTTTCTGCACTATATAAATGTTTACAAGACTTATATCTGGGTACATATCTGGACTGGCTCAATGGTGAGAGACTACTACAGAAATCCTCTCTTGAGCCAACATCTACTAATGAGAGAGAACAAGCTGTAGAACAAACATCCATGTATTGAGGAGATACAAAGAACTCCAGCACATTTCCCCATATATCAATCTCATTTTAAGCTTACAGACCACAAATATTCAAAGACAGAACATCAGTTAGGCAGAAAAAGACGCCTCATATCTGTAGAAGGTGAGACTTCACATATGGTTACTTCTTAAAGCCTTATTACAAGACTGTGACTAACATTAAAACTGATTTCTCAGAGGACTCCATACCAATAGAAGCAACCTTAAAGAAAAGTTCAACTGTTTTCAGTTCTAGTACCATCCACAGCATAGATAGCATCCCTGCATTAACACAGGCAGAGATGGTGACAAATACAATGGACTTGTACATCTGCTGGTTCTTGTACCAGGTAAGATGGGACTGTTATTATAAGCACTGGCTTGCTCTAATACATTCCCTAGGCAAGCTAGTCTGTAGTCTCATTATTCATTCCTTGGGAATAAGTTCTTCTTCCTGTGCATGATTCAAACTTATTATTTGGATTTGGATTTTAGTTCTCCAGAAGTTCAGGGCTATGCAGAATTGTTCCCTTTGCACCCCTCAGCTGCATGTACTGAAGTCAGGGTATGTTTGACCACTGAATTCTGTGGGAAAGAGATGGTATTTTAGCCACAGCAGGACTTCTAACCACTACCACCTAATATTTGTCCTTCTGAAGTTTTTCAAGGCAAATGCTTACAAAGTAGATGAATTCGGTTTTTAAACATAAAACCAGAAAATCCAATCCCAGAGGTCATGCCCTGTTCCTTGAGGCCTGGGAGCATGCTTTCTGGCACAATTTTTCCTAGGCCTGTTGTGTGGAAGACAAGGAATGTGAATGATTTCCTGCTAAGCAGCATGTAGTTCACCAAGCATGTGACAGTTCGTGTACTAGAGGCAGCCTCTACAGAAACCTGGCTAGAGAGACCACGATGCTGAGCACGACAGCTTTCCAGCAGCAAGAAGCTCATCTTCATGCTCTCACAGTCTCCAACTCTTTCTAGGTTCAACACTTATTATCTTGTCTGTGGCTTTCCCAAAGCATGCTTGAACATGTGATTCCTTCACCCAAATATGTCTGAAGGAAGGGATATTACCTCCTACACCAATGCACCATTGCTGCAGGTAAAGCCATTCCCCAGGGGAATCAAACAGTCTTTCATTTGCCTAAACATCATGTGCCAAATGAAAACATGCTTGGTCCTGACTTACCACTCTCCTGCACTACATGTTATCTTCTAGATATGCTTCAGATAATGCCTTTGGGTGATGTCTTGCTAAGTTTCAAAATCAGAAGTGCCTCCCTAAAGATAGTTAGATTTTTATCTCTGAAGATCAAAAAAATAAATAAGTAAATAAATAAGCACCCTTTACATTTCATGTTATCCTGAAAGGGGGCTGTGTGGCTATGACAGAAAAACAGTGTAGGCCCCCAAAGACTGAAAGCTGGCTGTTCTCTCTCTTCAGGCAATTCTTTCATATGCCACTGCTTAGCCTCTTCTGGATATTTGCCTGCTAGACAATATCCTGGAGATATTATGCATAAGAAGCTTGCCAGAAAAATTGCCCAACATCTTTTAGGGCCAGGTCAATCACATGGAGAAGATGAGCTTAGGCAGCCATCACCAGGTTGTTGTAGACTCATGGGAATATTTCCTGAAGAGTCAGAGGGATTTGGCACAACAGAATTCTAAATGTTTAACTGAAACCATGACTGCAAAGATGCAAAAGCCAGCCTGGCCTCTCCAAGTTATACAAGGTCCTTAAAGGCATTCGTTCAAAATGAGGATTAATTTAAGAGAACATCTCAGTCAGTTGATTCTCCTTCTGTTCAACTGTATGTTATAAAAAGAAGTTTATGCTGTTTATAGGAAATGCAGGAAATCCTCTCTCTGAATGCACTGATCTTATCAGCCTGCTCTGCAGCCTATCCTTCTTCAACCTGTCACTTAGAAAAGCAGGACTGTACATATGATGAGAAGACATCACTTGTTGTGCTTGATCAGGACACACTTGAATTTCAATAATTAGAATTAATTTTAAGAGTTTAGCTCTTGCTATTAACTTTTCACAGAACTGTCCAGTTTCCATTTCAGCCCCCAAAAAAATAAGGGACTTACTTTTGATAATATTTTGAAAAAGAAAGAAGAGGGCTGGTTAAATGGAAAAAGAACAGTCTTTTAAAAAAATGAAAACATTTGGAAAAAAAAGAAAGTTATCTTAGTGCTCAGAATTCTATACATGTCTTGAATTTGTTTTTTATAATCGGAAAAAATAATCCCACTTCAGCAATATCTCTTTCCCTATTACTGAACCCAAAACGAATAAAAATAAAATAGATAACTTAGAAAAAATTAGTAGCATTCATTTTATTGCATTTGGCAGCATAAAAAAAAAAAAAAATGGAAGAAGGAAATAGTTACAAACAACACATGTTTCCAGTGTGATTTATCCCAAATTTTGAAATATCCAGTTCTCATAAGAATGTGGACACACTTGGGAAACTCTATGTTTTCTTCAAAATTTGCCAATTCTGAGACCTTTTCATGAGAAACTCTCAATGGAAAAATGTATGAGACATACTGAGCTCTTTTGAAAGTCTAACCACCAGTGTCAGTAAGGGAGATGAATACACACCATGATCTAGTCTGTCTTCTCAGAATAGCCACTCAAAGAGCCAAGTGGTTATTGTCTCCAACCTACATGGGCGTCTCAAAACCTGTAGGCTATTACCAGCTATGATCCTTCAGCAACAGTCATTTACCTACTGGCTTGGTCAAGAATACGAAGTTCCACATTACCTCTGAGCTACCTGATCCACTCTGAATAAGCAGTATAGATCTGCTGAGCTAGCTGCCTTGTGCTTCAGCATACAAGAGAAAATTAACAGATCTCCACCTGATCTGTTGGGCAAGTGTCTGAAACAGACTGCAGCCTCATGCAGTGAAAAAATAAAAAAACAATGAAGGAGGATATTTTCACGTTAGCTGATAACATGTAAATACAGACAGGCAACATGGATGTGAAAGAAGGCAGCATAATATCGCTGCCCCCCAGTTTGTTTAGCTTCTGCTGACTTCAGTGAGACTTAAATTCACAAATTGAAGACAATCTCATGAACAACAGAGCCGAAAAGGTTGTATCAACCACCTAGTCTAACCTCATGCATAACACATGCTGCAGAATTGCTTTAAACTGATTCCTGTCTGAATTAGACTGTAACTTCTCAATAGACATCTCATTTGATTTGAAGATTTCCAGCAATAGGAAATGCACCACAGCCTTCGGTAAACTGTCTCACTTTAGAAATTTGTGCTTCCTCTGCCAAGTTCCAGTCCCTTGAACTTGGTTCATGACTTGATTTTCCTAGACTGAAGCACGCTATCACCAAATATTCTCTATACAGCTAATTATAAATGGTGATCAGCAGATCACCTTTTAAGCACCTCTTTAAATAATTAAAGGATAAGCTTTCAAGTTCCATCCGTCAATAGAGGGGATTAAACAATGTTATATTCTGTAACCTTCTATTTAGCACCTCTGCAGCAGCCTCTGTCACGTGTACAGCAGTCATTTGAAAACGGCTAGCTCTTGAATCAGAAAAGCTACTCAAGTTTAAAACAGAAATAGTTATGTATCATGGTTTCCTGGCAAGACACAAGGATATTTCAATGCAGACATGAAGAGAAAAGTGGTCTGCTTAACATCCTACAACAAGCAAGCAACAGACACCAGAGTAATACCAATCAATTCTGATTTTAAATCCTCATCCTATTTCACAATGCCATCTTCTTGCATCACACAAAACAGGAGCTATTCTCCAAAACATCAAAAAATAGCCACGTCCTGGAATCTCTCCAAAATTAGAGCACAGTTGCACCTGCATGCACCTGAAAACAATATCAAAAAAATCTTGGGATTTGCATAATAGTATCCTTCCTGATTATTTTGAGGCATAGAAAGCATACCAAGCAAATGAAATACTTAGTCCTACAACAGGCCCACTCACAGATTCTTGTTCTTCTGCAACTTCAGAGGTGCTTGGAAAGCAGCAGCCTATTGAGGCTTTACAATGGTTTTGATTTCTAAGAACTAAGTCACCAACAAATTCTCTTAGTTCCAGTTTTAAGCCTGTCCCACAAATTCCTGCTTGCTAATGTAAACACCATAAAGAAAAACAACTTTAAAAACAAAATATTTGAAAGTCAGTTTCCTTTCCTTACTAGCTGCCAAAAGTAGAGTTCAGGGTTCTGTGCTTCTTGAGTTGATGAAATCATTAACACCTATAGCAGCATAAGGAATGTAACTCTGCCCTCAGGACTTCATGAGTAATAAGAAGCTGGTGTCAGTTGCACCTTTAAAAACAGCTCCAAGTAATAAATTTCCTATTTCAGATCCGGGTAGAAACCTAGAGTAAACTGCATAGGAAAGTGACAATTCTGAGTACTTGGTTCAAAAGGCATCCGTCCACGCTAGCGATTTTGCCAGCTCTCTAAAGCAACCAGAAGACGCCTGTACTAAAGTAGAGCCTTGCTGCACAGTGTATCCAGAGGCACACACAAAAGTTACAATAAAAAATTGTGCACAGTGTTCAAAGCAGAGAAAATTTAATTCATTTTCTCTTCAGTCAGTAGAGCTGACAGTCTTTTCCTTGCTACAGACGTCAGACCAAGACTTAGAGAGATTTTGTGTGGTAACATCAGGCAGCAGTCAGCCAGTCTGGAAGCTACAGCCAGTGTGAATTACAGGGTCTGTATGCATTTAGCAATCTCCATAAAGGCCCCCCTTTATACTCATTACAACACAGTTCTGTCTTTGCTACTACAAGGGGGGCTACAGAGGAGGATTAGCAGCTGCTGCTGCTGTTTGGAGGTAAGGTCTTCTGACAGGATGAAAGTGGAGTGTAACTCACTTTCCAGAAACATGAGCCTCGAGTGCGTGACACTGCTTGCTGATAGCTTTGTCATGGCTCATCTGTTTCTTCTCCTAACACAGCACAACAGACACCATCTTACACAAGCTGGACATGCCCCTTTCCATCTCAGGGGAGAGGGAGTTTTAAATGGAAATTGAATACTATCCTCATGCCATTAATTTATTTAGGGTTGCCCAAGAGAAGTAAAGTTGGCTTTCTAGTGCATCAAATTGCTAAAACCATCACTTTATGACTGCTGCTCCCACTCCCTGCCCTCTGGGCTTCAGGTCTGGAGCAGAAGATGCTACTTGTTCCCCCTCTGATACTTCCATGTTCCTTAACTGAATTCACTCCAGTATTTTAATTCACAAGTAAAAAGAAATGCCACAGTAATAAGTTGACATTTATTCTCTATACATTTCAAGCTCAAGGCAAGCTCTTTCTCTTCAGCTTGCATCCTGCTAGGATGAAATGTTCAGAGGATTTTAACATGCTGAATGTCCTACAAGTTGCTGTGTGTACTGAAGCTAGCATGATGTTTTGTTCCTCTCTATAAGTCTACGTCAGATACCCTTCTGGAACACACCTGCTCTCAAACATGCTCTCATACACTGTGGGTATGCCAATCCTGCTGTAAAATTCACTTATATCCTACCAATAACCCAAGAGTCCAGGATTCTCAGTCATTTCCTGTCCCTTGGATTAGCATCCAACGATGTCCTGTTTACATTTCAGGGTTGTGGTGGAAATAAACACCATAATGTCAGGACATTCCATCAGCAGGATTCCAATGCAACCATGCTGGGCTCCAGGCAGGATGCTGAACCTTTTATGGTCTTATTCTTTATCTTCTTGTCTCCTTCTTATAATTCCATTACCTAACTGAAATAGCCTTCTAATGGCTTCATGCAAGTATTTAACATACTGGAAGGATCATTACAAGTGTGAAGTTACTAAATCAACAGAATCAGAAAGTAAGCACATAAAACAAGGAAGGAAGATGTGCTGTATCACAAAAGGGATATAATTTCTTTATTAGCAGAAGTTCAAAGCAACATCATAATCCTTTTCCCCACCCACATCAGTCAGATGTTGAAACTGAGACATGGACAAAACAAAGTCCTTTCCCAATGGGTTGTAAGAACTAAATTCCACTGCCAGCTATGGTAGAAGACTAAATGTAGGTCAAAATTTATTAAATTTCAATTCTTTTCATTACATTTCACCTACTTAGTGAAACTGCAATGCCTGAATAATCAGAGGAGATATAACAAATGCATCTGCTATTAAATCTCCGCCAAGAAAGCAGGTTATAAAATTTCCAGTCTGTCAGCAAGTAAGTTGTTTTGTAGTATGATTAAAAAATAGCAATGTACAAACAAATGATGTCTTTCTCCATTCCAATCAGAATATTAATTATACAAATTGTGAATAGAGATCACTCAGTACACACAAACTGGATGGCTATCAAGGACAGACTGAATGTTTTGAAAATGAGATTTTCCTGTGATGCAACAGATCTCTCAGAATCACGAGATTCTGAACAAGGGGAAAGACATACCAAGCTTGTACGCTATTTATCCCAGTGCAAAAACATTACACTGTACAACACTTTGTTGTGTGATAGTCAATCTAGACTTCAAGTGTTGCCATTTTAGGCATAGTAGACCTACAGTACAGACATTAATCCTTGAAGGAATATAATTGGAAGTTGGAAAACTGTGATGTTGAAATAAATGCTTGTATTTGGCATTGAATTGGCATGGAAATAGCTCCCTAGCACTTGCATGAGGTACCAAGTGACTTGAAGATCCATAAGATCTCCATGAGATATCCCAGCTGCAACTCAGCGTAGAGCTGACTACGGTAATTTTGTACAGTGTTTTAATCCTACAGATATTCACCTTACTAAGAGTCATTCTGTCTCGAGATAGCCCTAATGGTCATCTTGAAACTCCAGGAAGCGTGATAAAAAACTTCACTCTTACTAAAGCAAGGGTGCAAGACCTGTGCACCAGGCTGCCAATGATCTGCTTCCCCACTTTTACATGTTGATGTCTCCATTCATGAAGCAGACAAGTGTTGCCAAAAGGCCACATATGATAAAGGCAGCTTTGATAATCTGCCTCAGGTGCCACAATTTCATACAGATCAGTTTCTGTTCTGTGACATCTGTCTCAGAAGAAGTGTATAGAGTATTACTCCTCACTGCATTTAGACTATGAGGCAAGACTCACCTCTTTCTCCAAAACTTAGCATGATCTGTAGTCTCAGAACCCCCTGGCACTTTTCCATGAACTGTGTTTTTCTTTCTCCTTGTCCCTGAGGTTTACAAGCACATTGTCGGAGGAAGCAGCAGGGAGTACTGATGATTTTGCTCCCCGTTTGGAAAGTCATTGATTTAAACCATGTGCACACAGTGAAGTCTCAACAAGGACATTATAAATGCATGTAATGATGTGATGGCTGCTGGCAATCAATGGGAAACAAAAAAGGGGGGGAGAGGAGGGGAAGGGGAAGTTTACTGTGTCTTGGTCCAGCTCCTAAATGGACAAGCTCCCACATCACCAAACTGAGCAGTGCAGCTGCCACTAATCACATCGGTCTGCTGTCTACCCAAACAGCCGAGAAGCAGACAGACAGATACTGCCTGAGCTGCTCTTTTCCAGTGTGCTTCCACAGAACTGCAGAGGGCACTGGCAAGCCAGGGCATGGGAAATCCAATTAATATTGCCCATACTTTGCCTGCTATTTTAGCATCTTTAACAAATACTATGCTAACTTTAAAAATAATCAGTGGGCTCATGTTAAAAATAAAGCGCAAGTTGGCTTCCATGAGAAAGCAACTGAGCCAATGCCATTTATAGTAATTCGATGTGTCACTGAATAGCATCATTTTTTATAAATACACTGAAAGCCGGACGTGAAATAACTGGTTAACAGCTCCCTAATCACAAGGGCTTCCTCTGCTACACATTTTTCCTATTTATCCAATGGCTTCTGTTTTATATCTAGTTTGCTAATGGAAAGAGGGGAAGGGGGAGGGGGAAAATTGGCCTAAACTGATCCAGCAGATGCACAGAGCTGGGGCCTCAAACACTGGCTTCTTTTCTGCAGCCACCAAAGGGAGGTGGGGGAGAGACATTTCAGCAAAATTCTTTCTCTCCAGCAACTACCGCAGAAACACATTTCCCTCTGTTTGGAGCCACTCAAAATAATTGCAGCTCAAATGCCTGAAGAATATTTTTTGCTTCCTGCATTCAGGAGCAGAAAATACTGAGGGAAGTTCCTAGTATGGTGGTCTCAGAACAGTAGTAGTAGGCTCTAAGAAAATAAAATAATAATAATAAAGTGTGCTCTCATAAAGAAAGTAAAACAAAAGTAGCCTTTAAATATTTGTCCTATAACGATCCCGAAGTGTTTTATAGATACACACAGGAAACATTATTTTATGGGACAGTCCATCTTCTAGGCCATGCAGATCATTCCAATTTTCAGAATAATTCCCTATTCCCAACTTCTCTCAACTGTTAGGATTCCCTACACAAGCATGACTGCCTGCAGCACAGGCAGGTATCACAATTTCTGCATGCACTAAGATGAGTAAACAAAACTTCCTCAAGCATATTGATTCCTGTGCTGCACTACTAGAAGGTAGCCTGACAAAGCCCAGTGGAGATGACAAGAAAAGGATACTTGCTGAAGCTTCTCAGCATAGGGTTGTAACCGCCATCCATCCTGCCTCAACAGCAGCATGTCATGCAGCCCCACTGCATTGCTTCAGCTTCCCCCTGGTCCCCATCTGGCAGCTGGGCCATAAGGCTGCAGAGGAGAACATGCACATGTACAGCTGATGCTCTATCTTGTGTCCTATTATAGGAAGGCAGAGAATGGGAGGAGGTTTCACACTGTTGTGAGGTTGCGAACCAGCACACTTATGAAGGGATTCAGCATCTCCTCAAGGCTGCATCCACCTTCGCTGCCTGCTTTAATTTTAAGCTGCTCAATAAATACTCCATGATTTTAATCTGCAGAGGTGGAGGAGGGTGTGCACAGCACATGTAAGCAGAACGTGAGCGAGAGCATTACTCAAACTCAAGTCAGCAGCAGAAGCAAGAAGCAAACTCCCCTGCCTTGTGTTCTTTCTTCCATTATGTCCTTAGCTGTGTTTCACTGCCATCCTTATTCCTGCATTGCAGTATTAGCCCCAGAAAGGGGCATGAAAATCTCCTATGCTAACCACATTGTAAGCGTCTTCACATGAAAACTGTGCCTATGTTACTGAGTCCACCATTCATATCAACATCTTTTTCTGTGTAGTGATGACTTACATTCACTTTCCAGTAGAAAAAAATTGCCTATCTGGAAGGGAAGAGACCAGCGATAAATGTAGGAGGGTTAACAGCACTTAAACATTTTTATGTCTATATTTATCGCACTGTGAGCATGTTTTAACTTCTAACTTGAACCTCCAACAAATTTAGGGTAACCTGTGCTTGAAGTACCTCCATACCTGGGTCAAACAAATCTTTCTTTGTGATTAGATGTGGTGAGAATTTAGGTATGTGTTGGAAAAAATGGACTCTGAAGATAACCTCAGAATAAAATTAAATTGAACTAAAATTGAAAAAAGAAAAACAAAAAAAAACCATCCAGGTACACTCCTCTGGTAGAGTTGCCACAGTTCATTAAGCAGGAAATTTGTGGCTGTTTTGTATTTCCTGCCTGAGGAATACCAACATAGTATGAGACAACCAAAAAGCCACATACTGATTGACTGCAATACAGAGCCTTTGCCACCAGTGGAATAGACAAAGGAGGGAAAAAAAGAAAGCAAGAAGAAATTTTCACTGGAACTATGGACACATGCAAGCCAGGGATACCATGAGATCTGTTCCCTCTCTTCCTCTTCAGTCTCCCTCCTTTCATAACTTGCACCCAAGGCATAGTGTTCAGAGAAGTAAGACAGTAGGGTTGTTTTTTTTCTTCATAAACAATGCAGCACTTCAAAGAACAGTTCCGCTCTTTTTGCTGAATAG
The DNA here is from genome assembly GCA_013399175.1 of Odontophorus gujanensis. Taxonomy (NCBI): domain Eukaryota; kingdom Metazoa; phylum Chordata; class Aves; order Galliformes; family Odontophoridae; genus Odontophorus; species Odontophorus gujanensis. The sequence continues at coordinate 106,286 of VXAB01012096.1, forward strand.
TAAGGAGAAAACTCCACTCAAAGAAGTTAGTATAGCTGGTCCAAACACACACGCCTCACATAAAATCAAAAAAGATGATGGCCCAGCAGCAAATGCCTTGACGTGCTGAGTGGGATTACAAACCAGGGCCTGCTCTTTGTATGGAAAAGCAGCAAGCAGACTGCCAAGACCCCTCTCTCTCTAAATACATTTCAAAGTGGGTTATTGTGAGGAGTGTGAGCACTATGATCTCAGCTGCCAACAAGTACTTCTGTGGAAAGCAGTTTGGAAGCAGGAACTCATTCTCCCAACAGTCCAGGCTTTGACCCATATTCATGCTGTGCAGTTAATCTAAGTGGAATTAGTGCTGGTGAAAGGGGCCATATGGACGGCCCTTGAGACAGAAATCTTATTTACCCACAGAAATTCCGCTGTGACCAGCAACATTGTAAGATACATCTTACATGCATGTGCCAAAGCCACGTGTGCTTCTCTCCAGCTCAAAACAACTAATCCTGAACTATTCAAACCCAATCTCCTGTAGGATTGCATGGAAAGATTTTGCAATTCCAAGGTTCATACAAAGTAAACAGGAGAGAAACTCAAAAACATTTTTTGTACATTTTGTATGCATAGCATCAGTAATTCTTTTCTTATTTGTGCCATACTTCTATGGGACTGAAAAGAGGACTAAGAACACATCTGTCGGCATTCTGGTCAAATTACAAAATAAACACATTGTGTTATAATGAAATGCATTTTGCCATACCTACCGGACACTGTTTTTCCCCACCCCTCTTCTTAGGCTACAGCTCCTGAAGATTCACCACAGAACTGCTTACTAATGGCAGATCAAAACTTTCAGTCAATATGTCCTTCAGGTATCATGAGGATGAAAGCCTCAAGAGGAACATAAAACCAACAAGGCAGAAGTTAAGCCTGGACTTAGATTCCACTTTTCCTGAAAAAGTGAGGTTTATAACTTAATTCCCCCATGCCTTCAAAAGGCACTTGGACTGTATCTACACAAAGTTTGGAGGACTCCATGCATATTCCTCACATGCAAGATGGCACCATCTCACACAGTCGTCAGAGAAGCATCTCCTGTTAATATTCTTCAGTTTGTTTTACGAACTGAGATTTCACAGAGAAAGAAGAAAATAAACAGTCCAAAACAAGCACTATTTGACAATATATGAATAGAGAAAGTGACAAACATATGTGCACCAGAACTAATACTGCTTCTTACTGATTACAACAAATACACACACAAGGGTTTATGCCATGCAGTCCTCTGTTCCAAGAATCTAAACACTGTAGATAGCAGAAAAAACAGAAGCACATAGAAATGGCTGCATCTCACCCACACCTTGATTAGGCCTGGGCAGAAGCTCATTCTTCTCCTCAAGTCTTCTCTAAAGGACCACTGCAAGCCTTCTGAATCATATTCAGGAGATACTTTGTTTCACTGTCTTTGTATTGGATAAAAGCACAGCCCACATTCTCCAGGACCCCAAATAAAGATATTACAGCGTGATGAATGTCTAAATGGACCATTTTGACCATCAAACCTGACTTCCTGCAGACTCAACCTGCAGCATCTTGCCTATGTACTTACACATTCTCTCTCTCTTCAGACCACTGCTAACTCACAGATTTCCAAATTGCAGATGATCAAGTCTGGATAGCCACAATTCTCAAGCTTCGCAAAGGAAATATTTAGGAATTCTGCTCAAGTACAATTTTTCTTCCAGTGTAGTAAGTGTTTGAGACAAAGAAGACAGAAAACATCTACACTATCACATAGCTAAGCAATAGCTACAATTTTGATGCCTTTGGACAATTTTTCTTGCTCAGATATGGAAGAATAAACATTTGCTATCAGCAGGATTTTCTTAGTATCTCAAATGTGCCTTTGACTCCCAATGGGATGGCAAGGTGGAAATCAACTACAGGGTACAACTCTCGCCAATTTCTTATATGATGCTACTATTCTCCTCCCATCAACACCATTCATACCAAACAGCTTCACTGTTGATCTGCTAAGAAAAGTTTTCCAGGAGGTTATAATTGTTATTCAACATTCTTAGAAAGACACTTTCTCTTCTTTATTATTGGTAATCATCAGGATATAAATTTATTTCTGAATGAGTCACAATTTTTTTGTCCTCACCATCACCTTTTTTTACTTAATGAAAAGAAGAAGAAAAAAAAGTGAGATCTGAGCTGAGTTTGAATGACTCCAGAACACAGGACAAGAAACACCATCTCTACCAATAAATATAAAGTATAGGAATCGAAAACTGCGTGATTTATATGAGATCGAGATGATGGAACGTGCTCAAGTTTAGCTCATCCTTTCCTCAGCACAATATTTTTCTATTTTCCTTGCCAAAATCATTATTCTTCAAGATGAAAGTCAATCCGGGTTGAAATCAGGGACAGTTACCCTTGTAACTGGCAAGCTACTCATGCAAGGAATGCAGGAGAATATGCACTGGCTGTCATTAGAGATGTGATTCCAGTCAAAATGATTATTTGGTACCTTTTGGCACTACAGTTGTTAAACTGCTACATTTTGCTACTGTAACAGGACTTTCTAACCTTGATGTTTCTGTACAGATTTAACATTGGCAGCAACTTCAATCGAAATCAATGTAACATCCTGAAACATGGGGCCCCACCACAGATAGAGGGAGAAGAAGGTATAGTTGAACCAGGGAGGGGTTAAAGAAAACACAGAGAAGAACATTGTACTTGGCTGTACAAGTAACTTGTGAATACATCTTGAGAAATATCCTGGATTATCAACTGTAATAAAATCTCTCAATGAGGAAAACAGGGGTGTCCTAGAGAGCTACGAATTCTGGTTTTCTATGTGAACATGGTTTGAAAAAATCACTTCATAAAATGAGATTTAAAAAAAAAAAAAAGAAAGAAAGAAAATGCAGCCATAGAAAGTTTAATTTTTCCACTTAGGAGAAGGACAACAAAATAATGTTTCAGGTAGGGATGAGAGAAAAATGACATAGAAAAAAGAAGGATTTTTAAATAATCCTAACTCTTACTTCAGAAGGCAGTAGTTCCTCCATGCAGAATGCATTTATAAGAATGAGGACGAAGTGAGGCTTAAATAAGGATCAAAGAACAAACTGTCCCCAGATTTCACAGGTGTACAGCTGAGGTTGGTAGCTGGTCTTCATCCAAGAAGACTCAAGAGCATAATCCACTCAGCATTATCTGCTATGAAGACCTTTATCCAATCTCAAAGCCAAATTTGTTAGTACCAATATGATACATGCCAGAAATAGCTCTCTGCAAAACTACAGCACTAATTACTTCCCCTAAGTTTGAGGAAGACCATCCAAGTTTCCACATAAGTTCTCTGTTTCCTATTGAAACATAATAGCTTAGCAAATGACCATTTCTCTTCCTCTAGCACTCAGATTCATTTGGGTAGAAACAAGTCACTAGCCAAGTTGCTCCTTCAGGAAAAGTCATAGGAGCCTATAGTAATTAATGGTGATATGCTAAGATTTCTGCATGCCAGAAACACAGGACAAGTACCTGCATGCACTTGGTTAGAAGGCTACTTGCTGTTTTTTATTTGTGTTTTGTAAGTTCAGTTTTGTTTTAATATATGTTGTAGTGCCATACTGAGAGGTTGGAAGCTACTTCAGCCTCCAGCTTCACACGCATTGAAGTTAGCCTGGAGTGTTTGCTGTCTATTTTTTTCTCCATAATAGTCAAGTCTGAAAAATTACTCTTGAAACAGTGGAACTACTTTGAGCAATCCAGCAGCCTGTTGCAAATGCTGGTTAAGGGGCTCAACTCTTTATATTTAGAGCATTTTAGGATGTTTAAGTACATGCAGGAGCAAAACACAACAAAAAGAACTTTAAGAAAGGAAAATGAGCAAGCAACAAACCTTATCATCCTATCTTCATCATAAACACAGAAAGTTAGCCATATGGCCCACTGCAAAAGAACACACTTCCTGGAGGCACTGTGTCTCACTAATGCAGGCATACAAAACTTACTGTACAGATATCAACTGGAGGTCACAAAATCTCACTGATGACCAGCCCAAAAAAGATACAAAATCCTCACATAGGAGATTCTTACAAAGCCACATTTCACAGCACAGCAGTTGAGTAAGGACTTTTAAAAACAGCAAAAACATCATAGTATGCTTAAGATCCCAAATACACGATTCATCCTCAAAATTAAAGATATCTGTTCCCACTGTACAAACAAAAACAGAGTTGTATGTATTTGTGGTTTTTTACGATGACGTGTATGCACAGCATTGCACTAGGAAACTTGCAGATATCTGATTAAAAGTGTGAGCATGTGATCATTTATTTCAGGACAAAAGTTGCAATTGCATTCCTCATCATATACTCAAGCTTACACATGTAGATCAGGAAGAAAGAGGGTAGAAACAAGTACTTACATATGCAATTCTTGCCTCTTTTTTGGATACAGAATACAGATTTAGAGTCTGAGCACCGTAACTTGGCAGGCAGAGAAGAGTGATGTTTCTCATGTAGCAAATACCACCCAAGCTGCAGAAGTCATTTTTCTTCTTGCTCTTCCATTCCATGTGCATGTTGGCACCTCACGCCGACATGAAGTCATAGTATATTCCAGGAACAGCTTTAGCCTTTTCTTTTTCCTTGCTTAAAAAGAAATGAGAACAGCTACTCTGCCTCCTCAAAGCTGCTACTAATCTGAGATGTTCAAGGACCCTGAAACCACAAAACGTGTCTTCTCCGATTTCTCAAAGCTGTGTCACAGGATCCATATCCTGTCCCGACAACTTCTAACCCACCAACAGAACGACAGGAGCCTGAGGCATTAAAGCAACATTCAGCAGGCACCACTGGAATTTCAGACAGAGAATTAAAAGTTCTTCTGCTTTGTAGTAACAAGAAATTATTCCAGCCAAGAAATATTCTGCAGCAGAAAGAGACAATGACTTTGTCATCTCTATCAACTCTGAACTGATGGAAGAAATCAAACATTACAGAACCTTACTACTAACAGTGATACTTCCTAACCCCTGCGCTAGTGACCCCAATGCTAGATCAATATGTTCTGAGGAAGCTGGAAAGGAAGGGTTCTTTGAAGCTATAACTCCTCTTTGTCAAACCAGTTGAAGGTTGAAAGTTGTCCCTCAACCAGCATTGTTCCCAGTAATACAGTTTGAGCAGTTCAGTGTTATTTGGTTTTTGTTTGTTTGTTTGTGATTTGCTGTTCTTTTTTGCTTTGGTTTTTTTTTTGTTGTCACTGTGGTAGTGGTGTGCTGTTGTTGTAGTTTAGGCTTAGACTAAAAGGAAAAAGAAACACTATGCAGTGCACTGAACACTGAGAAACAAAATCTAACAAACAATACCTACAGCAGTCTTTCAAATCTGCATTCTGCTATCGGAAACCCTCACTTCATTATCATGGCTGGAACACTACCAAAATCCATAGATAAAAGTGCAAACAGATGATAGATGTTCTCCCAAAATACATTTAGCCACATGTATGGAGACAGAAAACGATGCATTATCAAAGGATTGAGAGCAACTCTATATACAATGGTTTTATCAGATTTTCCAACTTTCTGCAATTAGCCAGAATCACACAAGCAGCACTTCGACTTGTTTTGTCTTCTAAGCAAAGCACAGTTAAAGAACACAGCTCTCTTTTACTCTGAAGTCTACGAACTGCAAGGAATCCAGACAATTTTTCAAGCTCAGATGCCATAGGAGAAGGAGGAATGATCCTTGGGTCACACCATTTCCAGTGTCTGTCTTTCTGCCCATGTCATCACATCTATGTCACTTCTACAGAGGATAATAGTATCAGGACAGTTTCAGTGAAGAACATATGAAAGCCATAGAAAGTATAATAATAATAGTATTTCTATTGCAAGGTGTGTAAAGTCACAGATTTTCCTTAGGACCTTTGTGTTTAGATGCTCAGTGCAAAAGTGATGATCAGTTTTCACCATTAGAGGTGAGTACTGAAAGAATCGCAGACAGCATTTATAAACTTAAAGCTTTCTTTGAAGTTATCAATCTCAGGATCAAGGGAATGTCTGCAGACCAGTTAGTTGCTGAAGTACTCTTCTCTGTTTAGGGACTGAAACTGTTGCACTTTTGCTCCCTTTAGTGATACCTGTTCGTTATAATTGTTACCATGGAAGAGAAGGGTAAGGAGTGACAAAGAAAGAAAGAAAAAAAAATCATCTTCTGACGGTCCAGGAATTTAAGAAAGATATTTTCTTTCGAATGAGAAGGTTGAGAGGAAAAGGCTAATCTCAGACACAGAATAATAGAATTTGACTTTGCTTTTGGTGTAGATGGATAAGCAAAAGATCTTGGATTCAGAAGAAAAGAATGTATCTAAAGACCCATTAGCAATTTTTAAGAATTAACCAGAATCAGAATGAAATAAAAACTAAAGACCAATCAGCTGACTCATTAGGTAGTCATAAAGGGACTATTTATCATGAAGAGTAGCAATAGAACAAGGGGTAACAACTTCAAAATAAAAGGACAGACTTAAACTGCATTTTGGGAAGAAAGTATTCTCTGTGAGGTTGGTGAAATACTGGAACAGGTTGCCCAGAGAAGCTGTGGATATCCCAGCCCAAGAAGTGCTCAAGGCCAGGCTGGATGGGGCTCTGGGCAGCCTGGTCTAGAGGAATATATTCTTGCCCATGACAGGGAGGTTGGAAGTGAATAATTGTTAAGGTCCTTTCTAACCCAAGCCTATGATTCTGTAATTAACAGTTCAGGTTTTATTCTCCATCTCAATATGTTGCAGATTCCTTTTTTTTTTTCCTGAAAAAACATTTATATGGACAAAGATAATATATACAGTTGATTTTTATTTATTTATTTGTTAACAATTGTTAGGATTTCAGCATGACATTTGCCCAGTAGAAATACTTAAGTGTTTCTGTAACTACTGTTACAGTTACCACAGGACTGGTTGGGTATTTTAGCCCAGCATATGTCCACACTGCTTCAGCTTTATCAGTATTTTTTTATTTTTTTTTTACATTTTCTGTTCACATGGAAATGGTATCCATATTACTATAATTTTTAATTGTACAGTTGGAGCTGAAGAAGTAGACTGATTAATCTTTTTGTAATTCATATTTTGACTTCCAATTACCAGTCTTTAAATTTAGACCACTGACATTTATGCAAAACAGTCCTCTATGTTGCCAGCCTCTAGTGATTTACTTATAATTTTCCTTCATATGTTTCCTGGTGAATGTTAATCAGGCTAATGTAAAGTACTCATGACACAACTGACCATAGTTCTTCATGATTCTGAAGTGTCAAGGTGCATAGAGGATATGTATGAATACACAAATAAACTGAGGTATAAAAAGAGGTTTTTTATACAGAGTGAAATCAAGGAAACGTGAAGGCAGACCTCTGAGAAAGACTACAGCTGGGCTTTTTTTTGTTTGGGTTTTTTTAACTCACTATATGATGAATAGTGGTTATTTCTAGCTTAATTAAAGGTCTGACTGTGTCACATGAAGCCACAGCCTGCTAACTTTAACTTTCGTTTCTTGAGTAAAAGCACTGAGGAATCACAGCATAACCATTTGCTGAGGCTGACTAAGCTCACTTTGCAATCAGGTTGCTCATACCAGTGGATAGTGTTCTCTAGTTCATGACACCACAGCTTCGCTAGCACTGATTTCTGAGCTACCTAACCTAAAGTTAGCTTAAGCATGGTCTATGTACATCATTTGTTCACTGCACTAAACCGCAGTGCAATACACTACACTGGTAAATTGCTGTTGTTTTCCATAACTTTAATCTGTAATTTTAGGGTTAGCTGATATGCGTGCTAATACTTAAAGACAGCAGGAAAGAAGAGAGTGTAAGGTTTTCAGTACTGTGTTAATAGTGACACAGAATTAATTTATGTTGTTTCTGTAAAAGGTAGCAGTAAAATCATTTAATTTCAGAGAAGTGCTGCTGCATCAAATTAACTGTGACAAATACTAATCTTACACTTGGATGTTTAAATCATCAAACTTTGTAAATTCATTGAGAGGTATTCTCAAGCCTCTTTTTTTATCCAAATTCATTCTCTAGGGGACAAAGTAGTAATGTTTTGGAGCTATTATATCACAGATGACCTCAGAATCAAAAGCTCACATTAAGAGAGAAGTCTTTCTCAAAAGCTGATGTAGTATTTTTTTCCTGTGGATGAATGAAATTTGGAAAATCTGTACTGTATCTGTAAAGTTAAATTAGGAGGCCTGAATGCACAAATAGATAAACCTAACCAGGGCAAAAAGTCACAAGGCAGAAAGGAAATAAGAAAAGTGGGAATAGAAGACTAAGAGGTCTTATTTCAAAGCCCTATCAGAAGGTAAAATATGGAAAAGTAAAAAAATCACAAGCCATTCAAATTCAGTTTAATCACAGTCCCAAGAGAAAAACAGACCACTGAAGGCAGAGTGAGATGTAAGACAAAACATTAAGTCATGTAAGACAACCATTAAGATAGTAAGGAACAATCAGGACCAAATGAAAATGAAGCTCAAGACATAATGATTCAAGGAAAAAAAAAAAAAAAAAAAGAAGAACAGGGGAATATGGCAGAATTCAGACAGTTATCTGAGAATGCTGTGATACTGCTTAAAAGGAAAGCTCACAGTCTTCCACCATTTGGCAAAGAATTTGACATTTATGACACTTCAGCCAAGGGTAGCTCAAGATAAAAATGCAATAGAGGTAAGACAATGTCTGTGACTTTAAGGAAAATCTAGTTCAAGATTTTTTTTCTCATAAAAGTCAAAATAAGTATGCTGGTAACAAATCTGATGATGTCTGCATCTCACTCAAAATAGTTAGGTGATTCACTGAAATTAAACAGCAAATCAGTCTTCAGAATCGCACACACTTTTCCATACTTCCATAACTACTCAAGCACAGAAACTGTATTCAAAACCTCAGGAATGAGTAGAGAGTGCAGTCAGACATAGTTTCTTCTGAAAGTTGACTTGAGAAGGTGAGACTGGAGTGCCATCGTGATCTCTGTTTGTGTAAGACAATGTGTTCATAATTAAATTGCGATCATGTTAAAACAGGAAGGAAAGAAGAAGAGTTGCTTCTGGGTAGTTCAAAGGAACTAGGAAGGAATTGCTTTTTTTTTTTTTCCTTCCCCCCCCTCACACTGGTCCTAGAGATCTCGCTAAAAGAGGCATTTATTTATTTGTAAGAAAGGATGAAGTACGGTAAACTTTCACTTTTCCAGTTACAGAGCACACCCAGAACCGGACAATGTTCAGACAGGGTGGGAAGGGTATAGTTCATGTTGATAAAGAAAAACAAACAAAACAGTAAACATTACCCAGAAAGTGGCACTGCAGTTTGCCTCAGGAAAGCAGAACTCCATTTAAAACCACTTAAAAAGAACACTCTCTACAAATTAAGGCTTAGTAATGAGGAGAAAAAAAGAGATCAGAGGCAAAACTATTTGCTGATTATGAGAGAACTTAATTAAGTAAATTGCATCCATCTGTACAATGTTGAAATGGCAATATGTTTGTTTCCAGAATTACCAATATTCCTACTTCACAATAAAAAAAATAACGTCCAGTCTAAAGTCAGTTTCATAACTTAATGTTTTCTATGTATAGTTTGAATCTTTACATCATGTATTAAGTAGGCGTTGCAAGCTCTCAGCTCCACACTGACATATGTTCAAGCAAAAGCAAGGCATGAATGCCAGACTTCCGTAATTGACTAAAAAGACAGTAATCCTGAATCAGATGAACTTCAATCTTACGTAACAAAAACTCAGTGGCAAAGCAGTAAATCGTATCAGTAAAATCAGATTTTGGCAAGCTTTGTTTGACCTATAATCATTTCTTTGCCCACCATTAACAGATGTAGTCCATTTCCCACCAAACTGTAAAATTAAATTATGTTTTAGAGGAATAATCTCTATACAGGACATGTGAAAGTACTGCATAAAATCCACAAGGAGAGATTTCCTGCCTCCACATCTGATAATAGCTACAGCCATTCTAACCCTAGACTTGTTAGTGAATATTATCGATTCAGCCAAGGGAAACCCTGCCTTTTACATGAGAAAAACATTAAATGCCTCTGGTGCTGTTACAGGAAGCATGAGTGAACTGACCAAACAGTCAACTGCACACAAATCTTCCACGAATAAATATCAGACACATGATGAAAAAAAGAAAGCAAAAAGTCACTCTAAAAAACAATACCACTAAAAACATCACATCACTGGAACTTTCCTTAATAATGAACATCTGACAATACACATTTCTGACTACTTACGTAGGCCTTTAAGCTTGAAGCACTACATCTTGATATGGTGAATGAAGATGCTTGATAACAACCCACAGAGATCTTGTTCAGGTTACATCAAGGCAATGCATCAAGAGCTTGGTGGCCCAAAAATCTTCGGTTATATGGGACCTCATGAATTAAAATGTATGCATATTCAGATATAAGCAGAAAGCACTTTCTGCTCAAGTTGTTAAGGAAATTGCCTATCACATTGATTTTGAACTCTCCCCTTTCCCTAGCATTAGTATTATCATATGTCCTGGATATTTCAGGTATATGTTTTGTCCTGGAAATGTTTCCTTGCTGGAGAAAAGAATTTTGGTCTCTTCCCTTTGCCTTCTGCATGAATAGCAACCAAGAGCTGTGAACAAAGACCTAAGCTTCCTGTGCAAGTGAGCATTACAGTACCATGCACAGTGTATCGCAGATGTACATACTTACTGAGAAAGTAAAGAAAACACAGCAGGAATGCCCAGCATCAGGCCCTCAAAGTTTTAATCCACTCAAGTGTATTCAATATCACATACCCGGGAGCATGGAAGGTAATAGCAGACAAAGGAATTTTCTCGTTCCTAGAAGCTAAATCCATCAATTTGATTCCTTCTATGGACATTTTATTTATTTCTGACTTTGCCTGTCCTACATGAACCCTATCCCTGGGATTCTGCAGGGAGAAAGTACAACTAATCTTGACAAAGTAACTCTAATAAAAATCTCAGCAAGGTATTCTCTTCCAAATTCTGTCACACATTTACAACAATTGAACACACATATGGTATTGTACAAGGAACGTCACTTTTCTTTCATCTTAGGAAACCTTCGTGTAGTGCAATCAGAGCATATCCTCCATTTCTGAAAACTGAAATATTTTTTAATTTGCCTATTTTCTTATATAAGAAGAACCATTCTTTACCATTCAGATTTTATAAATGAACAAAGAACCAACAAGAGACTGCCAGGGCTTGTAGGAAGAGAACAAAAGGGTAGCCTGACTTGCAGGACAACTCCAGCTAACTCTATGCAGTCTATGTTGGCACTGACTGAAGGCATATATTACCTGTGAGCTTACAGAATCACACAGAATCACAGATTCTTAGATTCTTCCTGCTGAAGATCATTAGTATGGAAGTGAAAAGACTGATTTTGCTTTTTATTACATAATCAAACAAAACCGATTTAAAATGTATTTGCTTATGGTCACCAACATCTCAGACAATGAGTGACAAGTTGTTTAAATTCATCTGTTGATGGAAAGGAACGATAATTATTTAGAATTACTGTTTGGTGAACAAGCCCCAAATGCCCTTTCGCACCAGCCCTGCATGCCATCATTCCAGGAGTATTCCAGAGCTATATTACTTAGTAAACTCCTGTCAAAGAGGGAATGCAAGAACAGCACAACGCAACATGCTGCTGTAGCTGTGTGCGCATACCTCTTAACCACAGGAGCAGTGGAGACAATAAAACAGTGCCCTGTTTATAGAAGAAAATGGCTTGAATATGTTTATCCTAGCTACAGTCCTCCTGAATTTTAAGAATATATTGCAACACCTTTTTTCCTGGAATATAATTGCTCTACTTAAAGCTGAGGGATAAATCTTTTTTTCTTGCCTTTGACTCAGGAAAAGAAAATTAATTCCTTCATTAATCAAAAATAATTCCTCAACACAGAAAAAGATAAAATTCTGTTCAGTATTCAGAAAGGCTCAGAACCACCATATTCACCTTAATACGATGGACAGAAATCAAACCCCATTATTCTCCCACTTAGCTAGCACCTATTCTAGATCCAGGAGTCAGATACTATGTTTTGGCTCTCCCTCTGCTCCATCTTGGTTCTAGTGCCCAAAAATTACACCCTCACTCTCAGAAAGCTTGACTGAGATTGGTACTTTCCTGCAAATAGTCCTAGTTTTGATATATACTCTTTGTTAAATAAAAAGCTCTCTCTTTTGAGTCATTAAGCCCTAATCATATCATCTTAAGACCAGTGGCTTGCTGAATGGACTAAAAATGTTTTTTTCTATAGTGATATAGAGACTTTATGGAACTTTGAATAGTGCCATTAAGCAGGCCTGAGTTTACTGCTCAGAAAGCAAGTTGCCTGGGAACGTGACATGGTCTTAGCAAACCAAACCGACTTTTCTCTCTACTCCATGCCTGCCCCTCAACTGCAGCATAGCGTGGGATTCTGACAGCAGGAGGTTCCCACTACAGGCCTTTGGCTTCAGCTCCCCTTTGGGCCCAGGACTCTGCTCTTCTCAGGACTCTCTATGAGCTCTGAAGAAGCAAGATTCCAGGCATTCATCTGGGGCTCTGGGACTCACTTGTTTCATTCCTTCTGATGAAACGGTTGGAAGTGTGCCCTCAAAATCTCATTTGTGAACTGCATTCCCTCTGAAAGTTTTATCAGCTTGTTCATTTCAAACAGATTTTTACAGAGGGTTGAGAGGGCTGGAATGGATGAAAGAACTGGATCAATACCTTTGCCTATTCCAGGATAAGGAAGATTCTCAGTCACACCTCATTCTTCATGAAGTTCATATGAAAGCACTTTTTAAAGATGCAAAAACTTGCAAGCCACTTCCTCCTTCCTTCCACCTTATTCTCCTGATCCCGGAGTTAATCTGAATTACCACATTCTTTGTCTGTCCAACAAAACGTGAGAGGTCTTTTTCTGCTTTTGTGTATCTGAGAGCTGACTGAAAAGACCAAAAAGCTCCCAGAACTATAGAATTTGTCAAACCGAACTACAGCAACACTGGTAACAGTGAATACTGCAAAAAGAAACACAAAACTAATTAATTACATTCATTTGTAGGGAGAAGGACAGAAGGAGAGAAAGTTAAGAATGCTCAGATCACAGGAGGATTGATTAAAAAAAAAAAAAAAGAAGAAGAAGAGTTATTAGAAACCAATCCTGGCACAAAACCAAATGGGCATGAACTGGCTACGAACAAGTTTAGTTTGGAAATCAGATGCAGATTTCTAAACACCAGAGGAGTGAGGTTCTTGAATGGTTTCCAGCAGGAAAAGAAAGAGCAAAAGCCATTTCATTTTGAGGCAGAGATTGATAAATTTACAAAGGGAATCCCACAACACAATTTTCTGCAATTACAGAAAGCTGTACTCCACGACTTAGGAGATATCTCTTTCAGTCTTGTGTACCTCATCCTCGCTTGAGCCAAGGAAGGAAAAAGTAGCAGTAAAAGAGATTTGTTGCAACAGAACCAAAATATTATCAGGTCAGTTAGTACAAGGGTAAATCTATGGGGATTTTTGCAGCAGAATTTATTCACCTTTTGGCACTTCAATATTTTCAGGTAAAATTTTGGATCATAAGGGAAGACTGAGTTAGAACTGAAGTTGTGTATATCTATGAGCACCTGCAAAGAACAGCGTGGAGGAGAAATCTCCCACCTATCTTGCAATAGTTATACTAGACTACAAGAAGTTATCTTCACAGACCTAAATTCAGAGGTTATTGCTGCCAAAGTAACCAAAAAAGGGTGCAGAGTGAGAATCTTATAACATTCAGGAAAAATCTTAGTTAAACAAAGGACATCCTGCTCCTGTGCTGTTGAGATCTCGCCTGGAGTACTTTGTACATATGTAACACCCTCAGTACAGTAGATATGTGAAACTTTTAGAGAAAATTGAGAACTGGGTCAAAGAACTGATCCAGGTGATAAAACATGGTCCCTACAAGGACAGGCTGAGAGAGCTGAGAGTTGGGGCTGTTCAGCCTGGAGGAGAGAAGGCTTTGAGGAGATCTGGGAGCACCCTTTCAGTATCTAAAGGGGGGCTGTAAGAAAGAAAGGGGCAGACTCTTTAGTAGGGTTTGTTTTGACAGGACAAGGGGAAACGGTTTCAAACTAAAAGAGGAGACTTTTGATTGGATATAAGGAAAAGGGATTTTTTTGTTTGTTCATTTACAGAAAGGGTGGTGAGGAATTGGAACAGATTGCCCAGAAAGGTGGCAGATGCCCTGTCCTCAAACACATCAAAGGTCAGTCTGGACCGGACTCTGAGCATCCTGATCTAGTTTGTAGATGTCCCTGTTTATTGCAGGAGAGTTGGACCAGATAGACTATAAGAATCCCTTCCAACTCAAACAATTCTGTAAGTCATAGTTTTGAAACATGCAGATGGGTATAGAAATGATCATCTCTCTTACTCCAGACTTGCCTAAAATTTTACTGGAAGGAAGGCTCCAAAGCTATTAAAGAGAGTCAGCAAGGAGAAATCTTTTCACATTTTATTTATACATTGAAAAACCCAGGATAATATAACTCTATTCTACACATGGAAGAAAAAGCAGAGCACATAAAGCTGCAAAAGCATGAAAAATACAGTATTGTAACATAAGAATTCACGTGTGAACTCCTCCACAGCACATCAAACATGAGGTATTCATTGATTCCCACAAATGGAGTCACTGTTGATCTATAAGCTGCAGCTCTGTATTACACATTTCAGTTTTATGCATTTAAGCCAGACAAACATTCCCAGGGGATTGAAAGAACCCGCTACAGTGAGTTGTGGTTCTATTTTGGATCATATCACAGCATAACAAATCACAGTTTCAGACACTGGGATAAGGGGCTCAATAAACCAAGTTGCATGATAACTTCATGTATAACCCTTCCACACATACAGTCATGAGTAGAATCAAATCCACACAAGGCCTTCCAAACTGTACAACTCCAAAGCAGTGATAAGTCTCATACTGACATATATCCATATAGCATTATTCATACAAACGTATATGCTTATATAGACTGTATACCGCACATTGTCTTGCAACAGTAGCTATCTAGCCCTGTCCACACATACAAAACTGTTCATCAGATCTGATCTTTCATATTTAAGGAAGCAGAAGAGACTGTAATGTTTTGGTTTTTTTTTGTTGTTTTTTTGTTTTTTTTTTTTTTAATGTAGAAAGTTATTCTGGTACTTTTAGTTTGTTCCAGTGGTTTTTCAATTGTGGCCCACACAAAACAGTCCTCAAGAAAACAGCATGACTAGAACTATTTGGTAACTCAGTAGTTCCCTATAACTACAAGAAATTTGAGTGCTGAGAACGATGCACTGGTCAATTGTTGGTTTAACATATTTGAGTCAGAGCAGCTTGTAAATTAAGTCTTTATAAAAATCAATAACTTCAAGGTTGGATTGGAAAAACACCTATATTGCAAGTATCCGTGTATTGGAGTTCCATCCTGGTGATCTTTGCCTTGTTTCCCAGAGAATTAAACTTACAACATAACAATGCATCCCACAGTAACCTGTACAGATCAGCAAATCTTACTCAACTACACAAGGTCTTCTGCAATCACCGAATAAAGATGAGAGGTGAGACTTTAAAAAACAGTTCAAATATTGCTGAGATACAAGTAGCTACATTTTCATAAAGAGTTTTGCACATTAGGTGTGTGATTCTTTATGTCATTTGGTCGCCTTCTCAAACTGACAAGCTGAAAATGGGACTCTGAGCTATTTGGATTGTCTGGGCCTTGGGACAGAAAGAAGATCAAAGTGACAAGCAGGAGCTTAAGTCTTCAAATCCTAGCAGTCACACTTCTTGTTCTCTCTATATTTATTGCAGTGCTCTAAGTTAAAGCCCTGCAGAAGTTGCCTTCTTTCCATCTAATTAAGGTGTCTTTAAAACATAAATGAAACAGACAAAAAGAACCTGGCTAGAATACATTTTCATTTTAATTTCACCTACAACAAATGCACAAGGCAATCACCTTAAGCATGACACTGGATGGATAGCAAAAGCATATTACTGACTAAAATCTAACATCACTACGAACTTCTTTGTTTGGGAGTATTTCCTTGAGAGGAGAAATGACTGAAATAAGTAAATCCCTGAACAGCTTCCAAACCAAACACTGTACAATATTAAGTGATGAAAGACCAGTTAGCAAAATGAACAAAAAATGGGATGCTAGAACTCCCTAGCCAATTTCACTCTATAACCTGAGTAAAGTGTAACTAAAAAATAATCAGCAAAAAGAACAAAAAACCCGTTTTCATTAAAAAAAGATATGCTTTTACAACCAAGAACTCTTCAGACAGAAATATTTTTCCTCTCCCTACCCCCACAGGGGAGTATGATTAAAGGACAATTAAATTCAAGGGAAAAAATAGGGAACAAGATATATACACACATGAAAATAAGTTTTTGTAATGTTTTCAAACAGTATCTTCTTTAATACAACATCCTGCCAGAAGCTGAGTCTGTGCTAAAGTTATTACGCATCCTTCCAGGTACTAGCACAGCCTTTTTGCCACTGTAATTTATAGTCCTTCTTTTCCACTTTCAATATGAAAGACAATTCTTACAGTTCACATTCTTTGACTTCTAGATGAGCTAAATGCAAAAGCCCACATGTAACTTTCCAAAGTGCCTCTGTATCAGGCAAAGAACACAGAGTCTAAAAGCTCAGGATTTGTGAAATGTAAGCAGAGTACTGAAACTCTGCACAAGATTACTGAACAATTCAGAAGGCTTTTAATATAATACAGTATGCCCTTCTACCAGCTCCCTAGCCTGAATCCATTCTTTATAACAAACAAAAAATCATTCCCATTTGATAGCTACACTAGTATAATTAATTGATAAAGATTTTCCTAATAACTGATCAAGTTTGCCATGGTGTTATTTGTCACTTGAAACAAAAATATCACAATGACCTCTATTGGTATAACCTCAACAGATTACAACTGGTCAACTCCTTGCTGGTAGTCTGACAATGAAGAGAAAAATAAAGAATAAAAAAAAAGAAGTTGAACAGAAAGATGCTGAACTTCAGTTTTGATCCTTTGCTGACCAAACCACACAGCTAAATAGCAACACTGGGGAAGTCATAATTGAAGGTATCACTTTGTTCTGTGTCTGAACAAAGGCATTGTGGTCTTCCAGGCTGCCAGTTTAGCACCGTTCAGCAGAACTAAATTATTATTTTTTTCCCTCCTTAAAATGAAAGCAATAGAAGTACAAATAATCAGTGAAGTCACCAAGACTTTTTGAATTAATCTTCCTTACCAGGATCCAAGCTTAACAGGTCAGTACAGATGCCAAAAGATATTTATCCACAGCTCCCAGTACACCTTTTTTTTTCAAGAAAATTCAGATTCCTGCTTTCTAGCTCGTACACATTGGACACATTTCATTTACTCACTGTTTTACTGAAGTATCAAATTGACAGAAAAGTTTTGTTTACCTAGCAATGGATAAAATTCATGCTTTTGAATGTTTTCTTCCTAAATAAATTAATAAATAATCCCAATTTCAATGCAAACACTGAAGCTTTTATTAGATTTAGGTTTAGGTTTGCAAACTACATACTAATATGTTAGAAAAAAATATCAAGGAAAGAAAAAAATTAATCCTCACAATCTCCCCTATATCACTAAGTCTTGTACCCAAAGATGTATAATGTGCACACTGCTGTCAAAGGCAGAAGTTGTCCATGCAAGAGTGAAGCATAGCTTATGTGTGTACATACCTGGAAACACACATGCACAGTATTTATAAAATAGCTGCTATAAAGGATTTGGGGTTTATTTTTTCAATTAACTGAAAATGATAACATGGGAACTTTTCATCTGGTATGAGCTTACATTTTATCAGCTGCTGAAAAAGATTCTCTCGGAGAAATAAAATTAGTGTTTCTCCATGTTCTTTCTGTTGATTTCAGAACAAACAAAGCTATATGATCACGTCAGCTAAAAGACAGATGTAGATAAAGCTACAAGCTATGATACATTTATAAAGAGGCTGGACACATGATCTGGGCAATACGTCATAGTGGATAAACCACAGAATGCCCTGTTATTGTTTTAACTCCAGCACAAATGAGAAGCAGTAGACAGGACAGTTGTAAAGACTGCCTTTACCCTCCCTACTGCATCTCGATATTACACTTCTGCTAAGTGCTCAGAAGATTATTTCGTGACTTCCAGGGTGTAGGAAACAGAAAAAATAGTGGGGGATTTTGCCATTGCTTTGATTTACTGGTTGGCAAGGTCAATACAGTATTTAATCGTGATTAGTTAATGATATATTAGGTCACTACCATGCTTTTGCAAGAATAATTAAACTGGGAGGGGGTCTAACAGTTTTTGAGAGTGTTCTTGTTCATTGTATTTGACATTTAAGAAATAATCTCTCAATAATGGATTGTTATGATTTAACCTAGCAGACAGCTAAACACCACACAGCCATTCATTCAGCTCCCCCACTCCAAGTGGGATTTTGGGAGAGAATCAACTGCACAATTGCTTACCACTCACTGACTTATGCCCAGTCAGACTCCAAACAGCAGCCACCCCTGTATCCCTGCCAACTTCCCCCAGTTTTATTGTTCAGAATGATATCACATGGTATGGGACAGCCCTTTGGCCACTTAAGGTCATCTGTCCAGGCTGCATTCCACCCCATTTTCCTGGCTGGCAGGGCAGCACTAGGAGCAAAAATGTCTTTAACATAGTATAAGTGCTATTCAGTGCGTTATCAACTTTTTTTTTCTCCTAAATCCAAAGCATAGTAGGCATTATTAAGAAAATTATCCCTATCTCAGCTGAAACCACGATATAGATTGAGATGAGAAAGTGAAGTCTTCCAAGAATTGAGATTCATCTCCATCAGATGGAGCTGGTTAAGAATACTCTGTAACTACCCGGGAGGGGGAAGACAAATCCAACATAGGAAAAGCTGAGCTGAGTCATTAACAGTTTCAGAATACAAGATGATAGCCAGACAAATTTGAAGATGGAAATAAATTAATTGCTTTGGAAAAGCTCATGCACATGAGCATCACAGATCTCTATGATGGAGTCTGAAAGTCTAAAGGAAGACAGAATCACTCTTGGAGGAAGGATTTCACAGTAAGCATCTTTAATTAGACTATGACAATGTGATAAATGCTGAGTTAACAGTAACATGAAGATCAGCAAAACAATGACCAAAACTAGTAATATTAGAAAACATTCTGTCAGCAATTTGTTGACTAATCATAAGTCTTGCTCTGACTAGACTAACCCAGCACTGTTACTGTCAGTGTAAGCAAGTAGTAGACAAATATTCCAAGGGCATAAAGAATTAATAGCACAGCCAACATTGTAACAATCTACTGGTGGGCAAAAAGAGCAGGCTCTATTGAAAAATAAATGTTATTAAGGGAATCTCTGTTTCTTTAATTTGGCATAGATATATGTGTAATATTTAAAATGTGAAGAAAATCCCCTCATATATGTCATATTAAGATAATATTTGTAAGGCTCTAGAGGAGATAACGGTATGACTCCAGAACCACCCTCTGACAAACTTACAGCCTGGGTTCTCAGGTGCAATGCAAGTAAGCTACTCTTAAAGTAATGCCTCCTACTTATTTCCATGGTAACTACAAGAGATACAAAAGGAACAATAACACTACTACTTGAAAGAGCAAATTCTCAGCTAAAAGCACGACTTTTCAACAGTCATCAGCATTAGCTAAGCATTTTCACCAGCTATGAACAACATCCTGCATGCCACTTATAAACAACTGCACCAGTGGAAGTGACCCACTGTCACTGACAACACTACTGAAACATACCAACCACTGCCCTACTGTGCTCACATCCACTGTTCAGTCTCCAGAAGCATGCAGCAAGTGCCCAGGAATGACAATGGGTGCAAGTATTTCTGCTTGGAGAAGTTCAACGACACTTTCGCTTCATACTTCATGGTACTACCACATCAGATGCCATTCTGTCAGACCACCCCTCTGCTTCTAGCTGTCACATGGCAACAAAACATAATGGCATATTGGTGGGAACATCCAACCTCTCTGTCATACCACCGACATCCTCCTCCGACATTGTTGGTCAACAGGATAATACATGGAACATTACTTTCAGAGTAGACCTTGTAACTCAAAGAAAAGCACTCAGAAGCAAAATAAAATAAATCCTAAGTGAATTTCCGGAGAGCACAGTAAAAATGGAATGGGACGAGTCACATCAAACTGTCTGTTCTGTGCAAGAATAGATCGTAACTGTAAATAATAGGCAAGTAAAAAAAACAATACTGCAGAGTGGAAATCAGTTCTAGTACCATACCAAACAAACCATACTGAACAAGAGAATAGAGAGGAGATGCAGCTGATAAGACCTTAGCTGAACATCAGTGACTATGGAGATTACTTGCTTTCAGTGAATAAAATAGCTCCTGCCAAGAGAAGTATCTGCTAGCGTCTAATGTTTCTCAGAGTGCCTGACAGCTCTATCAGTATTTGCAATAACCTTGCTCCACTGCCAAGGGGTGTGTCATGTCCTTCACAATAGGAGGGGTACAGCTGACTAATCCAATCAAGTAGCCCGCTCAAGGAATGCAAAAAAAGAAAAGATTCCTCAGCTCATCAGACGTCTCACTAGTCCCTGCTAGTTCAGAGACGTGCTGAAAGAGATAAATCTTTCCCTTGACCCAGGAAATCATTTCAAAGAGGCATTCATACCCATAGTGAACAATGAAGAATATAATGATTTTTTTATCCCCTGACGAGCTACTAATAACACAAGGATTCACTGCCTCACAATAACTGTTTAACAGCCCCTACCAGATAAAGAAATTGACTTTTCTCATTCACTCCACTGATTCAGTTGATGTAGTAGCAGCCTAAACTCTTCAATGAGGTAATGACTGGGAGTCCAAATGACTGGAATCCACGTGGTCATTTCAGTTCCTCTAATCTGCTTTGTTCGGCATGCCTCACATTAAGGACTCAAACCTGCAAATCTTTCCACTCCACTGCAAATACTTGTTAAGAAACAGGAATAAAGCCAAACAGAAACATCTTGAGCCTTGAGCAATAAACAAAGTCCCAGGTTGTAACAGAAATGCCAAGTTCAAGTAGATGTTGCAGGAGTCAGGAACGTGATAGCTCTGATTATTCACAATAGAATTGCACTGGTTAAGACAATACCTGAATTCACTTTAAAGCCTTTCTTAAGGAAACCCAAATTCCTACTCCACAGAACAGCAGAGTATTATTATATTAACATTGGTATATGCATGCAGGTATCATACACACAGATAAGTTTGNATCCCCTCATATATGTCATATTAAGATAATATTTGTAAGGCTCTAGAGGAGATAACGGTATGACTCCAGAACCACCCTCTGACAAACTTGCAGCCTGGGTTCTCAGGTGCAATGCAAGTAAGCTACTCTCAAAGTAATGCCTCCTACTTATTTCCATGGTAACTACAAGAGATACAAAAGGAACAATAACACTACTACTTGAAAGAGCAAATTCTCAGCTAAAAGCACGACTTTTCAACAGTCATCAGCATTAGCTAAGCATTTTCACCAGCTATGAACATCCTGCATGCCACTTATAAACAACTGCACCAGTGGAAGTGACCCACTGTCACTGACAACACTACTGAAACATACCAGCCACTGCCCTACTGTGCTCACGTCCACTGTTCAGTCTCCAGAAGCATGCAGCAAGTGCCCAGGAATGACAATGGGTGCAAGTATTTCTGCTTGGAGAAGTTCAACGACACTTTCGCTTCATACTTCATGGTACTACCACATCAGATGCCATTCTGTCAGACCACCCCTCTGCTTCTAGCTGTCACATGGCAACAAAACATAATGGCATATTGGTGGGAACATCCAACCTCTCTGTCATACCACCGACATCCTCCTCCGACATTNGCCACTGCCCTACTGTGCTCACGTCCACTGTTCAGTCTCCAGAAGCATGCAGCAAGTGCCCAGGAATGACAATGGGTGCAAGTATTTCTGCTTGGAGAAGTTCAATGACACTTTCGCTTCATACTTCATGGTACTACCACATCAGATGCCATTCTGTCAGACCACCCCTCTGCTTCTAGCTGTCACATGGCAACAAAACATAATGGCATATTGGTGGGAACATCCAACCTCTCTGTCATACCACCGACATCCTCCTCCGACATTGTTGGTCAACAGGATAATACATGGAACATTACTTTCAGAGTAGACCTTGTAACTCAAAGAAAAGCACTCAGAAGCAAAATAAAATAAATCCTAAGTGAATTTCCGGAGAGCACAGTAAAAATGGAATGGGACGAGTCACATCAAACTGTCTGTTCTGTGCAAGAATAGATCGTAACTGTAAATAATAGGCAAGTAAAAAAAACAATACTGCAGAGTGGAAATCAGTTCTAGTACCATACCAAACAAACCATACTGAACAAGAGAATAGAGAGGAGATGCAGCTGATAAGACCTTAGCTGAACATCAGTGACTATGGAGATTACTTGCTTTCAGTGAATAAAATAGCTCCTGCCAAGAGAAGTATCTGCTAGCGTCTAATGTTTCTCAGAGTGCCTGACAGCTCTATCAGTATTTGCAATAACCTTGCTCCACTGCCAAGGGGTGTGTCATGTCCTTCACAATAGGAGGGGTACAGCTGACTAATCCAATCAAGTAGCCCGCTCAAGGAATGCAAAAAAAGAAAAGATTCCTCAGCTCATCAGACGTCTCACTAGTCCCTGCTAGTTCAGAGACGTGCTGAAAGAGATAAATCTTTCCCTTGACCCAGGAAATCATTTCAAAGAGGCATTCATACCCATAGTGAACAATGAAGAATATAATGATTTTTTTTATCCCCTGACGAGCTACTAATAACACAAGGATTCACTGCCTCACAATAACTGTTTAACAGCCCCTAGCAGATAAAGAAATTGACTTTTCTCATTCACTCCACTGATTCAGTTGATGTAGTAGCAGCCTAAACTCTTCAATGAGGTAATGACTGGGAGTCCAAATGACTGGAATCCACGTGGTCATTTCAGTTCCTCTAATCTGCTTTGTTCGGCATGCCTCACATTAAGGACTCAAACCTGCAAATCTTTCCACTCCACTGCAAATACTTGTTAAGAAACAGGAATAAAGCCAAACAGAAACATCTTGAGCCTTGAGCAATAAACAAAGTCCCAGGTTGTAACAGAAATGCCAAGTTCAAGTAGATGTTGCAGGAGTCAGGAACGTGATAGCTCTGATTATTCACAATAGAATTGCACTGGTTAAGACAATACCTGAATTCACTTTAAAGCCTTTCTTAAGGAAACCCAAATTCCTACTCCACAGAACAGCAGAGTATTATTATATTAACATTGGTATATGCATGCAGGTATCATACACACAGATAAGTTTGTTACTGTATCCTCTAACTCCATACATAGTGACAATACAGTGCAATTATCTTGCCTCTTGACCTCGTAGCAGTACTGAGATATCTGTGAAAGAGGATGTATGACAGCCTGAACACGAGATTCTACCTTCCCCAAACTACCTGGCAGTACAAGGCTTAGAAGTCTTGATGTTCAGTTTATAGATCTCTAACCACTGCAGTGCATTTGTTGGATACAAAGGATGTTTCTATATTAGATGGATAATTTCAGACTGCAGCTTGATTAACCCTGAATGAGTTCTTCATTATAACTTATACAATTACTGAAGTAACACATCTGTCAAGAGATTCTATATTTTCCTCCCCTTCTTTAAGTAGGCTGGCCCCACAACACCTTCCAGAAAAGGAAACAGAATTATAATCAAGCTCTAATTTCTGATTAGAATCTGAGTTGATCATCAGAACTTACATCAGATCATCACTTCAAAATCAAACAAAACACAAACTCTTAACGGAACAAAATTAAAAATTCCGACTGCTCTGATTGGATGTCACATACTGTCGTTCTGTCCGTATGTGAACAATTTCTGTTTTAATTGCTTAAAACATCTCTTTCCTCGATTTTCCAGCAGACACTACGATCTCCCCGGCGGTTCAGGGACGCAGCAGCACCGCCCTCTGCCCAGCGCAGAGGAAATTGCATGTAATGTCTCTGCTCTTCCAGAGCTGCCAATGGGTTTAGCTAAACTCAAACATACATATGCAGCAGTTGCTCAGCAGTACTTTTGCATGAAGATTTCCACTGATAACACGCGTTTAAAGAAGATTCTTATTCCTGTCAAACACATCTGACTGCATTTTAGAGCTGTTCAAGACGAGATTTGCTTTTACTGCGAAAAAGTAAATGACAAATCACTTCAAGCTTTTTCAAGTCTTTTTTTTTTTTTTTCTCCTCCAAATCTCCCTCTTCAGTCATGTCCACGAGAAAAGCCAATTACAACTCTTAGGAACTTTCAGCCCACACCTCTACACAAACACTTGCTGGTTTCCCCATCCCAGCTCCTGTAGCTTAGCGTCAACGCAAAAAGAGTTTCAAAACAGGAGCACGAACGCTGACAAATGTTGGAAGATTTTTTACACTTTTATTTTGCCTCCATGTTTTCCCAGCTGCTCTGTTTAGAAGGAAAAAGGAAAAAAAAAANCTTTTAAAAAGAAAAAGAAAAAAAAAAAAAAAAAAAAAAAAGAAAAGACAAAAAAAAAGAAAAAAAAAAACAAAAAACACTACAGAAGCGGCCTGTGAAAAGCATTACAAACCAAGAGACTGGAAAACTACAGCCCGAGGTGGAGGATGTGCCTTTCCTTTAGACTTACCAATTTCATCCAGCCGTATATTTTCCTACTCGCTTTTTACAGCGGCTGAGCTCAGAGCTCAGGAACGTCCATCCCGCAGCAAGCACAGCTTCGCTCTCTCTCCCCCGCGCTGGATGCTGCCGAGTGAGTGGGGCTGGGGCTGTACGACTCTACGAGTGCTCCTCCGGCCCCAGCCGAGGAACTTCTTCCCATTCCCAGCCCAGCTCCAGCGCCGGGGCTCCGGGAGGCAGGGCCGGCCCCTGCTACCGTGCTGCACTTTCTTAAAGGGACAAGCTCCGGCCTGGCAGGCACGGCTCAGCCTTCAGTCGAAGCTTTCGAGCGCTGTGATTTGGTTGTGGTTCTGAGGGTTATTTCCTCTACACCCCTCCGCAACGCGGGTGGGCGTTCCCAGACCCCAGAGTGGCGGAGGCTGTGTGTTTCTGCAGCCCGTAGGGAGCCCCGTGGGATGCGGTGCCTCCCTCCGACCCCCCAGCTCTGCGCTGAGCGCTCCGGCTCTGGTATTGGTAATGTCCTCCAGCAGCCCAGATCGTTTTGATTGTACGGAGAGTGTATGGCTTAACTAAATAAAAAGCCTTAATTTCCCAGTTTCTTCTTCTTTTTTTTCTGTCATTCTTTAGATTACTTTAATCCAGTGCAAACCAGTCTGTTTTCCTCTTTCTGACTTCACTTTCAGCTCTGCCTTATATTAATAGCCAGATTAATACGGGGGAGCTGTCTGCCTCGTGTGTCTTGCTGTCTGCAGTGGGAGAAACCACATTCCCTGTTAAACAGTAACCCTGAATTTCAGAGGTAGTAACACCATCTGCAAAATCTCTCCCTCTCTCTCTTTGTAATTCATGGAAATAGATGGTTTGCTCTCAGTGAGCATGAGTCGTTTTTCATTTCAATAACTGAACTCTCATGATGACAACACAAATCAACATATATCACAAAGCAAAGTCATATATACCCAAATACTTGTATATATATAATGACACAAGCAGAGAAAGCAATTTACACAGGAAAAATATCACCTTCGAATCAGCGGTGCAAAACAACAATGTGGGGACAAATCAGCACTGTCTTGCCTTTTCTGTCCTGACATACACCAGTGCATAACAGTCACACAATGGGTGTTTGCTGCTATCAACCTAACGTGATTTCTTTCCATTTCTTTGATTCTATGGTGAAAAGAGGTGAATAAAAAACAGAGAATCCAGCCCTTTCAATAATAATACTCCTTCACAAACAGGCCAAGCAGGTATTTTCTAACTGTAGGTACATATAGTTTCTATGCTGTAAGCAAATTAGTCACTTAGCCAGGCTACCAAATTACAAACCTCAGTATTAATAACCTTATATCAAACTATGGGGACCCATCAATGTTCTTCTGACTTGAGCTATACTATGAGCTATGCTCCTGCATTTCTCATTGTAGAACCCAGGAATGTTTTATATGATTTACACATGCAAATTGGATGAAATCAGCAGAGGAAATCTCATGACTGTCAGAGCCCCATTCCATTCATATATTCCTACTGGTCTATTTATCCTCAGTTTCCACTCACATCTCTGCCTGCTACTTCTTTCATCTCATCCTCTATGACCCTGCTCTTTTACTCCCCCTCTCTCTCTTCTGCATGGTACAGGATTTTACCTTTCCCTTGCCAGCCCTGCTTGACTGGCTTGGCATTCCCTTTTACCCTCTATTTCTTCATTTTCTAACTGGAAAACAGAAGGAGAGCTGAGAGAGGCAGAAATGATTAACCGATTCCTTCTCTTCCCACATCCTCCACTTCCAGCAGCCAAGGATCTGCAGCCAAAGACTGTACCCAGCTGAAGACTATCATGCAGCAGCAGGCCAAGGTAGAAAGGTTAGGTAGGCTCGTATTACCAACACAGTTTCCCTCACCTTAGCACACTCAACCATTTATTATGATACAGTATAACCAGTATAAATGGCCTTTGTCTTGCTCATTAGTTGAAAGTTAACAGAACTAACTCATTTTAAGGCAAAGCTCATCAACCAGCTGATGTCTCAACTAAGGTTAATCTGATATGCTCAAAATAGGCAGAGCCTGTCTACAGGAAGGCAGAGTAAGGTACTGCAGCAGATGGGGATCTGAATGGCAGACTGATGATGGAAAGAAAATGGGTCTTGTGGGAAGCTGAAGTGGTGCTCCATCACTCTGCAAACTCAAAATAAGAATATGCAAAACATCAGAGTGTGCCCAGCATGAAACAGGCTTGTACCATTGGGCCAGAATGATCAAATCACTATAAATGTGAAGATAAATTAAGAGTATCTGCTTTTCCTTACATATGTTGTTCCTTAGAGTCCTTAGAAACCCTTGTGAAAACCATCCCCCCCTCTCACTGCAGCATCTGGATGTTCCATTGACAGAGCACTGTTTAATGGTTACAGCACAACTCCTGGTTTCTATTACTGGCTGCAGGAGAAATGAGTGGCATATTAAACAAAATAAAGACACAGCATTCAAAATCTGCTGCACCCTTCAATGTTTATAGTCAGTAGTACATCAAACTAGGTAAATCATTGACTCTTTCTGTGACTATTTCCCCAACAACAGAAAAGTACACTAGACTGGGTGTTATATAATTCAGTGCTTGTATTAGTAACAGCCTAGGATTAAAGCTGCCAGAGAAGTCAGCTTTCTATTAGTATGTACAGAACTGCAGATGTCTCAGTGAGAAGTGTTGCAGTTTGCAAAAATGTTTGATTCTGCAGAGTAATCCTCTTCCATAAGAGGTGACCTTGGATAGAACCAATTTTGTTCTGTTCAGCTTATAGGACACAACAAATCCAGAAGCTACCAGAAAAGAAAAAGTGATGTTTCTCATTCTGAACAGTGTATGATATAAGCTCTGCATCCCAGGACCACACAAATATACTTACACAGGTAGCTGCTTTACAATTTAGGAATAAGACCATCAAAGAAAATATCTGCTTAGTTCTAAAAACATTTTTAGACTAACCAGCAAGACCAACCTAAAAAGCTATAGTATTATCTATGTAATTGTAGAACAATTAAATAGCATGAATGAAGTTTCTGATGCCAACTGACAACATTAAACCAAAAACTTCCCTGTATTTTCTTTCTCATGACTTTTCATTGATTCCTTGTGTGAAGGAAATAAGTCCCAACATGCAGATATCTATGTCCTCAAAGGCACATTTAATTGCTACAAAATGGAAGAAGAATGTGTGTCTAACATTCATATATATTTAAATAAAGTCTTTTTATGATCCTACAAGAAGTGAACAGATGAGAGGTGAGGGATGTACAAACGAAAACTGGTTATGTGCTTTTCAAAAACAGATTTCTTACAAAATGTAGAAGCAAAAGATTCAGTGAGATGCTGTTCCAGCTCTGAAGATCTGAACTGTTTGTTTGATCCATTGTCAAAAGGACATGGGTATATTAATCTAGAAACAAAAGTGCCTATTGTGAGCAGAGACCAAGTGCCAGGCTGCCTGCTCCTTCTGACAATGGGTTTAAACACCATGGCTCTGTGAGCTAGGCAGCATTCCATGCCTGACACCACCACCCAGTGCAGATGCAAAGTCTCCTGCTCTGTCACCACAGGCTAAAGAATTAGTAAGAATTTCATATCCTCCCTATCCAAGTTGTTTCAGTGTGTCTCTCAGTCTCTGAAATACCACACAATAATTTAATACCAAAGAATAATAATACCATACAGGGCGATATTATTACCATAAGGGTGTTTGTATGTTTTTTGTTTTGTTTACTCATTTTTTTCTTTTTTCTTTTTTCTTTTTTTTTGGTGGTAGGATCTAAGCAGGATTTTGTACTTTGCTTGACCTCAAGTTAGTACAAAAACAGAGTGAAAAGGTAAAAGCTATCTTCAAATTGCCCCTGTTTGTTTGTGGTCCTACAACTGATCAAGTTCCATTAAGACTCTGGTGCCAACTTAGGACAGCCTTGAGATTTTGTGAATGACAGTTAGCTACTCATGGGATTTGAAACAGATCTTTAGCAGACAGAGAGCTTCAGCTAAACATCCTTTTCTCTACAATACTGGTGATGGAGCTATTACACTGCTCCTATTCCATCTAGAAAACTCACTCCCTACAAAAGTGAATTCAAGGTTGCCAGTTCTGTGTGCTACTGAGACCCTTGTAACATATCAGTGGAGAAAAGCAGCTGGAACAAGTCCTAACTCCACCTGCAGTGCCAAGCAAGGGATATTTGCCTACTGTGTATTTGTTGCAGAAGAGCTAGAGGAATTATTTACTGTCAGTGTGGCTTGCTATGCTCTGATTATTCAACATTCTCTGAAGTTTACATGCAAACTAATTGGCAGCACTGATCCCTTAGTAAGAAGCTGAAATCAATTAGGAAACCAGTTGACCATATTTCAGCAATTAATTGCAAATGGCATTTAGTTTCATTTCTTTTTGGCCAAGCTTTTTATTTTGGCCTATGAGTTTCTGTGTGTTTATTTTTCCTGTATTGCACCACAGTTAACCCACACTGATTTTCCTGGACATAACTTCCATCACAGAGAATGTGCCCTAATCTGTGACACACACTTCCCTGGAGAACACTTGGCTTTCTTTACAGGAATTCCTGTATGTTTAGGAATCCTGGAAATGGGAAAAAATTCTAAGGAACAATGGCTCCTTACTTTTATGCAAAAGATGCTGAATTGCTCTCTTGGAAATAGGCTTGACAGAGAGTTGTGAAAGCTAGGGAGAAGAAAACTGCAAGCCATTTCTGTTGGATTTGTCAAGGCAGTGCAATTCAATGTACGAGAAGGGAAGGTAGAGCACCCGTTCTCTGTTGGAGCGCTGAGAGGTATGTAAGTGATTACCAGCATGCCTGAGTTGCTCTGGAAGCAAAAAATACAGTTTTCTATGTGAAGTGCTTGACTGGGTCATAAAGAGGAGCACACCCAGATTCTGCAATATTTAATTCCATCATTGGCAGCTTGAGTCAGAAGAAAACTTGGTGTAAGCCAAGAAAGCAGCACATATTAAGCAGGTACTGGTCCTAAGAGTTTTAAGAGTTATGCGTGCAGAGACCAAGTAGTTGTTTGTTCCTGAATCCTTGCACATGCCAGAAAAGAAACTGAATAAACTGGTCACCTAGAGAGGTGTAGCTAATCCTATGTAATAACTTTATCAAAAGACTTCAAAGATGTAAAATGCTAATGTTTAAAAATCATGTCAAGTAAACATCTTTCTCTTCAATGCATATTCATACACAGATAGGAAACTGAAGCCATGAGGAAAAGGTCATAATTTATTTTAGATAAAAGAATGTGAAGTTTAACAAACGTAATTTTTGTGTTTCAGCTAGCGCTGTGAGCATTTGGGTTCCTCTTATTTAAGATACCAACAAGGATCACACCTCTGAAGATAACTGCTGGAGAGTTACCGCTCAATTTCGCAGAAATATGATTGAGCTTGAGTCCTGGCAACTGATTCACCAGTTCTGATACTTGATATAATAATTTACATCTGCACAAAGCACACACCACCTTAATTCAACAGCACTTTACATTTGCACTGCACTCATGTAAATAGTGCTACAGATTGTGAGGACTGAGAACTAGCTCACATGACTTCACAATATTTGTGATGGTGTACAGTGGAAATATCATGGAAAAAAAAGGTTTCATGATATTTTTTTTACTCTGTGATTGCTGCAAGCACTATGAGAGAAACAGAAAAAAAAATGTTTCTTCTAAACACACCTGGATTATCAGTAATTAGGCACAGTAAAGCCCTCTTTGCTGTAACCTTGCTATGCATTGAAGAACACCTTAGAATACATGAAATATTCCTTTTGCCTTGTGAATGTAGGTAAAATCATGAAAGCTTAAAAACATAAGAAGTAATAACTAAAATCCTGTTCCCAGGATTTTAAAGATTTCCTCTCCCATTCCCCACGTAAAAATCAGAACTAACCTGGATGATGTGTGTAGTTTCTGATTTGCTCTTCTCTCTGTGTTACGTTCTATATACTCAGGTCCTCATCATGTAGGAAAAGCCCACTTTCAGATGATTTAGTAGAGCTGATGTGACAGTAGAGTTTGTTTTCTGGTGAAACAATTACAAATAAAGAGTTCCCTTTAGCTTTCTAATATTTCAGTATGTGATTTTCAAAAGAAATTACAAAAGAAATCTGTGCATAAGTTCTTGCTGGGCCTCTGTTAAGTTCAATGAATGACTGATCTTCCAATATTTCGATCAAATCTCTTTGAAACAAGTGGGTTTCTAGTCACATACGCCACACTAAGCATAAGAACATGCAGGCAGTGGGTACTATTTGTGCATGTAAAGGTAAGAAAGAATGTAAATGCTTCTTTGTTGAAGCACTTAATAGTACTGCAGTACACTTCATAATCAAATCCAGAGCAAGTACCTCACATGTACCATTATATCTTCAGCAACAATTGCGTCTGCTCAATGGAAATACTGTTGATTGGTTGTTCTACCCATTAATTTTAAGTATGTGGAAATGTTCATAGGTTATGACTGTTAGAGAAAAAAAATTGTGCTGAGTCTGATTAGCATATACAAAAATGTTTTTCAGCTGATACAGAACAATTGGCTCTGATTTCTTTGTATCAGCTGCCCTAGAGATATGACTCCCAGGATTTAGGGGCACATCTATTATGAATTATTTACTCCTATCAATCCACTAGTTTTCTTAAGTTGTTTTTGGTTGTTGGTTTGTTTGTTTGTTTCTTTTTAATTAAAGACAAATGATCGTGCTCAAGGACATCCCACAAATGCTGCTCTATTGCCATTTTAGAAAGTACCATCAAAGCAACATTATCCTTGTTTTCTTCCCATGGTATTTAACTAAACTGTTTTAAGATAAATGTTATTAATATGTTCAGTTGCTCTATGGATGCACTAAGATTATTCATAGAAACTGTAGTCTTTTGGGAATAATACAGACTTGAGGCCTTGTTTTCACTTAATTAACCCCATTTTGTATTGAAGTAATAAAATCAGTTTTGACACAGATCTATCAACATTGGGCAAACTCAGGATTTATATATTACTTTGTGTTCTAATTTATTTATTTACTTTCTATATGAATTGGATACTAATGAAATATGTCACATTAGAAACACTAGGGAATAAAGGCCTATGCTCAATCTCGAAATATTGAGAAATATTCTATTGAGATTATTCAAAATAATCTCAAAAAAAAAAAAGCTCTTAAAGTCATTCTATCCACACTCCAGAAACCTCAGTCTTTGCCACAATTCCTCATTTTTGCCCTGGAATAACTTATGTTAAGAGGATGTAAGATAGCATAACCAAAATAGTACTTGGCCCCAATACACGTGCTACTTGCAACCATAGTCATTGAACCACTTTGAAAAAAACAGAATCACAGAGTAGCTGAGGTTGGAAGAGACCTCTGGCATTATGTATTCCAATACGCCCATTCAAGGGAGAGGCAATGAGAGCAGGTTGCTTATAACACTGTACAGCTGGGTTTTGAGAATCTCCATGCATGAAGCCTCCACAGACTCTTGGGCAAACCATTCCAACATATGATCAGCCTTGCAGTAAGAAGCATTGCTATTGTTGTTTTTGTTTTGTTTTCGTCTGTATTAATGTTTGAATACAGGGATTTCCTGTAGTTCCTAGTCCATTAACTCCTGTCCTGTCTTCAGTTCCATTGAGAAGCATCTGGTTACATTTTCTCTACTCCCGCTCTATCAGCTATTTATACACCTCAAGTTCTTCTTCAAGCCAAACAGTCCCATCTTTCTCAGTGTCTCCTCATATGTCAAATGCTCCAACCTCTTAATCATCTTCATGGCCCTTTGTTGGAGTCTTTCTAGTATGTCCATTTCTTTCTTGTATTGAGGAGCCCAGAAATGTCTGCAGCACTTCAGATTTGTCCCATCAAGGCTGAAGAAAGAAAGTATCACCTCCTTCAACTTGCTGATGATGTTTCTCTTCCTAATCCAGCCCTGTTGGCATCTACCACAAAGTCACATTCCAAATTTAAGTTCAACTTGTTGCTCATCAGGACTCCAGATTCTTTTTCGGCAAAGTTGTTTTTCAGCTGATCAGACTCATTTTATATTGGTGCACGATGTCCTTCCTCCCAAGGAGAAGGACACAGCATTTCCCTTTGATGAATTCCATGAGATACTTGTTGAGATGTCTCTATACAGAAGCAAAAGCATCTGACTAGAAATCACTCATCTCAATTTTATGTTGTCTGCGAACTTGCTGAGGCTGTGCTTGGTCTTATCATCTAGGTTTTAGATCCTAGCACTGTCCCAAGAATATACCATCAATATGCTCTTCATTTGGTCTTTTTGCTGTGAATCACAACATTTTGAGCCCAGTAGCTCAGCTTGTTATAAAGCAACAATGCTGTTCAATTATCTAGCCCACACTGCTTCTATTTGTCAACAAGGGAAGTATCAAAAGTGTTAATACAATCAAAACAAACAGTATCTGCTTCTCTCTCCCTGACTACAAAGCCAGTTTTCTCTCTACATTAGAATAGTTTTCTCCCTATTAGAATAGTCAGGTATAATTTCTACTTAGAGATCCATGCCGACTATCTCCATTCACTTTCTTGTTTTTCATATGTTAGGAAATAGTTTCTAGGATCATTTGATCCATCACCTTCCCAGGGACTAAGATGAGGCTGTGTACTCTGTAGTGCTCAAGATGCAGTTTCTTGTTCTTCTTGAAGACAAACCTAAGAGCTGTTTCCTTCTAGCCCTCAGGAACCACACCTAGTTACACCTTGACCTTCTAAAGATAATGTAGAATGCCTTCACAGGGAGGTCAACCAGTTCTCTCAGCATTCACAGTGTCATCCATCAGGACCCAGGGACTTACACATGTATAGTTTGTTACAGTGTTCCCTAATCTGATCCTCCTCCATTGAGGTTAATTGTTCCTTGCTCTGAACTTTGCAACTGGTCTCAGAGGCTGGAGATTTTTAAAGACAAGTAACTTGCTCATTCACACAGGCCTCCTATCACCCTTCTTTCATTTCCTTCTCATCAGAACAGACTGTCTTTGAGCTTGGAGCAGATGACCCTCAAAAAGCAGACAACTCTCCTGAAACTTTCTTCTCTCAAGGGCCGTGTCTCATGGCATTCTTTAAGTTGAGAAAAATTCTGCTGCTCTCTTGAAAGTCAAGTTGAATTGTTGCTTTTCGTCTTGCTCCCTCTTCTCATAACCCCGAGCACTACTGTCCTACAGTCACTGCAGCCAAGGCTACCCTCAACAATCACATCCTCATCCCATTCTTCCTTGTTTGTAAATACCAGGTCCATTAGAGCATCTCCTGTCTTCAGGTCATCTATTACCTGTGTTAGGAAGTTGTTATTAATACTTTTCAGAACCTTCTTGGATTATTTGTGCTCTGCTTTATTGCCTTTCCAGTAGATGTTAAGGTGGTTAAAATTCCCATAATGACTCTTCCAGTTACCTGAAGAAGGTCTTCTTTACTTGTTTTTCTGATCAGGTGGTCTCAAACAGACATTCACCACAGCATTACTCCTGTTGTATTGCCCACTAAGCCTGGCCCATGAGCTCATATCTGGTTCATCATCCACTCTTATGATGACTTAATCTTAGGCATATGCTAGCACAGGCTAGAGAAACATTTCATGCTAACATCAGTCTCTTCCACTGCAGTTTGTCCTTATGTTTCCAGGGAGCATTCATAAATTCAAAGATATCCCCTTCTGGGAGACCTCACACACATTCAAAACAACGCCACAGTTCAGGGTCAACCTAAATCAATCAGCTTTCTTGCAAGATAGCTTCCACCTACTTTACTGATGTTGATATTTCTTTCCTCACCTATGGTTTTGGCGCCTTGGATTCCATCACTCTGATATATACTAGGCTACATTTTAGGATTTCTGACCTTTAGAAATCACTCATAGAAAGAAGTTTCAACCAAACTTTTCTATCTGATTTATATAGAAAAATCCTCAGAAGATCCCTGGACCCTAGGTCACTCTGCACTTGTTCCCTATATTATAATTTCATGAGTCAGTCTATCCTTATATTCCCTAAAGAGCAATCCTCTCATACAATTCATAAACCATTATATTTTACCCCTCAGTCTGAATGTAGGGTAGCTTATCCTATGACACTTGCAACAGTATCAGTTTTTCATTCCAATTCACTGAAACTGAATTTGAACAGCTCGCTAAATCTCTATTTTGCAACGTATAATAACTATAAGCTGTTTTATTAAGCAGATCCACTTATTTTTATAGCACTGGTTATTTAATTTTGTATTCTTTGCAGCTGTCAGTGCCACAGCATCTCACCACCCTACTATTTGATCTTTACATCATTTTCAAAAGCCTTCTGTGCACATTTTACGACAATATCAGCCATATAACTCATTCCTATCCTGACCTCTGATATCATTTAAAACAGGAAAAAGCAAGGCAAACATAAACAACTACAAGAATCAACATAGTAAAGTGGCAAAAATTAGAAGTAAGCAAGCATGGGTGTTTTTTTGTTTGTTTGGTTGGTTGGTTTTTTAAACTGCGTAGAGCTGAGTGGTAACTCACTCAAGGTTTAGCCATGTATGAGTAATGTGGTCATCCCAAACACACAAGAATAAAAACTTTATAGCACCTTACAGCTCTGTTCATTCATTCATTCACTCACTCTTTTTTTGTCTCACAACTTTGTAAAATCCATTCTGTATTTCAACAAAGAGAGTCAAAATATTTTTTTTAGATTTTCAGCCAGTGGTACATCCACTGTTATTTCTATTAGTTAACCTGGATGACTGGAAAAAGTAGAATTTTTCTTTTTTTCTGAAGCCTGTCAATTCACAAGGAGACATTTCTTCTGAGATCAAAACTATGTAGGTGGAGATAAGATTAAACATGAGGAAGTGAAGATACCAAGATTCTCTATCCACTTCTCCTCTTGATTCATTGATGCTACAGAAAAATTACACAGGGTCTTGAAGATAATCTTTCAAACAGGAAGGAAGAGTTTTCCTTAGAAAGCATGCTGGTATTAGTTCATTCCCAGCTGAATCATGTAATGGATTTGAAAAGTTACCGTTTTGAATGTAGTGTTACAATGGAAAACTGACTAAAATAGAGCAGTGAAAATAATTGCACTGCATTGCACAGTGCCTTTTGTACTCAGCATCTGTTATTGAGGAATACATTGTACTCCTCAAAAAGCAGAGAAACTTAGTGCCGGTCTTCCTATATTGCAACATTGTTCTTTCTCTTGCCTAATTTCCCAGTGAGTCAGATGAGGCTAATTATAACTGCTCTTTGTTGTCTTCAGGTAGGCCTTGCTGTACCAGCAGAAGTACACACTACTTGCTGTTTATAAAGTGGTACTCATGCACTACATTTTCTGTCTTTTCCTGGCTTGTCTTCCTCTGTTTTTACAACATTTGCATAGGAAAAAGTAGTAATAATTCTTTTATCTTTAACCTCACAGACAGAAGTTGATTTCTGTCTTTCTTTTGATTCTCAAAGTCAGGATCTTCTGCTGGTAACAGCATTTTAAGTACCAGAGCATTCTAACTGGAAATGCTACTCCCTGAAATGACCAGATTTCACACTTCTCAGCAGCACTGCAAACCTTGTTCTAAGAATACCAGTATCTTCCAGAAAACTTTGCCTTTCAGCTTTCAGTACTGGTATGGTTTCTGGAAAGCAGATGCACTGTAGACCCAGCAACTTTTTATTTTACCACTTACGCACAAGTGACTTTTTTTTCTTTTTTTTCTTTCCTGGTTGGAGAGTCAATGCAGCAAAATTCCTCCCAGTTCTTCAACATATGTGTAATCCCTTATACCCATCCTTCTTTCATATTCTGTCTAATAAATAAAATGTCTCCAGTGCAAAGCTGGAGAAATGGCATGAGGAACATTTCCATTAATTCTAAACTGCTTTCAAAAGATTAAGTTGCAGGCCCAACCCCAAGTTACTGGAAAAGTAGAAAAACCCTGGCACCAAGTCCCATCTTCCTGACACAACACACAACATCTGACAAGAACAAGCAACAGGCGTGCTTCTGTGTAGTCCTCATTCATCTCAAAGTTTCTGCCTCAGCTGACACTGAGGCAGTGTACCCTGGGGCTTGAGAAGCATCGCCTGGCACACTATCCATTCATATGCAGTCCTAAGTAACTTTCTCCAAACAGCTGGTAGAGATGGAAGAGGGAAAGACTGGCTTAACGCCAAATTTCTTGATGCAAATGTCAACCCCCTTGAGTACTAATTTGGCATTCCTCAGCACAGATAATCTCTGCTTTTGAAGTATTTACCTTTCCTTTATTTTATAACCTAAAGA
The DNA here is from genome assembly GCA_013399175.1 of Odontophorus gujanensis. Taxonomy (NCBI): domain Eukaryota; kingdom Metazoa; phylum Chordata; class Aves; order Galliformes; family Odontophoridae; genus Odontophorus; species Odontophorus gujanensis. The sequence continues at coordinate 143,492 of VXAB01012096.1, forward strand.
AAGCTCAGGGAAGAATGTGAACTCTTCAGTTTAAGGTCTTCTTGTTTGTTTGTTTTTGTTTTTTTTTCTCTTCCTATGACAGCAGAAATTTATTTATAGCTAGGAACTGGAGGAGAGTTCTCACGTGGCTGTTGAAAATTAAAACAGCATGTAGGTTTTTGTTTTGTTTTGCTTTTATGCCTTTGCACTACAATCTTTCCCAGCGTTCCCTAAACCCATGTTACTGTAACCAGAGCCACATTTTGCATTGCTACAACTGCAGGGTTATGTAAATTCCAAAGGCTTTAAAGGAAAGGGGCTGGAGATTCTGCTCTGAGCCATAGGAAGGTTGACACAAATAGTTATGCCCAGAATCTAGGGAGAGGCAAAGGTATTCAAAAAGTACCAATAGATAAGAAATATAAGTCTCAAGCTCAGCATGAACCATATGTAGACCTTTTAGAACTTACCGTTTTCCCTCAAATTGGTTGTTCCCTCATTTTCAGCATTATGCTTTGCTATGGCAAAAAAAAATTTCTTTGCCACTTCTGGAACTCTGTGTCCTCTCTCACTTCCCTCTGGTACATGTGATTTTATCCAGGAGCACCAACAATAGAAAGCTCTATAGATACAAGATACTGTAGACTTGAGATGTATTTACAGTTAAAAAGAAAATTACACCAAAAGGGAGAAAACATACTTACAAAAGACAGCAAATGATCAAAGAGCTTGCACCTGACCACGGAGAAGTGTACCTACTTTAGGGAAAGTAGTGTGGGAAGAAGTGTGGTACATGTTGCACACCTGAGTGCCTCTGAGTAACCAAGTTTTAATGCTGACTCTGGCTGTGCATTTCTGTGTGGGCATGGGCAAGCCAATTCCTGTTTCTGACTCTCTAAAAGAAAGATAATAGCGCCTGACTCAGAGTCAATGTCAGATGCCTTTGGGCGAGCTCGTCTTCAGGTCCAGTGTTTAGACAACTCAGCTAAATATGAGAAATATTTATCCTGCTTCTACAGCCCTGCTTTTGCTTCTGTTCTTAAATCAACACTAGTCAAACTGTGACATCATATGAAAACCTAGACTACATTATTCCTGAAGTATGTGGAGGATTCATACTTCTCAGTGCACCTGAATCACTGAAGTATACAGAGAACTTGGGAATTCCTATACTCCTGCAAATGTCCTATGATTCTGAACTTCCAAGCACACTCAGCTGGTGCATAAGGAAGGATAGGCCTATGGCTCCACTCCAATGCGCTGCTTTCTACAGTTTTTCAGTTTTCTAGGCAACCTTATTCCCAGTGCAATGGATTTGAAAAAGCAGGACTTGCTGCATCCCACAGGAAAGACACTTGAACCTCAGAAAAGCAACCAAGAAGCACTGGTTCACCCTACTACTGTGTGGGTTAGTGTTAAGCCAACAAATGAAGGAACATTCAAAGCAATTCCCAAGCTGTGATATTTTAAAACAAACATTACAGTGGAAAAGATGACTTCATCTGTAGATAATTGTCCCTACTCTACTGGTAGTTACTGCTGCTGCACAGGTACTGATAGCTGCTGTTATGAAAGCATAGTTGTTTAAATCTTATTTAAGAAATACAAGACCCATTTGTGGAGCTGAACCTATATAGGATATCTGCACAGCTTAGAAGTTACTATCAGTTTGTCATGTTCGTTTATTTACTTGGAGCCAGGAAATGTTCCATAGAGCTCTGATCCTAGTTGTTGCTGTGACCTTGGGCAAGTGACTGAATGCCTCTGCGCCACCCACAACTCCTTTTGAAGTCAGCTGATGATGCAGATACTGAGGAATTCTGAAAAACCAAGCTCTAAAGGTAAAAACCAATGCCTTCTACAGCAGAGGTGTTCCAGGACTCATCACAGACTGTACAAAATTTTAAGATAACTACTGAAGGATCTACAGCTAAAGAATATTTATATAAATGTGGTCCTGTAACTGGCTCGGTGTAACATAGCTTTCAGACACAGAGTGGTGCAGTCCAAGTTAAAGGGGACCATCTGTGAAGGGTCTTAGGAGTTTGTGGGGGCTCAGAAACAAGTCACCAGAAAAAAAAAGTAGAAACCAGAAATTTAAGGCAGCTATATTAGATGGTGTCCCATTCACAGAATGCCTCATGACAAGTATCTGAGAACCACACGTTTTACTGTACAAAGTAAAGTGTTGCTCCAAAGCACTGTAGAATACAGGCAAGAAACTTTGATACCACATTGATTTCAAATTCCTCAGATTTCAGTCTTGAACCTGAATCAGACTTCATGCATGCCTCTAAACTACACCACTGCCTATAGACTGTGGTCTCATCTCCAATTATTTAGCAAGGTGAAGGTTGCTTAGCTTCTGGAACTTGAGAAATGTGCGGCCTGTAATTAATGTCCAAAGAGCAGCGCAGCTCTCATCCACAGCTCATTTGTTTGCCTGAGTAAACAAAGTCCTTCCTCCCCTTCTATGCTTGCGTATGCTCTGACAGATGCTACTTGGCTCAGCAGTTAGCAGAGCAGGCAGGACAAGGGGCCACTTAGTTCTGTGACAACATTTGCCAGCAGGAGACCTTCAATAGCTGGCACAGCCCAAGCAAAGCAAAAAGTCATAAAACAGTAATAAACATAACCACAGACTCTCTTATACAGCAGACAGGACTGATGAAACAGGAGTACAATGAAATCTTCCTACCGATACCTACTTGCAATAATAAAATGAAAGGCCTGTATTGGTCCAGTGACTCAGTGAGATGAGTCTAGGTTAGTCACACTTTGGATTCTCAGGACTACCATACTCCACAGGTAAAGAAAGAAGAACAAAAGGAAAGAACAGTTTTGAGTGTACAGATAGGAGGCATATATTGAGGAAGAAAAAAGTCAAACCAAAAAAAAACAACATAAGCAGAAATGTTCTAAGGCTCTCTAATTATGTAACTCAGGTGAGCTGCATATCATCCTCCAAAAAGCAGACTTCTCTTATCCTCCCTCCTTGCTGCAATCAGCTACACCCAAAAATATCTGGAGGGAAAATGACATCTGACACAACCATGGTAAAAATGACCCAAACTAAGAAGTGGCAACTCTGAGGGTGTGGGAAAGTCTGCAAACAAATCACTGGGTGTGTCAGATACACAGACGCTAATATAATGCAGTGATTACTGTGTCTTTCCTCAGTGAATATGTAAAAGTTGGTGTTTTAAGAAGCATGCACACTGACCAATGAACTAACTCAAGTCTCAGTGCATTTGCCTAGGAGTAGTACAGACTGTGAACCCTAAGGTTCATGTCATGAGACACTCAGAAAATAATTGGAACCCAGGCTATACTAAATGAGTCCAGCATGGCATCTTCTGCTGTATAGAGGTTATTTAAACTGTTTCCGAGTATCACAGAACTGGGGAAACTACACGCTTTTTTTTGTGTTTGTTTTTTGAGGTGGGGGGGAGAGGTAGATTTCGATTCACTTTGGCTATGCAGTCCGTCTTCTCCCACCATGTCAGCATCACAAGATACAGAGAGTATAACCCACGACAAATAGAATAAGGCCCTAGAAACAAGGCCCCAAAACTTTGGTGATAAATTCAGCTTTAGTGGTCCAAATGCTACAATAGAACTATAGGAGCTCACGAACTTCGGATCACACAGATTAAACAAGAAACCTAGAAAATACAACTTATGCAGTAATGCAGCCTGTTCCATCACAAACAAACAAACAGGTAGACAGGTAGGAAAATATACAGCTAACACATGGGAAAGCACATATCCTGATATATGCAGACAGCCAATGGCAATTAATAGCAGTGGACATCCTGCAGAAGCAAGCTCCAGATTAAGAGAGGAGTATTTTTCAATGACATTTGAAAGTATTTCCCATTTCTCTGGAAGTGCTGTCCTGAAGTCTGGTACCAGATTACTAAGCGCCCTCTAGCTTCCTTGTGAATTTAGTTTAAACTTGAAAGAGCAAAAGAATTCAAAGATACCATAGCAAATGAATGCTTCTGAATGAAATGAAACTCTCTCCCTATCGCTAACCAACTGCATGTAACCCTTCAGTATTGAGTACTCAGAATCAAATACAGCATTCCCAGTGCTGTTTCATGACAGCTCAGAGACATACTTCTTCAGCAAGCTATTTGGATCAAAGACCTCAGGCAACATCCCTGAAAGAAGAGAGAAGGCAAAACACAGAGGAGACTTTTTCACCGTCTGCTTCCATTTTCATTTGCTGCACTCCCATGTATCACCACAAGCTGTAGGATGGTCAATTGGATTCTGTGTCATGTGCATTCATAGGACTACAAGGTCATCACATCTTGTTTCCTACAGGCACAGACACTGCATAACCGAAATGCAGCCCAGAAGACTCCACAGCACATTTATCCCAGTAATGCCAAATACTGACATAAGATTTTTCAAGAGAATAGCAAGAAGTAAAATAACATAAGTTGCATAGCCCAAAGTGAGGCAGCTATTTTCACTCTGTTTAAAGCAGCTGACAACAACGCTGCTTAGGTATTTCATTCCATAAAGGCAAAAAGTATAATCTCCTTGGTCTCTGATATAAGATGAGAGTGATCATAATCTAGTCCATTCTGAATATTCGCACTGTTTGAATAAAAATACATACAGCTACAAATTATCTGATAGTGAGAAAAAAAGGTGTATGTAACATGAACTGTAATGGAAGATCCAAATCTGTTTCTTAGTCATTTGTCAATACATTGTGCAAAAATAAAGGCTAGTAATTGAAAAATTTAATCTGAAGTCTGATGAAGCAGCATTCTTAAACTGCTTTTTATAAAAAGTGCAGTGATACTATACAAAAATGTTATTTTATATTAGGTCACTTCTAGTTTGTATTTACAGCAGGCTTTTCCTGGATAAGGATCCCCTTTCACAGTAGTTTACCTACACCAACAGATATGTAAATCAGAAAGAGTATGGGCCTCTGGAGATGTCCCAATAGATGTTAGCACACTAAACATCACCACTGTAAGTAAGCAGAGGATGAGGCAGTGAGGAGTTGCTAATTTTTGCCTCTGAACATAAAATCTGTCACAAAAGGCACAGTTGGACATTTATAACTTAACACATGTCCCCCAGCAGGTACATGAAACTATTCTAGATAAGCCCAGGCACAGCTGGAAAACTGTTCACGGGTCCCCCCAGGAAAATTTCGCCTAGTCAGAAAATGCATCTGTTTCTCTCCCTGTAACTTAGTAATAGTGAGCGCTAAAGACTTAGAAACGCTTACACCGAGTGCCTGAATCCTGCTGATGATGAAAGACTAGGGTCAAGCTTTGTACTTCTGTCATCAGCAACACATTTTGGGGCGTATACAACAGAGCCAGAGAAATGTGCTCATTGGGATGCCTGACCCTTTGGCCAGAAGAAGTATGAAACAAGCAACAGGGGTAAGTTCATATCACAGTAGGGCACAGTTGGAAGACAGTTTCATATAGGCAGGGCCCTAGTGCAGTTATTGCTCTCTCCCTGTACGGCAGAAGTGTAGAAGGATGCTGACAGATCAGAGCACAGGCTAGAACAAAACCAACTGTCTCTCTGTGCATTCCACTGTTAGAAACAGTTTAATTGGTTCCCGCTGTATATACGGCTGCGAAGTAGCAAAGGAGTAAAGTCTCCTCATGTTTGGTCAAGATCTTGCTTTCTTTCATCTGTTGTGCAGATGCCGATGGGGTCACCTGCCTGGAGGGGGTCAGGATTTTGCCAAATGGATTTAAGCAGGGTACTCACAGTCCAGGCATCCCAACTTAACAGCCAGTGACTCAGTGAGAAAACCAAGACTGCTAACCAATGGCCCCATTCCCGACAACCTTTGTAAGGAAGAACAGTATCCTGACAAACCCTATCTACAATTTTATGCTGCTTAATCAAGCAAACTCATTCTATCTAGTTAGGGCAGATCTCTAAGGAGTAATCTCTACTGGAAATACATGAGTTTCATTTCCTTAATGAAGGCAAAAACCCTAATTGAAGGATGAAGAGGGAAAAAAGAATTGAGAATATAGAAATCAAGGAGTGAGAAACAAAGGGAGGAGTACACATCCCTCTGTACAAGGGTGATGGCATCTGGAGGGACATTAAAAAGAGTGTGCCCAGTGGATGGAAGGAGGTTATCTTCCTCCCTCAACTCTGCCCTTGTGAGGCCACATTTAGAATACTGGGTCCTATTCTGGGCTCTGCAGTGCAAAAATGACAGGAATCTCCAGAGAAAGGCTGAGTAACCTGTTAAGCCTGGGGAAAAGATGACTGAAGAGAGCTGATTAACAAATATCTAACGGGAGGTGGGAGGCAAACAGATAAGGCCAAGCTCTTCTCAGTGAAGTGCAGTGTTAGGACAAGGACCAATGGCCTAAAACTTGAACATGGGAAGTTCCATACAAACATGTGAGAGAACTTTATGGTAAAGGTGACAGAGGATCAGAACAAGTTGTCCAGAGAGGTAGCGGAGTCTCCTTCTATAGAGATATTCAAAATCTCTCTAGACTCCTACCTGTGTGACCTATTGTAGGGTACCTGATTTAGCAGGGAAGGTAGACTCCATCTCTTGAGTTCCCTTCTAACCCCCGTGATTCTGTGATAAATTTGCATTCTGGGAAAAGTGCAATTCTCATCAATATATGGCTTACCAACAAGGCAAGAGACAAAAGATAAAGACATTGTCATAATAATTTAATTGCCATGACTTTGTTAAACTCTGACCTACCTGTAATGAGAGTATGTATATAGTAGTACAAGACTCCTGTCAAGTTGCAGGTAGCTGAATAAGCAGTTTCTCAGTTTCACAGAGAGTTAAATCCATTAATAGCTCAAATTGCTTAGAGAATTTCCAAAGGAAAGTGCTGAATGCAAAGAATAAATCGCTAACCCTGTAAAATCTCTTTCCCCATGTCCTCACATAGTGCTGTAGTGGAAGATTGCAGAGAAGAATACACTCCCTTGGTTTAACCACTACCGACTAAATAGGAGATTACTCCAGCTCTGTAAGAAACAATTCGGCCAATGAGTATACCATACCCACTGCATACAAGGGCTTTATCTTAAAATAAGGGAAAGTGCAAATGCTATAACTGAAGATTTATTGACTACATATTTACAGAGAGGGATTAGACTGTTATAACATTTCTAGGGTACAAAATAGCTTTGTATTAGAGGGAAACCATGTTACACCATGTTATATATTAGAAATGTGCAGAAAATTTCTACACACACATGTATGGAAGGATACTTACAGAGCTCTACAGTAGTTTCATTCCATCTTGAAAAGGTTGCTTTCTTTGACAAGGAAATTAGAAGAATTGGCAGGCTGATACAGAGCAACATGGAATTCCCACATATTTCTGTCACAGCTTTGAAAGAAAACAGATGACATTGTAGGACCAAGAGCGTGCAAATAGATTAATGATTTTTCAAGACCAGTCTGAAACATCTAAAAATAGTATTAAACTTTCTTTATAAAGCCCTGAGATTTCCTGGAAAATAGAAGCACTCAAAATATTTGTTAATTATGAAAATAACTGCAGTGATCATGCAGTTGATGAATACACTTTATGAAATGTTAAGATTTACAAACATATTTTAACTCAAAAGAAAATGTGAAGTGTTTCTAAAAATAACTGAAAAAGTAAAAGTAAGAGTCAATGATATCCTTTATATAAAGAACTGACAATGTTTGTAAATCAAGTTTTGAACAGGGGAACAGAGAGAGATGTCAGTCACTTTCTTTAACTGACAGTACTGATTGAGACAGTACTAAAAATGAAGGTTTCTCCATGATCATTCTTGTCGTTTAAAAGACAAACATTTGAACAAGTTTCTGAAGAATTATATGTACCTGATCAGGTTCCTCAGCCAAAATCTTAGGGAGATGACTGTTTCTTCCTCTTACAACATCTGAAAGATCAGAGGATCTTCACAGTGTTTTGTATCTCGGGGACCACAGAAGTATAAAAATTGACTACAGCTAGTCAGATGCAATGTCCATCTAAACCAGTGCTTTATCTCCAAATAACAGCCAGCTGCAAATGGTTAGGGAAAGCAAACAAAAATACCATATATAGTCTGATCCTACTCCAGCTCAGTCCTATTAGTTGTTCAGGACCAGACGATGGGAATACAGCCAGATTATCATATTTAATAGCTACTAGTGGACACATTCCCTAAGATTTTTCATCTCTTCCCACAGCTTTGTCTTGGGAGAAAGGAGTCTTACCACACAATATTAAAGCCTTAAAATGTAATCTTGCATGACTTCTTCACAATAAAACCCAATCCTGATGGCATTCATTGGCAGAAATATTCTTTTTCTCTATAATGTGTGTGAATTTGTCTATTTATGAAAATTCCCTGAGAACTCATCTTTAGGTCAGATCTTAAAAGCTGAAACTGGACCTGATTTTCTTCTAAAATGTATATATTTTCTACTGGGTACTGTGCAGATTCAACCTCTTAAAACTTCAGGGCTCATCAATTCGATCGTTTAAACAGCAAACATGCAGAGTCCCTCTAATTAGGCTTGTTCAGTACTTTGAATAATAAAAGCTGCAAAAGTAAAAATGCTTTCTTGTTTATACTTAAAAAAAAGTAATATAAAAAAGAGACAAAGGGCAACTTTCAAGTATCACAGCTCAGTTTTGTCTCCAATTCAAGGAATAGCTGGTCTGGCACATATATTGCCTGCATTTCATTCATCTTGGGACACAGTGAAGAGAAAAATATGCTGAACAAAAACGAATGCGAACTTCAGAGCTCATAAGCAAAAATATCAACTACAGTGATTAATAACTTGCAGTCAGCAAAACTGGGAAGTGAGCAAGCACTAGTTTTTCAGGGAGGGAGCCCATTCCTCCATTACTGCCAAGTTTTTCCTAGTTCCTCAAGGTTAACTCTCTTTCCATTTTCCTGCAGTCTAAACACATCATTCTGATCTCCAGCTCCCACTCCTTAAATTCCATCTCACCCCATTCTTATCTACTTCCTTCTTTTCACCTTCAGTCTCTTTAATTCCTAAATCCAGAGAAGTTTTATCACTGGTATATGTCACCAGTACTCTCAGATCAAATTTCTACCAAATTCAAAAAAACATATGAGTTTCTCCTAGTCAGATTTGTTATTCCATGTTGTTCCAAGTCTAGAAAACTCCTACTATTAGGAGATATCATCTGACACCATAAAGATCATTGAAGAAACCAATATCTCAAGTGCTGAAGTACAAAACAAATTGAAAACAAATCTATCATGAAACATGAAATCTGGGCAACATATTAACAGGACACCAAAGCCTAATGGAAATATTTTGTAGGAAAAGGCCTGTTTGACCATTATCAGGCACAGTTTTAACACACAGCCCTAAAAATTCTTGAGACTGCACTGACAACAGCACTGCTTAGTGTGTGACGTATTTGTCGTCATGTGGTTATATGGTTGTAGGGGAACTGTTGAATCACAGCCTGAACCACTGATTAGTCACCTGAGGTGAGCATTGAGTCAGCCATGGGGGTACAGGTGGAGGTAGTAATACCTGTGTGATTGGAAGGGGTGGAGCCTGGCTCCACCTCTCCCCAAGCCCCATTTAAGGGCTGACCAACACCAGGAAAGGATCTCTTCTTGGAGATCCCTCCTGTGTGGAGTATTCAGCGAGCCTTCCCCATCCAAAGGTGAACCATCTTACTTTTTGTACCATTTTGTATACCATCTGTACAAACTTAACTAAATATACCATCTCTTACTATTCTTATAGAGTCATCTCAAAGATCTTTGGCACTACAATGGTTCTTAGCAAATCAAATCAAAGCACATCCTGGATATTCAAGAGAAACAGAATGTGAGCACAGGACTGGCATACCAAAACTCTTGGAAGCTTCTGGCAATATAGGACACATTCCTCTGTGACTCCCACTGCTGTGAAATAGCAGTAACTTAACTGACTTACACAGAGCTATAGTGCTGTAAAAAGCACGTGAGAAAAATCAAACCAACTGTGTAGATTTGCCCAAGTCAGTTAGCTAGCATTTCAAAAGCAGCTTATAATTTTGGTTGTCTCAGTTTTCAAGTGTCTTAACAAGACACTAAAAATAAAGAGCCAAAATTACAGGTTACTTTGCACAATTTGGGCCTCAGTTTCTTTGGAGCAAATTCTGATGCTATTTGAACCTACTCATAATTGCATCTTGGAAAAAAGATTCTTGAATAATATGGAACTACAAAAAACTTTCACAAGTAGAACTCTCAGCAGACTTGCACCGTCTGTGCCTCAGGTCACTCATTGCCAGAAGACATCAGACCAAATCCTAAGTTAGAATACATTCATCCTAGGTGCATGGGAATCCCAATGCCTATTTACACTTGCTGAGAACCCACATTAACGATTCCCATTTAACTAATTTACTTGGCACTGTAAAATGCAATATCTTCCCAGAGCTCGGAGGATAAGTCCTCAGCCCATAATACATGTAGAGTGGTAGCTGTGGTGTTACTTTTGTTTGATAAGCAGAATTGCAGAAGTACGAGAAATGAGTCACACATAATGCATGCTAGTATATATTCTGCAAATGCAACAATTTAAAAGAGTGTGGCATTAGAAAGCATGGTAAGTGAAAACAGAAAAGCCATAAGAGACACCACTATCAATCAATAAAAAAAACATAGGAACATATATGAAAATTCTTTTATCCAATGAAAATTAGAGAAGCCAATTTTCTTTTAACCGCGGAATACACTGTGCTTGCCTGGGATTTGCAGGGGCAAGGAAGAGAGAGGACTGGATCTCCATAGGAATGACCCAGGTTTGAAAATTCACAGCAATTAAAGCACTGAAAGCCAAACTATCCAGACATCCTTCCCTTTAAGTGTCAGGAAATTGTGTCCCCTGATTGCTCAACAGCTAGGTCAGATGGCTGGCCTGCAGTGACTACATGGGTTTCTGGAATTCCATTGAACGCTGGGGAATCTTATGGTAATGATGGAAGATATAGCAAAACCAGAACAATCTGAAAGATACCTTCAAGATGCTCTTCAGCTCTAGCTGTGTCTCTTGCTGTATTAGGCGACAGAGGGGCTCGAACGGGATATAACACGATAGGACCAATAAAATACAGACAGTGTACATCATTTCCAGATTGGTAAGAAATTTTTAAGTCTAATTTCAAGATGAACCGAATGATCTTTCTTACAGATGAGAAGCACAACCAAAATAACCAGCAGGAATTGCAGCAGACAAGTGATACAGTGTGGTAAGGCCACTAAGATATTCAGAGAATTTGCTTACTCAGCTCAGTGAAACCATGAGACAGCACTTTGGAACACATAATATAGACCTTTAAAACCTCAGGGTTGCACTGTGATTGTCATAAACTGTAATAGAGAAATGCTTTCTATTTTACAAAGCAAAACTGAAAAGACATCTGCTCTGTATGTACTGCATTTATATTGCTTTGTTCTTAAGTCAGTGTCCACTGGTGACAGAACTAACAATTCTGTCTGAAATGACTTCATTCAGACTCAAGCATGCTGAGCGTCAGCCCATATATTGCTATAGAAGACTAAATTTATTTTCTGCCAAAGAAGCTCCTTTCCCTGTCCTCTTCCCACCTTACCCCCAGAGTGTCAGTTTCACCCTGAACCGTGACTAACAGCCCACAAGGAATTTCCAAGTTGGGAAGCCCCTGCAGGTAGTGTCAGTCCTTAGTGTGATGTCAAGGCAGAGAGAAGAGATTCTAAAACAGAAAGGAACCAGTCAGCTTAATGCACTTCACATCTGGTATTTTCTCCTTAGCCCTACTTTTCCTCCTCTTAGCTTTCACCTGTTCTGTATATATTAGTTTTGTATTGACCAACACACTTTAAACAGACTAACTGTTGAATCATGTAGAAGCGTCCTTTGCTCCCAGACACTTGTCTTGGCTGTGACAACCCTCAATCTTTTACTGGAGCAAACAGGTTCATAACAAGCTACTACATTTTTAAGGATTTGTATTCCTTCACATTGCCAGCCAACATGATTAGACTGATGCAAAGAAAACAAAGCAGTTTCTAGGAATGGGAGATGTTACACTACTAGACGAAAATCAAATAAAAATAAATAAGGGAGAAGAATGGAATTCTGATATGTCATAAGACAACCCAAACCAAGTCTGGAGGTTTCACTTCTAAAGTACATCTCTGCAAAACCTAGCTCTGAGAACACATGCTCCCTTACACATACAGTCAGTACTGTTGCTTTTTCTTCATCTCAATCTAGCTTGCTTTGGGTTGTATTGCATCCCTCAGCAGAGACTAGATATGGAATATCTCGTAGCATAGGCTACCCCATCACAAAAGCCAGCAACGTGGCAATATCAACCACTCAGTCATGGAAAGGGACAATCCTGTAGCCGCCTTCAGCAGAGCTACTTAGTTCTGATAAATTTCATGCATGAGTTGATTCCTGAAAAACTCCCTCCTCCTCTGATTTCCTTGTTTAACTCCCCCTGCAACCTATTCCAACCCCCTTAGGAGGAAAAGTATTTACAGACTTATTCCATTACCAAAACAACTCAGCCTACAGAGCAGCAACTTGCAACAGCCTTTTTTGTGACTGCTTGTTGGCTGAAGCCAATTATTAGCAGCTTAGCACAATGTATTGTGCAACTCATATAGCTCTTGCTTCTCAGTCCAGCTTTGTGTTTATGTTCAAGGGCGTCATCTCTCCTTCCTGCACCTGCACAGACCAAACACCCTCTAACTGGCAAAGAGGTTTTTAGATTTACAAGTATTAGCTAAGTCAGATTCGCACAGGAGGTACCAAACTTTTCCATTTCTCTGGGGAAATGAGCTGGTTCTGTCAAGCATCTGGTTAGATAAGATGACACTGAGGAAGACAGATGCTTCATGTTACAGGCAGGAGATTTAGAACTAGATGATTTCTAAGATCCCTTCCATCCTAAGCCGTTCCACAATTCTATGCTTCCATAGTTGTTCCCTGAACAGTTTCCACCTCCGCTGGAGTAGAGAGCACCCAAGGAGGGCAAGAGAGGGTGTAAAGTAATTCAAGCACAGAATTCTAGAATTCTAGCTGCCTCCTTCATATATGACTGCTACAGCTAGTTTCTGCATGTGAAATATACCTCTTTCCTCTGCAGAAGCAGAGGGTCCTTTGGAGAGCCTTTAGTATCCAGCTAGTGCAGATTCAAGGCACTAAATTTGTCATGCTTAACAACCAATAATGCACAATAACATTAGGGTCTATTATCATCAGAAGCCTGGCAAATAGAACTGGAAAGACTGCATTGTCAAGAAGCCAGAAAACTTCCTGTCCTTCCCATAAGGAAAGAGGAACTGTTTGCTGCATAATCTGACAAGGGATTAAAGAGTTAAAAAACAGATCCTGCATTATGAAATGGTTTAAGAAAGTTGGGTTTTGCCTAGGGATTATTTGAGATTTTGCTGTCTTTCTACTAAAGCATGAAAGAACTGGATTTTAGTTAATTTCATAGTCTCCCAAATATATGTTTTTCCCTCTCTCTTTCCTTCTCAACCTTCTTCATTTTCTGTCACCCCCATTCATTTACAGACTCATAAATTAACCTGCATGGTCAGCCCCTCTGCATAGCTTTGAGAGAAGCAATCAAGCCAAACCTGAATCCTGTGTGCTGCCAAGCTGTCGTCAGGATCTTTCAAAAGAGAGCAAAACCAAACCAACAACAACAAAAAAAAAAAAGCACCTCCAAAAAAGAAAAAACAAAGAAAAGAAGAAAAAAAAGCAAACAGTGCTGGCAGGGATTTGATCTTGAAAACAAGCAAAAATACAAGAAGAGCTGCTGCAGCAGTTGCACTTACACTGTAACGCCTGACTGTGCAGTTCCTCCCTGTTCTGCAGTCCTATAATCCACATAGAGAAACGCCTGTGCTGCTCCTCTCACTGGCTGTACTATTGCAGTGAGACTGGAACTGCTTCTGCTTTCAGTTTCAGACCAACCTCTCTCTCCAAATCCTCTGATGTCAGACAGCCTCAAAGAGATATTTATGGCATGAACAATCTAAAAGTTTCTCTAGGTAGAGCCTAGGCTGCAATTCTTTTGGATTTGTATTTTATATACTTTTGGGTAGAAAATGTCTCCAAGGGGGGGTCAGAGAGGAAACAGTGGGCAGCTATATATGTGGTTGCATAAGTCCATGGCAAAAGACAATCCCTGTACTTTTCTAACCGTAGTATATTATATCCACACCCAGGATATAAGTATCTGCCATGTAAGCCTCCGTTTGGAAAGTGGTGTTTTCCAATCACAGCTGTGCCTAAACAGTGTATGCTTCAAGTCTCACAAAAAGGCTTCCTTCTCATTCCACTCACTATTAGCCCACGGCCCTTTGCTGTGTCCAAAAAAAAAAAGTGTCCCGCCTTCCAGGTTTTGAATGGATTTAACTACAAGATGAGTACAGCAGCCCTTTCAAACATCCTGTCCACATCCTCTTTCAATTTTGCACTAAACCCTTTCAAGCTGGTATTTTTTTCCAAGCACATGGACCAGCATCCCTCTTAACATCAAAACACCTGGAAGTGTCTCATATTAGATAAAAAACAGCTCAGAATATTCATTTGATTTTTATCATGCTGTGCCTGTTTACATTTCTATTTGTTATTTCTCCATTACACACCACTAACTGCATAGTATGGTACATTTCACCTGTTGTGAAAGCCATTTACAGTGTTATGAAGAAGAGATGCTAGAGCAAAAACTGTATCAGCAGTTAAGCAGTATTCTGCAAAGGAAGTTAAATGCTTTTATGTAATAGAAAAGAACTGAGCATAGACTATGCAACCCAAGCATTGAACAAGAGAATTTCTATCACCCCTGGCCATCAGATTTGCCACTTGCCTTCTTGAGATCAGGAAGAATAACTCAGGATGTGACTCCCTTCTCTGCAGTGCCACATACTACTCTTCTTGAATATTGGTCCTGTTCAGTTGCTGCCTATTGGTCACTTGTCCCATAACTGTCTCCAGGATTTTACAGGGAAGCATTGAATCATACCAAAGCTGTTTCTTGTGGGTAGTTTCACCCCTGAGCTGCTTTCTCTGACTCACCTTCTGTGGTTGGTAAACTTTCTAAGGACAGTAAAGGTTCCTGTTGGTTGCTGAAGATAAAGTGGTTATCCATGACTCCTGCTTTCTCTGTTCAATCTATAGGATTATAACCTACTTCACAGAGAGTGGAAAAGGAGGAAATCCTGACTATCACACAGAGGTGAACTATTAATAACTGCAGCCTGTCTCACAATGTGACCTAACCACAAGTGGCATTTCTTTATTTCAAAAGACCAAAATGTTAAGAGATAGAAATACTTTGCCTAGGTGCAATATAGACAAAAAAAAAAAGTGTCCCGCCTCTTAACATGTAGCTGCCTTGCAGATGCATTCATCCCAAGAACATTCAACCTCAGTAAGAAGTGCTATAGCATTCCACTCAGTGCAAGGAATGACAATATCCCCATGAATCTGTGGTATTTTATCTGGAAATGAAAAAAAGTATACCCAGTTGAGTATGGTTCCATATTCAAAGCCCTTACACAGATCATTTCCACAAGAGCCCTTTACAGAATACAACACCATATGAAGAGCATGAGGATCCCATTTGCTGACAACGTGTAGTTCTGTTGTCTATACAGGAGAACTTGGCCTTCCTCTAGTGAATTAGAGAATTTATGCTTAGGTGCACAATTTGTTCAATTTTAATGAAAAATATTTAAAACACTACTGCTTCCAAATGATACTAGAGGTGTGCAACTTTGGAGGATGAAAAACAACTTTGCACACAGGACCACTACAAGCATAGGCATCACTCAACCCTAAAAAACAGAGAATAGAGAAGGACACTCTGCATCACTAGCGCATGACTGACAAAACAAGAGTGTGTGTGTCATCAGATCCAAAACAGTCTCAATGTACTGCTATAGTTGCTTCTGTGAATATAGTTGTCACTCCCTTAGTGCTACATAACAAAAAATAAACCAAAGGAAATGAAACTATACTCAAATACCATTCTTGCTGCCATTGTGGAACAGACCATTCAGCTCCCCAGACTTGTATGAGCATTATTTAGATACCTGATGATTCAGAACATGAAGAATGGAAAACACAATGCATTCAGCCAGCTGGAGACTGTAACATTACCTAAGAACTGGGGAAATAAAGAAGAGAAATAGTTCTTTGAACCTCACAGTTGATTGGTTTACACATTGAAGCATGAAGTTCATTCAGATGCTTCTTCTTGATGGTGTTCTTTTTGTTTTTGTTTTGCCAAGCACTGCATTGTTATGCTTCTTGTTTCTGCATAGATTTCAATTTTTTGGCAACGAGCCTTTTTTTTTCCCAATTTCTTCAAATTTTATTTTTTCAATCCACTTAAGTAAGGAAATGAAAAATAATGGCATATGTTCAAAAGAATAGCACACACCAAAGAATGCAGAGAACTCTATCTTTGTCCTCAGATGCACACAGTCCTGGCCACAGTTTTTGAATCCACCCGGTGATTTTCCTTTCATTTCGTATGACAGAATTCTATCCTCTGTGTACTTTGGCAACCAGATTTAATTTTACTACTGCACTGACCAGAGTGAAACCATTTACAGATTTCCTAGATGTCTTCACTTCTAATGCATGAAACAGCACCACGGTTTACCAGGTGCCAGTAACAAGGTTAAGTGTTGGAACAGAAAGCCCGTGCTGCATTACAAACAGGTATGCACCAGCAAGAAGAATCATTTTAAGACACTGTCACTGTTCTCTCTGTCCTGAGCAAGGGATTGTAATTTACAAATAAGGGATGGAAGAAGCACATTCTTGTGCTGTACCACAGCGTACATGTTCCCTTAGACAGAATAATACAGAGGATGTTAAGTGTCTGAGTTTCATAATCAGTTCATGACACTGGAAAAACCTGTACTGATACTCAGGCAATAAGAAGAAAACATTTTATACTCTGATTCCTCCACTATCAAAGTCACCAAAAAAGGAGAATCTAGAGAGAATGAGGCTCACAAAACTAAAGGATATCTTCCAATTAAAAATGGTGCAGTGTTTGAGCAATACTTACAAAGCCAGCATCTCTGCAGCACACTGCAGACTGAACTAAAACTGAGTTTAGAAACTCAGTTTCTAAGAAACTATAGATGGAGCTCCTAAAACTAAATTTAGCAGCAGTCTTAACCTTGATGGAGAATACTCATACACAGAAGCAGACAGAAGGCAGTACACTCCACTGCTAGCAGAACAGGAGGCAGGAAAGAGTCAGTTCTGCCCCACTTAGGGATTTGTGGCTCAGCTCTGACTCCTTTGCTCCAATCAAGTAGACCAAAGAGAATTGAGAAGGTCAGACAATTTGGACAGTCGCAAACTAGAATTTTTCTGCTGCTACATAATATCAGAATTAAACAACATTTTTGTAATATATCACAGCCCAACTACCTATTCCCAGAGCTAAATCAGATTTATTTCATTTACCACCAAAAATCACATAGTGAATTCAGGTTAACCAAGGTCATTTGAGAGCTTTGTGAGACAACAGTCTCTTGGCTTCTTTTTCACACATTCTGGATTGAGCACTGTTGGAGCACAGATGCTTCAAAGCAGCTAGAGATATATGTTGAGTGAAAAGAACTCATATACAGAACACAGCATGCAGACAGAAGTGTCACTAGTGGTATGCCATTTTAACAGCAATCACCATATGCTAAACACCAAGGGATTCAGGGTGGGAAGGAGAGTTATACTATGTGAACTGTATCAAAATTAAGCACCTTGACTGGCATATTGCATTTCTTTTGTTTCTTAGAAATGCTCTCTTCTAGCAAAGGATTTATATTTAAAATATTCCAGGAAACCAAGAGAGCATATCAGAGTAGCAATTATCCTGAGTCACTTCTACAACAGCTTTAAACAACTTTTTAGAAAATCTCTTCTGTTGAGGTGGATACAAGTGCACCAGTGGCCCACAAAGTCAAACCAGCAAGCCTGAAAGGAGTAGTGAATTATAGCTAACCACATTACATTTTTAATAACATAAAAGAATACTAAGGCTGGGAGATCAAATACTAGAAAGTGACAGATACAAAAACTAGAAGAAACCACAAGAACATTACATAAAACACGTTATGATACAGGTGTGTTTATTCACTTCCACTACAGCAGAATGTGGTATGTGACTGGTTCCCTGTATTTTAGGTCAAGAAACTCACTCAAGAAAATTCTATTTCTCCTTGCAGCTCTTGCTACTGCTGTTGTATGCCTAAAGCATGGGATAAAGCAAGTATCCAGAAAATGTGAGTAATGCAATCAGAGCTTGTGCTGTAACTTGGGCACTTCACATGTTTAGATCCTTTGGTTTACCGGTTCTTAAGTTCTTCGCTATTTTTCAGTTTAATACCAGTTTAAATGAGCAGAAAAACACAACAAGAGCTGAAAAAATAGCACAAGTCCATTCAGCTTGCACAAAGAGCAAAGGGAATACTGAAATGACTAAAAAAATTGCAACTAAACACTGTCACAGATTCTTAGATTATTTGAAAAATAAACATTGAAGACACTTGCTTCCCCTCAACTCTAAATCTGATGAAAACTACTCTATATAGAGACAGTGGCCCTCAAAAACAATGCAAGCACACAGTAATGTTTGGAAGTAGTAGAAAGAATCACGAGAACATGAGTTCCTTCAGGTAGAAATAAACTGAGAAATACGAGACATTGGCCGTGAGTACCCTCAAAGTAGGAAACGTAAATGCAGCAGAATATACATGAATTGTTGAATGAAGTATTTTGTGAAACTGTAATGACAGAGTTGCAGAAAGCTGTTAACTGCGGCAAAAATACATTTTTCAGCAACAAATTTTTTTTTCCTTAAATCCGCACTGGTATTATAACTCTGATTTTGCTGATATCTGTAAATCTCTTTGAGATATTCCAATGAATATTCATATTTAAAAAGACATATATAAAGCGTAAGTTACAGTGCCAGAACATATACAACGAATCTACGGGAAATCATCATTCTTCCATGTTTCAGAAATTGTTTGACAAGTTTTTAAATTATTTCCCTGGGAACTGGTCTTTCTTAAATGTGTTTATCCTTTGCTTTTTGTTAGCTCATGTTTGCATTTACTGTCTATCAATAATAGATGAACAAAACAGCCTAAGGTACTTGATTCTTGTATGAACTGTAGATAATACTACATTTCAGTCCTACATAACATCAATAGCATTGGGAAAAATGGAATGTGGCAAGAAGCCCAGGAAAAGGCAAATTGAGTTGGATTGGGAATTAGCTGGAAGGATAATAATCCTGCAAGCCAATATTCATTAAGTAGTTTTATGTGCAGTGGAAGAAAATTATGATGCACACTTGGCACCTAGAGAATTGCAAATATAGAGAAAAATCTTTCTATAACTGTACAAATTAGTTGACAATTACGATACAAAATTATTTGAAAGGAGTTTCATGCCAACATAATTCAGCTTTACCCAGTATTACCCTGAAACTCCAATAAGTAACCTAAAGAACTGCTTTATCAGATGGTCTAGTTGTTTTCTGAGATATTACATAACCCTTCACAGCATTTCTCTTTCTGCAGTCATCACTTGGTCTACTTCCAAATGACATTCACAACATGAGATAAAGCTCTGGAAGTGCTTTAAACATACTCTAGGATCTACATAAGGCTGACATGGGCACAAAAAACATCACAACATCAGGTCAGACTACTGAGATAAATAATTTGATAGTGATGAATCCTTGTCTTTACACCTGGATTTTTGTTCATTACTGAAAATTTACCTGAAAGTAGGCAGTAGACAGGGAAAGTAAAGTTTTTTCTTATGTAATATTTCTTCATACAGCAGATCGGACTTCACCTCTGTAAACATAAAACAAAAATCAAAATTTTGCAGACAGTTCTTTAACATCATATTAGATCTATGCATGTGGAAAAGAGGATAAGATTTTGGACTCGCAAATCACTTACTATGTGATATCTTCCCTATTCAACATTTTATTTAGTATAAACTTTTGCCTCTTGTATCCCTATGCTATTATGGATGCACTGAAATTTTTTTCTTGGTACACAAAAGAATAGTTTGTTTTATGACAGTAACATTAATGTTCTTGATTTTTATAAAAGCAAGTTCTTGTGTGTTACCCATCTGCAATAAAACTTATGCTCTGAAGAAAATTTCAAAGTGAATTTATGTACAGACAAAACTACTGTTTCTTATGGAAGCAATCCAGTATATGAGTTCATCCATGTTTTTAAATCTAGTACTTGATGGTTATTGTGAGCAACCTTTGTATAGCTGTGGAAAAATCTGACTGCAATGTGTACAAATCACTGCCCTCTCCTGGAAGACAAAGAACAATGCAAATCTGAGCAACAATTACAAGGCTCCTGATCTCATCATGGTAAAAGATAAAGATTCAGATTAATAACAACATACCATCAACAAACAGTACTGATACATGTGTTGTATAACAGACAAACAGCCTCTACAGTCATTAGGAATTACATTTTCTGATATATACATACCTCTGCAATATGATACATAATGTTGTTGAATTTATTATAATCACCATGTGAAAGACCAAAAAATTATAATTTTCTTGACAATCATCACTGTAAGATTAATTCAGTAAAGAAAGAAAGGAAATAAAGCAAACTACAGCTATTAACTCAGAAAACAAGGTTTTATGGTTTACTCTGTTTTCAATTTTGACTAACTTACATAACCTCAAAGGTCTTCAGTTATACAAGAGTAGGTAAACATATCTTCCTGCTTCTGCATATAATCTTAGAGTCCCACATGCAACCTAAATTTGAGGAGAATTTAATGTCAAATGGAAACTCACTAATTCATTTTGTTTGAGGAGTCCAAATTGAAAGATGTTTGGTAAATCTAAACAACTAAGTATATGATCCATGGTCCAGATACTGACATAAGAAAAACACTGGATAAATGAATATGTTCTTATTGTAATGTAGTGTCTCAGACAGGAAATCTGCCACGTCACAGCAGCAAGTAAATTGTTTCTGCAGTCTCTGGATACCAACTCTTACCCACTTATAAGATTTCTCAACTGTAGACACATCAGCATGTGACAAAAATCACCCAGCCTTAAATGCATCTGGCATTTGAAACTTGAATGAGTAATAGCAGTTGGCTTAAAAAAAAAAATGCACAAGAAAAAGGGGGGAAAAAAATCACTTTCCCCTGCTTTACTCAAAAATCTTAAAAAAAAAAAAAGGAAGAGAAAGTGGGAAATGAAAAAGGAAAAGGCAAAAGGGAAAAAAGGAAAAAAGGCAAACAAAAATGGGAATTAATTTCAAAAAGTTCAAGAGCAGTTCTTAGTTTTACATTGCTTTGCTGTGAGTCTTTCAAAGGTTATATTCATTGTTTTTATTCTTTGTTTTTATGCATGGATCCTATCTATTTACAGAATTATATGGAAAGAATACAGTATTAAAAGCAAAGGTATGGGAAAACCAGCAACTCGCAAATGATAGCAAGTACAAACACAGCTGCATCAATTAATACATTGTTCTTTTTGTCCCTTGTTTACATCAGCATGCAAATACACGGGAATTTTAGTTGGAAGGATTTTGGTGGCCTTTTAATGTATTTAGTAGCTTGGTATTTAGAGTGCCATTTTTCACTGGTTTCATTTCAGGTTGTGCTTGCACAATTGGGCATATTACTCAACTTTTTATGTCATAATTTTCACCACTAAGAAAAAGGCAAGTACCATCTCTGCAGCTAGAGCATGCTACTGTCTAAATTGCTTAGATGTAGCATACCTTCATATCACATTTAACAATCAGAGTCTGTGTAAGCACTTATATTTCTTCATTAAGGTAGTTTCTTGAGCTGAATGTAACTGAGACAACTAAAACTAAGGGAAATTAGACATGTTGTGCTATTTAGACAATCTTCTCTTCCTTTACAACTCCATCATTCTGTAGATACAAAAGCTTCTTACCTGTTCACCTAATAGCTTTCTGTGACATGTACTTGTCACCTTATCTTCTCCTAAAATGAAGAATTACCTTCCTGTATTTTTCTCAATTACTTGCTCTTCTCTATCTCTTCACTTTCCCTGCACTGGCCACATGCTTCAGTCTCCCAGACAAATGGGCAAACTGAAGTTGTCCAATATATTTGTATCAGTTTGAAGGTAAAGTGAAACTCTACTTTGCTGATTCCTTTTCACTTTTACATTCCCTAAAACACACAGTTTATTTTATTGCCTGGAGATTGCCTTTATATTTGTATACTAAAGCTTCCTTCAATATTTATCTCTTCATTACACCCTTGGTTTTCAGTGGCGATAATTGTGAAACTCAAAGGTAAAATGAAGGTGTGGCGTTATCTTCCAGAAACACAGAATTTTACTCTATAGTTGTAACCATCTTTAACTACCTTCCTCCTCCAACACTATACACACATTTAGAATGCTGATGCAAAAACCATCCTTTGAGTTATCACATAGATAATGCTGATGGTGACTCCAGTGACTATCCCTTCTCTATTAAAATATTTTGCTCGTCTTTAAGGTGTTCATCCATTCTAACACTTAATTCATGACCAAGTGGCACAAAGGTTTCTATGTCCAGTCGGTAGTATCACCTCCACATTATACTTTCAAAACTGTGTCCCTGCTGCTTTTTGCCAGGCTAGTTTTCATTCCTAAAAAGAGTAGTCCATAAAAATTTGTACAATTGCTCACTTGACTTTCTTTAAACTTCCTTTAGGACTAAAAAATGTACTGCCTGTACAGGAACTTTATATGGCACTTATAGTACATGATTTCTGTCTATATTAAGATGCTGGGATTTTTTTTAATTTGCTTTCTGTCCTAAGCTTGGATAGCAAGAACTGCTTGGTGCAAGGATATCAGGAATATTTCTTTCCATTATTCCTTCTTTCTCTTCCCTTCCTTTTTATTTTAAACTTAACCAGACCCCAGCAAAACCTAGAAATCAAAGTCACGAATTGTGTTATTTTAAACAATGATCAATAATTATGTTACATAAGTTTCTGATAGGATTGTAATCTACTTCAAACAAGAACATATATAAACCAGTATTACAATGTCTATAAAAGGATTTATATCCCTAACTGTAACACAACAATCTGAATTTCTCAGTCTTCAGATTAAAAAAACAAACCCCACAGCCCTTTCTACTTACTGCCACTTAGCCTTTCATCTGTCCCTTGGTTAGAGATAGATCAAGGAGAGGTATTAAAACAAAATAAATAAGAAAAACCTATAATTCTGGGGAAAAAAATGAGTTGTGGGGAGAAATTGGGCAGAAAATATCAGTATTAGAATTCTGTTAATGCGAGTGTTCTGATAATACATATTGTAGTTTGCAACAAAGGATTCGGTTTACTGTTTAGAAGAAGAGAAAAAAACAGGAAGAAAAAAATCAACTTGCATGAAATGATGTGTTCACTGTCGCAATCAGCACAACATGGTAATATTTTGGTTTGCAGTAAAAAAAACACGCATGCATGTATGTATGTATGTATATGTAAAGGCCCTCAGGAAAATGCCTTAAGATTTTCTGTCATGGTTGAGTATATTCGGGCATTTTTAGGAAACATTATTGCACCCTGTGAGAATATCAGTACAGCTGCGAATTTTGAAGAACTTCGCAAGTGTAACTGTAACATGTATGAGGTGTGACATTGTTTCTAAGAAACAGATTGTAACAGTAGCCTAAAAGACACAGTCCTTCTCTAAGTGCTGGACTAATAAAAGCTAAACAAGGCAATTAAAAGGAAGCATTAATAGCTCCATAAGCAGAAAATAAAACACTGTCTATAGAACTTGGGGATAATATCTGAAAGATTAAATATAAGTCTTTTTCTTCTGCTTCTCAGATGCAGACATTATACTTCTGTATCACCACATCTTACATGTAAAATTTGCACTGTTCCTGGCAGAGCTGATATAACATACTCAGCTGATACTATTCTTAAATTCAGGCCAAATTTTAGATCTTCAATTCCAGTCATTAAAGAAAAAATGAAACTGTTTCTGGTCACGTAGAAGATACATATTTGGCACTAATATTTCCAGGAGTTGAATGATGAGACAAACATAGACTTTGGCAAGAGTTCTGACTCTTCATCCACTCCAGCTGATCCATGGAAAGGTTTTAACGTTCTAGCTTCTAATCATTATCTCAGCCAAACACCATAATAGTTGCCAAAAATAAGTCCATGAAAAGTAAAACTTTGGGAAAAAAATAGAAAGGATTTAAAAGTTTGGGCTATAATAAAACTTACAAGGCTGTTTATTTGGAAGCACATTAAGTTGCTAGGTGACCTAATGGAACACAAGCCTTTGAATTTCCAGCTCCAACATATACTATGACGTGTATTACTTTTAATCAGAAGAAAACTACAAGTACATAATTAGTTAGGATACTGTAGCTATTAATTCAGAAAGCAGTGGCTACACTTCTTACAACATGCAATTGCCAGATCCTGTAACTCTAATCTTACTTACAGTTACACAACTGTTTCTAGCCAATAGGTTACACATGTTCTACAATGCACTTTCTGAAATACATTAATTGAAGGAAGTTTGACACTTATCTCTGAGGATTATCATAAATTCTTGGAGTACCAGTTGATTTCCCAGAGAAGGCAAAGCAAATCTAAAGGAAATTAAAGCTTTACAGGCCTCCAGCATATGGTGCAATATTCTCTAGACTAGCACACAACCAGTTAGCTGTCAACTTTAGGATTCATTTAATGATTCCCTTCAAAGCAGTAGGAAATGGAAAAACAGTTCTTCCTGTTTCAGAGGAACAGGAAGATGTCCTACAATACCTACATCTTTGTAATCAGCTCTCCACTGTTAACCATGATAATGAGCTCTCTTCCAAGTGTCTGGAAAATTCTAAAAACCAATTTAGTTCTTTAGCTAAGTCTCAACAGAGGATTTTTGTAATTGTGGGTTAAAAAAACTGATACTGCTTATATTTGTCTTGGATCATACTACTGATTTTCACCTGGAGATCAGAAATCCATTCCTAAAGCAGCATAAAATTTCCACTGCTGCAGCTGCTACACTGTTTCAAACTTCGGCCTTAAATTTATCTCAGGATATCTACAAGTAAAGGGAAATTACGGTGATGAGAATGATGAGGACTATATTCAGTTTCTTACTGTCTTCTGTACTGAAGAATCTAAAGTAGAAAAATAGCTCAGAGACTAAGAAAATGTCACTCAGTAACTTGAGAAGGTTTGATCTCCTACAGGTGAAATGAAGATCTAAAGATGTACAATACAATAAATCCTTCAGTGGATGTGGAGATGTACAACTGTTGAATGATTTAATTAGGAGTAATGTACACCTTGTAGGTTTTTCAATTATGATCTTGACTGTAGGTTGTCTGCAACATAAAAGTTACAACTGCCTTACAAGCAGAGCATTTTATTTTACTCCACATTATCTTCTGCATAAAGTCACTGTTGGTGGATAGGTACACATTACAGCCAGTTGTAGAGATATTCACATGATTAAAAGATAAATTAAGGAGGCTGATCTTCATCAAGTGACTTGGGAAAAGAGAAAATACACAAACTGTCCTTGCCTGTTTATTCCTAGTATGCTTCTAGAAAGACCCTGCACTCATCTTCAAAAAGATCCTGGAACAGAGGTTCTTGATTTCACCTTCTGGGTCAAACCTCTGTCAGTGTAAGTTAACAGAGTCATATAGTATTTTTTCCACAAATTTCCATGCTTTCCTCAGTATCTGAAGGGACCAATCAAGCCCTTAAAATAATTTATTTTCTTCCAATTTAAACTTACATTTGTTCTTACATCTACCTTAGAAGCTTCTTTCGCTTTCACAGCATTTCCACATAACATATTTATACAAACAAATACAGCCTCTCTGCTTTCTCTTTACTAAATTAACTGTGCCCTAATTAGCCTAATTATTACAACAATGCTTGTATTCAAACACTTGAAGGAATAAAAATACTATAAATGCACACAGTAAGTATGCTGCAGGTCTCACCAGGACACGAAGCAATTGCAAGAAGGCATTCTCTCCTTTGTAAGACAATGTTTGCTTTTCACCGAAGAACCACAGCTGCCTTTATCATCAGCAGCTGTCATCCTGACTCTCACAACAAATTCTTCTGACAGTTTCAGCTGAATGGATTCCAGCTTGCAGCAGAATATGTTGTCATTAGTCCTCAGGTACATGCTTGCTTGACTTTGCAATTTATTTTACACATAATAGTTTCTCTACTCCACAAGATTATTCAACTTTCCTAGATACATTAGTCCTCCTATAACTATCAATCCTGTGTTATCAATGTTTAATATTTTTGGATGACAAATACATTAAAAAATTACATCTCCTCAGTGAAGCCAACTAACAATTTTCTTATCAAATAATACACTACTTTTTTCCCTAGCAAACCATAATCAAACAGCTTTTAACAAGTTTCTCATCTATTTTATATTCTCTTTATCTCCTATAGTCTCAATTCAATACACCACATACTCCATTAGAAAGGAAAGCCTGGATAATTTTGAAGCTCAAATAAATGAGGCAGCTTTCACACTACAGACATACGAGAGACACATCACAAACATAGAAAGTGCTAATTCTGTGCTAGATGCCACCGAGTTAACATACCATTATTGAAAGCAAGGTATTGAGGAGCACAATACAGTGAGGCACTCCACCATTTCAGCAAGAGCAGATTTGTAGCATGAGGCCTATTTTTCAAATAGACTTGTGAGCCCATTCCATTATCTTTATTCTCTTGACTACAGATGACCCAGTACCTAGGCTGCAGCTTGTGGCTCACCTATGGCTCCTATCTGTACATTTCAGTACTAAATTAAACACATAAATGCAAGAAGAGCTCCTGCAACTAAACATATTAATTCTTTCAGAATTATGGGACTGATATTATCACCTCTCCCCTCACAAATCCCCTTCCTTCAGCCTGAATTCATCAGACCCTATGGGCTCTGCTTCCCACTCAGCTGCAGTAAGTTCTCTCTTGCACCACCACCCCATTATCATTTCTGACTACCACCATCTTCAGGATCCCCATCTATACTGACATAAGACACCTTTTTCTTATAGATATTGAGCAGCACTGACATGGTACTCAGTACTACTCTGTTATCCCATTCTGACATTTCATTTTTCCTCTGCTCTCTATTTCATCACCAAGTAATATTTTCCATTTGTTTTCATTTGACCCTTTTGACTTGTGCTCGACTACAGCTGGTAATTAGTCCTTCCCCCATTTCATTCCCTGAAGGCGTACTACTTATTCCTTGGATGCTTTCTGAGATAGTTACTTGCTCACTTGGGACAAGAAACCCTTTCCCCTAATGTTTATCTTACTTGGAATAGGAGCTCAATGTATTTTTCCCACATCTGAGTTAAAGATATTTCTATGCTCTTCCATAATTAAGTCTATGATCTTTCACTTACTTTTGATCAGTGGACTTGTAATGATCGCAATCCTTAACCACTGTCTCACAAAAATGGAATTATAGAATCATCATAGAATGGCTTAGGGTGGAAGGGAACCTATAGGGTCATCTAGTTCCAATCCCTGCCATGGACAGGGCTGCCACCCATAAGATGACAGCCCCACCCAACCTGGTCCTGAGCACCTTCAGGGATAGGAGCACCTCACCACTCTCTGAGTAATTTCTTCCTATCACCTGACTTAGATTCCCCATCTTTTAGCTTAAAGCCATTCCCTCTTGTCACTATCAGACCATGTTTCCAAGTTCAGGACCCTCTCCAACAGCTCCACATCCCCCCTGTGCTGTGGGCCTCAGGCCTGGACATAACACAAAATGAGGCCTTACAGGGCAGAGCAGAGGGGCATCAATTTCCACCTCCTGTTTTAACTTTTTGGTAACCATTTCACAGAATAACCAGGTCCTACTATCACCCCTCGGAAAGCTACAAACCTGCAGTCTCTATTCCCCCAGCGGAACCTTTAGTTCAAGCCTCCTGGCACCGGATTAAAAGAACAAACGTTTTGATCACACGCAGACGCATACATTCCGCTAATTGCCCTCCCAGACGGGGCGGCAGGCAGCGCGCTCTCGCCGCAGGGCAGGCTGGGTAGCGCGCCCTGGTTACTGTTGCCACTCGGGCAGCGCCGCCCAGCAGCGATGATGAAGGAAACCATTCGGGTGTACGCGCGCCTCAAACCGCTGGGCAGGAGGCAGCAGGCAGGGGTAGGAGGGGAGCTCGGTGCTGTCTAGGCCTCCGTGGGGCGGGAGCTGCGGCTGGATTTAAGCTATCAGTGGAATATTTTGTTCTCAGCCCTGTGGGAGAACGTGGAGCTCCACTGTTATAGGAAGGGATAGTGGAATCGTTCCTGAATATCCCACAGAGGTGTCTTTCTCACTGTGCTTTGTTCAGAAGTAACAGTTCAGGTATTTAAGTGGTTGTGTCAGACACTGCATTTCTATATCAAATCTTACTGTAGTGTTTATGTGACAACAAGCTGACTCCCAGTGTACTTGTTCTGTGGAATAACAGCTAGAGAAGGATCTGTTCCACTGCTCAGGGCATCAAGTTAGGCAGAAGTGCTTTGCCCTGCTACGTTGTTTCACAATACTCCTTAGCCATGCTGTATCTAAGGGCTGTGCTGTTCTGTTACTAAAATTACTTTTAACTCACATCCATTCATTAGATTTATACAGTTGATGATGAAAAATCTGCATCCAGTCTAGAGATTACTGTGCCACATGATGTAGCAGATGGCTTTGTCAACAATAAGCGAGAGAGCTACAAGTTCAAGTAAGTAAAAGCCTCACTTTTGTCGCGTCACATATCTGTAAAATCACAGAGGAAAAACCTATCCCTAACTTTAAGTTATGGTAGAAGTAGCCTTATATTCATACGTTTCCCTTAACAAGAACACTTCAGCATATCATGTTCTGCATCTGAATGAGTTTGATAAACACTGAAGTTGCTTCCATTTGTTTGGTATTTTACCTATCCATTGTGTACCATTATGTATTTTCACCTTTATCTATCAAGTCTTCAACTGCTACAGCTTGCTTTGAATTTGCTGATGAAAAGCAAGTGGAGCACTATTGTTTTCCTGTGAACTCATTACTTGGCACAGACTGACTAAAGTGCCTTTATGTAAAACATTGTTTAAAAACAGTGCTTCAAATACAACCAAAACAATTCAAAAGAAGTGTTGTAAGAGACAGAACCATCACAGTAGAATGTGAACATTTTTTTGAAACTTAAAATAAGTACCAGAACTATCAAATCGTTTATCTTTGTAAAAGAAGCTGTAGAAAATATATTTTACAATTGAAGGATCCTAGATGTATAACCACTTTTGAAAAAAAGATATTCTCAACTGTAATACTAAACTGTTTTTCTAAATATCAGATCAATTAAGTTTTGTTCTTCTGTGCTATTAAAAGAGCCACAGATGAACATCTGTGGCTTAGCCTGATGTCATTTTACATCAGCTAAGGAAAACTGAGGGATGAGGTATATAGAAGTACACTGTGGAGGCTATTAAAAATGAGCTGAGCTGCTGTGCTCAATCAGTTATCTGCAAGAGTACAAAATCCACCTGGTGGCCTAACACTAATGGTGTAATTTATATGAAAACTAAGTTTAAAACTTCATTTGTGACCTGGATTATGAGACCAAGTTCACCTTCAGTAAATTTGCAGGCAGTATAGAACTGAGATGGGTAGATGACATAAAAGATAGTTATCCTGCCACTCAGGGAAATTTGGAGAAATAAGACAGTAGGAATCTCATGAAGTTCTACAAAGTGAAATGGCAAATCTTGCTCCTAGAGAGATAAAAACACATACACCAGTACGGGATGGTGATTGACTGGCTACAAAACAGGTCTGCAGAAAATTACTTCAATTGTTGTGTCCAGTTTTGGGTTCCAGTAAAGGAAAGATAAATATAGGACTGAATCATCTGACATACTAGGAGTGGCTCAGAGTGCTAGGACTCCTCATAGAGAAAAGAATATGAAAGAGATTTTACCAACATGAGTAATTACTTGATTGGGGAGAAAAAAAACAAGGTGGAACTGGATGTTTCTTAGTGATACCTGGTGAGGGAACAAGAGTGAATAGGCGCAAACTGAAACGCAGAAAAATGCTTTCAAACATAAGAAAAAAATTACTGTGAAGATGTAATGCAATAGAAAGAGCAGCAAGGTCCTAGGCTACAGTTGCTCAAATGCAACAGCTAAGAACACAAAAATAAAAGACAGAAGTTTCTTACATTCACAAGACCTCAGGGATACAGAGATCTCTAGAAAGGCACCCTGACCCACTGCCAGCCCTTAAATGAGATCTGGGAAGGGGTGGATCCTGGCTCCCCCTCTTCTGGTCACTCAGGTACATTGCACACACCTGAACAGCCCTGGGTTGGCTCTGCCTTCCTACCAGGTGCTCAATCACTGGTTCAAGCCCTGACTTAACATTTCTGTTACAGAAAGTAAGCAGGTGATGCAACAACATGCCCAGAAAAGTTGTTGATGTTCCATACGTGGTAATAATACAATTTGATAAGGCAGAACTATGCTTCAGTTTATTCTTCTTTGAGCAGGGGAATTGTAATAGTTGGTCTGTTCCAACCTCAAATATTATATGATTCTCTATGAAAGCTGCAGTTGTTTTATATATGAAGGATTTAGTTAAACATTTTCCTTTGATTATTACAGTGCAACAGAATGAAGGAACTAGTTTGTTGTGTTTTTTTGTTTGTTTGTCTTTTTTTTGGTTCATTTTTTTTTTTTAAAAAAGCCTGTCTATATTGGTAAGAAACTGTATTTGGTTATAGTAATCTATTTATCCAGGTTTCAGTGTGGTGCCAGTTACAAACACTGCTTCTCTTGGTAGATCTAAAATGAGGATTATTTTTCTCAAAGTCACATCATTTCGTCAGAGGAATTTATTGTGAAGATCTTTTCAATGCAGCTCTGTGTACAGACTATTTATATACAATAGTACAACAGCATGCTGTGGGTAAGACTACAGGGAAAACATTGTACTAAGTTATGTAAGCCTAGTGATGTAAACATTGACGATTAGAAGCACAGTTATGAATCAAGTAGTGTTTTAAGATTCTGAGCAATTGTTATTTGCTTAATATTTTCAGATTTCAGAAAATTTTTGATCAAGAGGCAAAGCAAGATGTTGTTTTTGACAGCATTGCCAAACCAGTGGCAGAATGGTATGTTATTGTTCTTGATAGTAGCTGGGGTAACAGGATTGAAAATAGGTTTCATTGTGTTACTTGGAGGAGAGCTACCAAGTGTTTGTCTCAATATAACAGTACATTGATATTTTGATTTTCTGAATACTGACATGTCTGAATCTGGGAGATATACAACAATACCTTGAGAATTCTATTTGTGGTATGGTTGCATCATTAACTCCTAAAATTGCACTGATGCTGTAGCAATTTTTGTTGCATAGGCATAGAAATCCACATATAGTTATCTTTTTATCTATGATATAAACTCACTTTATTGCACTAGAATAGTATAGTTTATATGGTATATTTTTTATAGTTCCAAGAATCACAGAATCAGTGAATGGTTAGGATTGGAAGAAGACCTCTGGAAGTCATCTCGTCCAACTCGTAAAAGTGATAAACCTAACAAAGATTCTATCTTCCTATTCGGTTTCTTTATTATTTATTTATTTATTTATTTTCTGGAGCATCAGACTGTATTATTTGTGGATTTCTTGGAATATTATCATTGTTTACTAACTAAGAGGCAGGCTTAAACGGTTAATTTATTATTCTGGCCTGGATATATTTGTGATACAGGTATGGTAAGTAAGTAGTAGCTTGGCTCACCTGCAGACAAACATGCGTTACAACTGTGTTATTGCTAATGCTAGTGTCTTTGGTAGAAAAAAAATCTGTAGAATTTATATACAGTGAAAATAAATTTGCTTTTTGGGTGTCAGCTTGAAACTGTAGCTTAATATATCCTTTTTTTTTTTTTTTTGAGAAACTGGAGTGAGAATGATTACTGATTTTGAAATTTCATAAAAAGTGAAAACTTCACTAAGCTTTCATCTCAAACAGCTATTA
Organism: Odontophorus gujanensis; assembly: GCA_013399175.1. Classification (NCBI taxonomy): domain Eukaryota; kingdom Metazoa; phylum Chordata; class Aves; order Galliformes; family Odontophoridae; genus Odontophorus; species Odontophorus gujanensis. Next base: position 175,634 of record VXAB01012096.1, read on the forward strand.
GTCATGTTTATTTTGATTTAAATTGAAGTTTGGGACTGTTCAAGATTGCTGCTTATTATAGGTTACAATTTGATAGGTTTCATTCGTAGTATTTTTGTGATACTTATCTTCTGCAGTGCTTATGGTGAAATTTTAAATGTATTTAAGAATTTTAGTTAAAATAAGAAATGATATTTCAGCTTGCCTTTTTAGGAAAGCTCTTTTAAAGTGTCAGTAGAAACTTGAACTGAGCTCTCTGAAAGAGTTATGTGCATATTTGGAAATCAGTGTTGTTTTTGAAATATGAGACGTTACCAAATTAGATTTGTTCCATAAATCTGGCAAAAGCATAAAGAAGAAATGTCATGTGGAGATATTTTGTTTATTTTAATTAAAAGGAACTTTAATCTGATCACCAAATGATAGAAGATACCTAAATACTGACTGTGTGTGAAGACTTTTTTTTCCTGAGAAGTGCTTTTCCAGATCTTGCAAATTATGTTCTGTCTTCTTTTCATCATAAGCATCATGTGTGGGAGCTGTTTTTGCCAGTATTGTACTGATTTATTTATATATTTCTTTGTTAGTTTTATAAAATAACTGTGAACTACTGTTTTCTGAGATAGCAGAAAGGAAAGAGAAGGTCTTTGGTAAAACATTTAAAGTCAGTAAGAACTGAGATGAGGAGAAGGCTGACAAGATTTAAAGATCAAAATGTTTTCCACTTTCTTCAGTAGTCCAGTGTTTTCATAGATACTGAAAGAACACCTGCCTTCACATTACTAGTCATTTAAAATGAAGCTTCAGAGCTCCAATTGAAATAACAAGATTAATCTGAAATAAACTAGTAAAAGCAAAGTAAAAACAGAGTTTGTTTCTGATTCCCAGGCATTGCTTTACATATCGACACTCAAATAATTTAGGCCATATTTAGTGCAGCCTTTTTTATTTAAGCATTTAAAAATTTGTATTTATTTACATGATAAACTTGGTAAAGACCTTCCACCCTGAACTTTTTCATTTTAAAACAAAACAATAATAAAAATGGCAGAAGTCATAAATACATCTTCAAAGTGGATCTCTTAAATCATTCTAAAGACTGTGAAATATGTCTTGCAATAGAAATTATCAGAGCAAACAAGAGTTTTTACTTAAATTTCATATTCAGTGTTGCTGTAATGGCTTTTGGTTCTGGATTGACTTCATCTTGCGACTATCAAGATGAGATTTCTGTATTTGTTTTTAAGACCTGCTGATGTCAAAAGCTTAGAGAAAGGTCACGCTATTTCTTCAGATTTTTTTGTTTGTTTGTTTTCATAATTATTTGAAGTCCAGAGTAACAAAAAAGGGGTCAGAGTATTCTGACTTCCCTGAGAAAGATGGTTGTACTGGTGTTTATAAAGTGTTCACACGATGTAAACATTTAGCACATTTTCAAGGAATGGTAAAGATTTTTTACAAATCCATTCCTCTGTTGATCATTCTGTGTGAGTTCTGTCTACTGCTAAAAAATTCTCTCTTCCAATTGTAGAATTATCGGTTTGGAAGGGTTCTCTCTAAGTCATTTGGTCCAATCTTATGAGCAAAGCAGGGATAACTTCAGACTTTGATCAAGCTGCTCAAGTTGAAAATATCCAAAAATGGGGATCCCAGAACTGATCGTGCACCAGTTCCAGGGCTTACCAGTTCTCACTGAAGAACATTTTCATCATATTTCAGAATTCCACTCTTGCAACTTGCAAAAACTGCCTCTTGTCCTACCACTTCTTGGAATGATCAAGAAGTGATCACTCTGTTTGACAGTAACCCTTTTGTTCGATTCAACAAAACTTACCTAGTGTAACAGTGGATGAAGCAGAGTTGTGATACTTAGGCACAAGCTATCCCATGCTCTCATTAACAATAAGGACAGAAATAAATGAAAAGTACTGTGTTCATGGACTTTGAATAGAAAAAAATTGTTCATCATGGTAAATGAAGATGATCGACAACAAAACAACCTCAACCTGCATTCAACCTCTGTCTACTATCACAGAGTAGTACTATCACTACTCTACGTTGTCTCAGATACTCCAGAACAAAGTACTGAATGGTGTTTTGAACTATTGTAACCAACCAGAAATTTTCTAGCTTCCACTTAAGAAATTTCTCACTTGAGGAATGTTAACCAGTTGTAAATATAATGGATCTATCAATTTAAGCATAATTATCTGTGTGAGTTGGACTTCTGTATCATGCTTTTATTTAGGAATTTTGTGTCCTTCCACCATTAAGTGCACAGCTCTGTAGCAGTCATTTATTTAAACAAGAGTCTACATTGAATTTTTTAATGAATTATTAGCTTTTTCACTACACGTTTTGTTGGGTTTTTTTGTTTGTTTTGCTTTTGTTTTTTCAATTGCCACTAATTACAACTAAGTTAGAATGTGCAAGTTAACTGTTAACATGAGGGAAAATAACAATTTTATTTAATTATATTCATAGATGAGTCCATACTAGAAAGTGCTGTAGCTGATAATTGATAGAATTCTTCTGACAGATTTTGCTTAGTAACACAGTCAGGGAAGAGGCAAGGTCTTCTTTTAACATAGCAATACTTTATGGAAGCCCTGAATCTAGTCTTTTTTTTTCACACAATCATATCGTCTAGTCTAACACAAGATAGAAATTCTTTAAAATAGCTGCTTTTTCTATCTTTAGACCACTACACTTGCAGGGACAGTGTTACAACGTAATTTTAATTTTCTCTCTTATTGGATAACTAACAGTCTGTGCTTAAGGAAAAAAATAAACATGTAGAGCTAATTTCACCTAGTATTCTGTTAGCCTCTGGTTAGTTCTAGTTTAGGGATTTTCTAATAAGAAATTTCTCTGCTTTTAGACACAATTAGAGAACATTTTCAGGAAGTAATCTAGTTTCTGCTGACCCCTGTGTGAACTTTCAGTATCCACAACATCCCACTACAAGGAACTTCATATCTTAACAGTATTTTGCATGAAGAATCATTTCCTCTTGCTTGTTTTGAACCTGCCATCTGCAAACTTCTTTTGATACCCTCTACCTTCTGACAGCTAATTACTGTATTCAGCATTCAGATATTGTGGTGGTGGGCATATAAATTCCTAAGATAAATGAATGAGGTGTTTTCTAATAACAATTGTTTTGATTTTTAACATCTGGAATCTAAAATACATGTATATGCTGTCTTGTGGGCTTTTTGGTCTATGGGAGCAGACATTGGTTGTGGTTCCTTCTAACGTTTCTTTTTCTCTGTCATCCTACTGTAATGGATGAAATTAAAATAAGCAATTTGGCATCTGCTTAGGCCTTTAAATAATAATTTGAGGAACTGTTGCATTACTTGTGGCGCCAGACAAGCAGTTATCTATATGTGGCTTTTTTTTGTTTTAATCTTATGCAATGGTTGTTTACCACTTTTTATTTATAAACAAAATGCACAAGAATAATTTATCATTTCTTTTTCTTTATACAAAATGGGTATATCTTTAAATGTAGTAAACCAAATCCAGCGTAGATTTTGCTTCTGATATGTTTCATAATGAAATTAATTTATTCTTGATTATTTTATGCCTTTTCATTATTTTTTAATTATTATTCATAAATGTCCTTCATGTTTCTTCATATAGTTTGTCTGGAGATAGTGGAATTTTAGTAGAAAAAATTCAAGTCTATGGAAAGTTTTTTAAATGATGGCTGCTGAAAGGATGGAGAAAAGCCTGGCACTCTCTATTCTGATTTCTTTATCTTATAGACTGTTGTGACTTCTTGTTTGTTTGGCCATGTATACATTACTTTCAGTAACATATGATTAGAATTATAATTTACTCAAGTTCTATTTGTTCGTTTTCAGACAAGTGAAAATTCATAATAATTATGTCCTCTATCATTTTTACCTCATTGTTTCTAGCTAGTCAGGGTGAAGTATGGGATGTTAGAGCACTTAGAATACTTTTAAAAAGTCATGGCCATTTACAACAATTAACACGAAAAGAATTAGAAATGTTGAGATAGATTTTTAACTTCTGAGACAGTGCTGCACAAGGGAAACAAATACTGATATTCATAGTTGATGAATAATAATTTTAAACAATATACATGAAGTTTTTCTTTTAATATCAAGAGAAAAGTGAAATTTTTCATTTATATTTCAGACATCAGCTCATCAGTGGTGTCTTGGGAAAAGTACGAGTCTTTCCTTAAAAAAGTACAAGAAACTTTGCCGCTATTAAAAAGAAAAAATTCTGAATTATTCTCTCAAATTGCACCCATTTCTCATTAGTGCAATCCATATTACCACAATTTGGCAATACTTTTTTTCTTTCTTAGCATTAAAAACCCACCCTTTTAAAATAAATTCAGGACTAAAAGTCAGAATCAAAGCTATTGTGTCATGACATGAAAATTTTGTAGCTTCAGCCATTGCTGATGAAAATCATGTCAGCTGTAGTCTAGTCCTACACATTTCTTTCCAAGTGTGCAGCTGAACTACTGTTTTTAAGCCTATCTCTTGTTCTCCTGTTTAATGGAAATGAGATAAATGTCAATAGTGTGAGTCTAATGATTTACATTGGAAAACATTTTATATAGGCTTTTGTTAAGCACTTCAGCAAATTTGAGACTTGAAAAAAGATGATCACATCTGAATGGCATTTCAGGCTGTGTGAATTCTATTGAATCTGAAATAAATATGTTGAACTGTGATCCTGTATTACTGAAGATAGCTGCTATGTATTCAAGAATTACTGTTAATTATATTTTGGTTCTATAAAAAGTTGATCATAGAAAATATGCTGTGAATGTTAATTACCACTTCTTTTTTTAATTTTTCTATAGTGCTTTGGCAGGATATAATGGTACTATCTTTGCATACGGTCAGACAGGTAGTGGCAAAACGTTTACAATCACAGGAGGAGCTGAACGTTATAGTGACCGAGGCATCATTCCCAGGACTCTGTCTTACATTTTTGATCAGTTGCAGAAGGTATGGGAGATTGTCTTCTGCATTTCTTGATTTTCTTATTTAAATGACTGGAGTAAAAATACTTACCTATGCTATTTTGAAGGACTATTTTTATAATACTGTTAAAAAAACCCTAAAATAAGTAATTCAGTAATGCTGAAGAGAACTTGTAGCTTTACATGAAATATTATATAATGAGCTGCTAGTAATGTTGGTTACCTGCCTTGTTGCAGTAAAATGAGGCAACAGATATCGATGGATGTTGCTTTTATTTCTTTATTTTTTAAACCATGCTATTTTTCAGTTGTTGCTATATACATTCAGATCACATAATCAGTTCTGCTTGTATTATCTTTGCTGCTTCACCTTGTCTTTTTTCATTGTATGCACTGCATCACATGCATATCATACGAACATTGTTTTGATTCCTGTGCGACGATAAACCAACAATATGTTATTAAAGATGGACCATATTTTTCACTCTTCATAAGTTACATAATTTCTTTCTGATGAATACTCAAAAAAAAGTACACTTTGATACTTCATGTAATTATTTATCAGCTATAATATATTACTGACAACTAAATGTATATAATTATTATGAAAAAAAATTTCAAGTCAGTAATGCAGGATTTGAAAGATGATAGGTATGTGTTCATTCTCTTTCTCTGCCCTTCTCCTTTTAACTCCAATTAACACACTTGTATGGAAGGCTTTTATGTGTATGTGATATTACTAATAAGAGTTTGGTTCACTCCATGTAATTAAATAGAAATTGGCCATTACTAGGCCCATTTATTAATATAATTATGTATGTTTAACATATGATCAAATTAAACAAATAGTAAAAATGTCATTGATATTTATTATTATTATTACTGTTATTCTTTATTCTTAATGCAGTCTTATCAAAATTTTACAAATCCTCTAGTCTGTTTTTAAAGCAGAATCAGAACATAAAGACAAGTTAGCAGTGGCTAGAAAAACATTTTCAAAAGTAATAAATTATATTCTGAAAACTACTTTTGCATGTGCTTTATGCTAAAATTGTGAACTGCTAATGGAGAATAGTCACTCCACCTGTGTAAATATGGATTTGGCTTCACCAAAAAATTTCAACAGTAATAAGTACAAGAAATATTTATGTTTCATTCTCTGTTCCTTTTTTTCCTCTCCCAGTTATTTCTTATTTCGTTTTTTTTTTAACCGTTTTTAATACTCCACAGAAGATTTTTCTACTACTGTCATCTCTGTGAAATTGTTGTGAGATTACTGAATTTGACATAGCTCTTAAGGTAAAACACATGACTCTAGTGTGGTAATTAAGCTAAACCTAGGAGCTATAAACTTACATTTTGGTGAATCCATATGTAAAAATGAATGTTATAAATGCTCCATTTCAACAACTCTACTTCTACAGAAGCTGGGAAGGAAACTAAATATTTTCAAAACAGTTTTGTGATTACACAAATCAAAGTACTCTAGAAAAATTTTAAGTGCCCTTTTTGCACTTAAAAATTAATTAAACCATTAATAAAGACCATTGTAACACACTGAATTTGAAATCTTGTACTCTTCTTCTTTGAATAAAAAATCTGTGTTAACTCCTGTGCAGAAAAAGCCATTGAACCTAGAAGAAGGAAAAGATAGGAGTTGAAACCTGACCACAGTTTAGCTTTAAGTTCTTCTGGATTACTGCGCCCCAGAAATGAAAAGTGAAACTAAATTTAGCAGCTTCTTTATGTACTTTCTGTACAGAAAACATGGCATCATACTTTGTGTTTAACAGAAGGTGATAACGATTTTTAAAATACTAAAAGTATACTCTTAACATCTCAACAGTTAAGAGCAATGAAAAAGAACCAAATGAATCCAAATGATTAGTAAAAATCTAGTCTTAACTCTCCCCTGAGATCTTTCTTATTATCCATCTACATTACTTTTTCTAATAACTAAAAGACCCTTATGAACTGAAAAGCTTCCAGAACTCAAAAATAAATAAACAAATAAATCTGATTGAATAGTGATTTTTAAGTTAGGCATTCTGAATTTCATGTTTGAAAGAACTTTATATTTGGTCTCTGGCTGACCTTTAGCCTACAGGTTGGAAGGAAAGCATAAGTAACATGAGTAACATCTCCTGTTTTTGTCATCTGTATTTTAAGCCCTGCCTATGCACTGTTGTTTTTCTTGTTGTTGTTTTATTATTCTTTTTTTCTTATCTAGGATAACAGCAAGGTCTACACAACTCATGTTTCATACTTAGAAATCTACAATGAATGTGGTTATGATCTGTTGGACCCAAGACATGAAGCTTCCAGATTAGAAGATTTGCCGTAAGTAAAAAAAATGCAGAAAATAGTCAAGAAAAACAGAAATCACTGTCAGATACCATGTATATGTGATGCTAGCATTTAGTAATACTTGGACAAGAATAGTAAAAAAAAGTTTGTAGGTCACAGACGTTAATCTGGGTCCCACGAACACTCACTTGGGAAGGGAAAGAACACTGTATGTGAGTTTGTCAGGGTTTATTGAACCAATGTGAGGCTGAAAGTGACAGTTTCCGAATTGTATCACCATCAGTGATGAGACACGGTATCATCACTATGAGCCAGACAAAGTTCATGGAGTGGTAATATCTGAATTACCTATCAAATAAAATGTTTAATACACAACCCTCAGCTGTTAAAATGATGTATGCTCTCTTTTGGGTGGGAAAGGGCTTGTCCTTCTGGATTTCCTGTAACCTGGACCAACCAATTCTGACAGCTACATCATAACTGACTAAGCTGTAGGTTCAAACTTTTGATGTCAGGCCAGAGAAGAAGAAAATCTTTATCTTACAGTACAGTAATGCCAGACCCTATACCAGTTTGAATACCATGGACACATTGCTAATCTTGTCTGGACTGTCCTACTAGAATCACTGTATAGTCCAGGTTTGGTCCCTTCTCACTTTCCATCTATATGTGCTGAATGGGCAACATTTTCCTTGCAACACTGTCATCATAGCCACTGTGAAACAGTGGGTCACCTCCACCAAGTGCAGATTTTTATGAGCATGGCATGCAGGCTCTTATTCATTGCTGTCAAAAATGCATAGCTAACAGTGGTGACTATGTTGAAAATGAGTGTTTTGTAGCTGAGAATTTGCTCTATCAAACAGTGTTTTTCTTTGTATTTATTTTAACTTCCTTGTAAATAAATAGGAAGCCTTGCTTTCAGAGTGACCTAGTATATGGCTATTACCAATTCAGTACATCAGTTGTCAAAAAGTATGTGTTGTGGAACCAAAATATACCTTCATCTTTTATATTTAAGACTGTGTAGATTTAGTAAGGAAGTAAGACGTTTTTGTTTATTTTTTAAGATAATATTTTAGGAGTTAAACTTTTAGAAATAAATAGTAACATTATGAGCTAAAATGATTAGGAATTGCATGAAAGTGTAATTACTGATCAGATATATTTTAGTTGTTTGTATATATTCTTGTAAATGACAAAGTAAATAGTAGTTACGCGGACTTTAAAATTTATTTTTTATTACCTGATATATATATATATTTGATTTTTTTTAAATGATAATTTTATGTATTTAAGACCTTTTAGGATTTTACTGGTAGTAAGCAAAGTACAGAAGAATCTAATTTACTCAGGTTTGTTTGAAAACACAGGTTTCATGGGATTATATATTTTTAAAACACTTTTGCTTATTTTACGTAAAGGAGTGATATTAAGCATGATTTCCTGTTCAATTCTACTGTGGATCATCAGGCTTTTAAAAACTATAAAAAGCCAAATGCATTTTTTCTGTCTCTCTGTAAATATTATCAGCCTGTGCTGATATTCTTCCAACTATGTAAGATATAAGAAAAACTTTGAAGAATTATATTTAGAGAAGGAAACAAAATATTAGTTTGTTTAGTAGGTAAGCAGATTGTTTTGGAATGCTCATTATCCATATTCTTGCAAAGACAGGGGATGGATGCAATTTGCTTCAAGGGTAGGTAATTCTGCCTAGTGAACTCTAGGTTAATGATTATATTATTTATCAGTTCAACTGAAGGTATAAACATAGCAATGACATTTGTGTAATAGAAATAAGTTCTAAAAATTGCACAACAGACTCACTGATGATATTTGAAAACCAAGGCATGAAAACAGTATTGATTTTTGAGGCAGAGTTGAATGACTGAAATTATAAATGGTCCATTGCATCTAATTATTGCATGATTAGTTTTGGAATTTCAATTCCTGATGTCAGTGTTTTGCGTGCAGCTGTCCTTTATATATTCGCTAATCTATTAAATTTCATGCCAACAGTGATAAATAGTTAAGGCTCTGCCAGATGAGAAGAAGCTCTTAAAAAAAAAAAAATCACTATTTTTCTGGAAATACATTTCTGACAAATGGGTAAATGGGTGAATAGACTGTATACTTCTATGTTTTTATGTGTACATATATAGATATGTATCCCATCTATTCATGTATCTATATACTTTCACTGAAAAGATGCTTTTTTATTATTATTATTTTATTTTTATTTTTCCTTGGAGCCATGCAAATTCTGGATTCAGTCTAATTTAAATGTACAATATTCACTATATATATCAAATCTGCGTAATTTGAAAGAGCTTCTAAGTTTGTATAATGCAAATCTTTCCACGAGTTGCACTGTAACAGTATTATAAATTTACAAAAAGATGATATTATATAGGTCAGGCTTGTTAACAAGTTTTAATACAATCATGTTTCCAATAGGTACATGAACAAATTTGAATTTTAAACCCCCGTAAACTTTTACTGGGAAAAATAAAAATAAAAATAAAATATTCTAAATGTTTCTTGTAATGATTTTACATATAGCCCATAGAAGTTACCTTTTGAAATATCCTAATGCTTAATGTACTATATACCTTAGCATGCAATTGTAACTTATTTTTTCTTTTCACAAAACTGTTCTTTTTCTTTTTTAATTCTGTGACACTATAGCTGAAACACAGCTTATTCAGATGCAGCTTCAGTTGAAATAATTAATTACAATGCAAAAGTTTAATTTAATATCAACAATTCCATTCCATGCTTATATCAGGAAATAGAAATTACAGTTATTTTCAAATAAATAAAAGGCATGAAGCTACTCTTATAAAGTATAGCTGACAGAAGAGTATTTGAATTCTGACTGCTGTCTCTTGTTTCTATAAATGATTTCCAGGACTGTTCAAATTAGGAAAAATTTTCAGAAGCTCTGAGATTTTGCAAGAGGCTTTGTCTTCTAACAAGTTCCCCATTATGCGGTTTATTTGTGATTTATGCAGCTCTAGGATGCTGAATCAAACCAATTTAACTTCTGTTATAACCCACCACTATAAATTCTTCCTAACTGATTTGTATTATATATTAAGAACTTGAATTTTTCCTGGCACTAAATAATAGCACAACAACAAAGGCTGAGGTTGGAAAGAACCTCAGTAAAACAGTAAGTGATAGATTAAATCATATCAACTGAAAATTTGCCACTTCTGATTGTTCGATTTAGGGCAGGTGACACACATGTGAAGACGAACAAAAATTAATGCTAGATTGCCTTAAAATAACAGTCTGCCTCAGTAGTTGAGCTGCTTTCACAAGGAGATTGGACAGCAGTTAATCTGAACTGTCAGCCATCCAAAGTGTTTTACCATCTGCGTGTCAAGATGCTTTAAAATCTCCTTTGATACTGAAATGCATATGACTTAGTATGATTTTGGTTAACTCAAGAAATGAAACAAAACAAAAAACCTACAAACGGAAACAAGAAAATGAAACTGGCTATTTTGCATTGTGTCCCATTGAAACCTCTGAGAATCCATTCCTTGCTCATGCTTCAGAAAGATGAGTTTTTTGAACTACATATTAAACAGAATTCCATAAAGCATACAAGATGATTCTATGATTCTATGAAGATTTTAAGCTATTAATTGATGAAATTATTCAAATATCAGTGATGATATTATTCATTAGTAACATGCAGAACTGTTATGTTTCATGGAGTCGGTGTAAAATATTTTCACTTACTCTAAATTACCACATTTAACAACTTCAAATAGTCTGTACTCCTCTATTTCTTCACTTGCTTCCAAGAGCCTACAACACTACTAAACTAATGGTGAGTGAAGCGAAACCAACGAGCATAATACTCCTTGTGTTACTTAGCAGGTTAAAAAAAATGTAGGAAAAAAAAAAAAACTAAAACCACACAAAATCATAAAGGCTCAAGATACAGTTTTCTACATATAGTGAAAATTATCTTTTTCACTCACTCTCATTTTTGGTGCAAATTTGGCAGTTGCTTGTCTCCAAACTCTAGATTCAGCAGTGTAAATGGACAGAGAGCAGACAGCTTTTCTCAGTCAGTTCTTCGAAGATTGTTCATTACAGTTAAAAATAAATGCACTTCAAATGTGTAAAATAATGTCAGTTCATATTACATGTATGTAATTATATATTTATGTACATGACACTATGTTGAGTTATCTCAAAACCAGTAGGAAGGTTAGGAAGAAGTTAATTAATGCTTTCAGAGGTGACTTTTCTACATCATCTGATGAGTGAATTAAATCACTTCAGATTACTGCTGTCCAGTTTCAGAATTTACTTTTAAAGAAAACTTTGTCATTCAACAAATATTTTATGAGAAATGATATTATTGCAGTTGCCCATGAATTCTAACAGTTCTGTTTCATTCATGGGTGAACTATTAATCTCGTATCTCTATTCTTCTAACTTGTTCTGCACTGGCCCAGAGGGAGGTGAAAAAAAGGTGGTGCAGAGTTCTTTCTGCATCTCAGTAAGAAAGACCTAACAACAAATAGTGTAATAAGGTAACTGCTTAAATAAAACTGAATAAGGAGAGGAATGTAGGCAGTGAGTTCATCCCTTCAGATGCTGGTTGCCCTGAGTTCATGCAGCACTGAATGACCCAGAATGGATTTTTTTGTTACACAAACTGATAAGATGCTGCCAATTAATGAAAATAAACCTTATCAATATTTATCAGTAACAGGAATTTCATAGATGAAAGTACTCATGTAAGGCTCTCTTGTATTAATGGGAGCTCAGCTGATACAGGAAATTGCCTGAGTTAATAATGGCATAAAAAATGCTGGTCACATCCTACAGGTTTCCTAATCTGCTACAGATTCCATCCATTAGGCCAAATGGAAAGATCGTTTGTTTATAAAGAAAACAAAATCTTGTCTCTGCCTTCTTTCAGTCATAATGGATAGCATAACAGAGCTTTTCCACTCCAAGTTCCAAGTCAGGACTACAAAATTTAACATTTCATTAATATACAGTAAGCTATATAAAATTATATTATCATATTATACAGTAACTTTATAGCACAATAAAATAAATCATTTTAATGTCATTTTGGAACTTGTCTTTTTGAGAAAGTTTTAACAGATGCTTCCTAAGATGTACAAAGTTGGACTTCCATCTGGAAATCCTCCTAATAGCTGGAGGGCTATTTTATAGGAAGTTGTCGATGTCTTGTGATGTTCCTGCTGTCTCCTTTTTATTCTAATAATCCTCCACGGCTTTTTGTCCAAGCTAATATCTTTGTTGTTTGGAAATTATTATACAAACTGTAGTCTGATTAGAAGTTTTAGAACTATCCCAAATGTTCATATTAAATCAACACTGTTTTCCCGAATTATTAAGAGTAATACCATGGAATACTGCTTGGCTCCATAATTTGTTTCTGCAAATTTTTCAAAGACAAACATACCAGAGAAAAAGCAAACCTTTATGTTTTTAAGTAGCTTGGAGTAAATAATGTGCGAGAAATACCTAGATAAAAACTTAAGCCCTGTACTCCCTCTTGTGGTTAACCTCAAGGAATATGAAATATGCATGCATTTGTATACTTAAGTACATACATGAACAAGTTGTTGTCATTTTGTTTTGTTTTCTTTGTTGTTTTCTTTTCTTGATGATTGTTTTTTTATTTGTTTTTTGTTGTGTTATTTTTTTTTTCTGCTGATACATAAAAAAACTTTTTTTAAATATCAAAATAGTTCTATTTTCCTTCAGGTTGTCTCAGAATGTGTAATTCAGCTTGAAGGATGCGTGTAATTCATCTTTATACTTTGCGTACTACTCTTTTAACATAGTCTTCACTCTGGGAGCTTTCCAAATTCAGTAATGCAACTACTTCACTTCTATTTTGGACACGATAGACTGCACAGGCTTAGGAGACCCTAATGGGGTCTCTTAGTAAAGCTAACAAGTCTCACTTACTTGATTCACAGAAAAAAATATATATATATGTAAAAAAGACTGTTTAGAAAGTGAAAAAGAGTTTCAGTAATGGTAAGTACCTTTTCTGGAGCTTTTGCTATATCATAGAACTGTTCAAGTTAGAAGAGACCCATAAAGGTCATCTAGTTCAGCTCCCCTGCAATGAACAGGGACACCTACAGCTAGATCAGGGTGCTCAGAGGTTGGTCTAGCCTGACCTTTAATGTCTTCAAGAATGGAGTATCTACCACATCTTTGTGATTAATGCCATTTACATTTAACTTCCTTCTTCTGAATTATAAGGCTTGAAGAGTTACAGTTAATATAATTTCTAGCTTAAGAGGAAATAAATGAAAGCATCCTGTTTTTAGTAGTTTGCTTTTAATGAAGTAAAAGAATCATTTACATTTTTATTTAGCAGTGTTAGAAGGATGAAAAGAGAAAAAGTCTTGAAAAAATGCAAATTACTATAATTGTATTGCCTATAAGTGTAATGGTCCTGAAATATTCTATACCCATTTTTTCATCATGACTATATTATGCTATGTTTTATGCATCAGTAGTGCTTAATAACTGCGGCAATGTCAGACAGACCCCCTGCTCATTATTTGTTTGTGATGATTCATCTACCGTCTTGTTCTTGGGATTTCATTCTCCCCCTCCAAAAATAGTTCTGAGGTTTCCTCTAACAGGCACAGTTTTTATATTTTCTTTTTTTATGTGGACACTTATAATAAGGGAATAAAAAAGAGGTGGTAGTATATAATAAAAATTGTATAAAAAAATATTTCCTTTAAAGTTTGTCTTGATCATTTGATGATTTCAGTATTTGATTGTTTTGGGTTTTTATATGTTACCTTTTGGTGAAATCAAAATGAAAGTATAGAACAAAGATAACTGTGCAGTAATTCTATTTTTCTGTTCTTTTTTTTTTCCCTCCATGTAGAAAAGTGACAATAATGGAAGACCCTGACCAGAACATTCATCTGAAAAACTTATCTCTTCAGCAAGCAAGCAATGAAGAGGAAGCCCTAAATCTGCTCTTCTTGGGTGACACTAACAGAATGATTGCTGAAGTAAGAACTACTGCTACAAATCTTAATTGACACCATGATAATTATAGCATTATTAAACATCTCCTCAAAAAAGTCATATTTTGGATGTCCTCAGAAATGAATGTGTGAATTCTTCCTTTGGGAGTGTATTTGCACATAGAAATTAAATAAGCATTTCTCTGATTATAGCTTTCACTTTGCTAAGAGCTTTGTTTTCCTTAGTGATTGTCATTGTGCAGTCACTGATAAAGTAATTTACCGACAAACAAAAATTTCTTTTTTCCTTTATAAAACATGGACTGAATTTTGAAAATGGCGTAAATCAAACTGTGTATGTGTTTATAGAAAACATAGTTTTATAAAGCATTTTAAGACTTTCCCACAGACATAATGCATTGCTTTGAAACTGTTACAATAACAGTTGGCAGTCTTCTATTTTTTTCCTTCCTTTTTGCATTTACTGTATGAACATGTGGTGGTAATGTGTAAAGAAACAAATTGTAGTATGTAGCATATTCAAAGTATTTGCCAGTAATCAAAGACAATGGCATTTTTATTGATTCTGGAAAATTCAAGTGAAATATTTTCGTATCTAATCAATAAATCTGTAGGGCTACATTCCCATCTACATGTTTAGAAATGAAATGTAATCTTGAAAAGTATATTATACAGACTGGGCACCTGTAGTGGAAATGCTAAGTCACAGCTTGAAACAGTAATTGAGCACCTGGTGGGAAGGCAGACACAACCCTTGGGGGCTCAGGTGCATGCAGTGTACCTGAGTGACTAAAAGGGGTGGAGCCAGGATCCACCCCTTCCCACTCATTTAAAGGTTGGCAGTGGGGATAAGGGTGTTTTGATAGAGCTTTCTGTGTACCTGAGATCTTCTGAGTGTAAGTAGCTTCTTTTCTTTATTTCTCTGTATATGGCTGTTGCATTTGAGCAAATCCTCACTTGCTGCAGCCTAAGACCTTGCTGTTCTGCTCTATATGCTGTGCTTTCTATTGTGTTACTTCATTGTCTATATATGTATTTACTGTAGCATAGCTAATTGTATTTTAAAATCTGATGGTTTATGGTTTTGTTTTTTTTTTCTATGACCTTGGAGGTACACAATAAACCAATGATGAGGAAGAAATTTAAAGTATAGGGATGAATAAGCAGCTTACTGTTCTTGCTGGCAGCCAGTGTACACACTGACATTGGTGAAGATGTGTTTGAAAGCAAAACAACAGCCTATTGCCATTTATGTGTTGGGTTTTTTTTTCCTTCAGAAGTCTGGAAACCTCTATGTATTGTTGACAGAAAATTCACTAACTAGAGTCTTGGCTTAGCAACTGCTATGCTATTTACACTTTTGTTACAGTGAGTTTTTTTTCTTTTTCTTATTCACTATTACAAATTCTATACCTTGAAGTTATGCTTGGTTTTATTTAATTCAGGGTAGTACCAAACACATCAGTGCTGTGCTGAGAGAATACATTCTTGCAATAGCTATCACTTGTTGTAGTAATATGCACTATGTTTAATGTGAACACTAATATGTCGCCAAAAGGCATCTAATTAGGTGAATTACATTGTAGAAGTTTTACTTAAGTAACTATCTCACTGTTGCTCTTCAACAATGTGTTCCAGTTCAGATCATTTTCTGAGTGGTGTTTCCCCTTAGATGTTACAAATTTTATCACTTGTTATCATTTGGCCTTTCTGATTTTAGGTGAAGGGAGTAGTTTGTAACATGACTTCAATGGAATGAGCGTTTTCAGAAATTACAGATTAATGTTGTGATCTAGGAAAGAGGGCTTATGATATCAACTGTAAGTTCTTCAGAGATTTACATTTTTATATCTTAATTGAATTGTGATAATACTTTCTGACCTCAGAAAAGATGAAGATCCTATTTAACTAAACTTAAAAAGACACAAGAATAATTTGCTTGAATAGGAAAATAAGTTAATAAAAAAAACCCTGTGCTTTATGTATCATTCTTGTAATGATGAAGAATTTAGTACTAAAATAACTGTTATGGATCAAATAGGAAATTTGTGGCAGAATAGCAGTCTTTAAAATTGCATTCTAATACCTTAACCATGAGATAAATCTTCTTTGCAAAGTTGTAGGGCTGTTTTGAAAATGACTATTTAATTTCTTAAATGTCTCCACTAACAGAGACTAACTTAGGGTTTTATGGTAATAAAATTATATCGCTCTTTCTTATTAAAAATATTCTGTAGGCTACATTTATTCATTAAATATCTGAACATAAGAGAACATTTAAAGCAGGATACTTCTTACCCATACAAATTATGTAGGTAGTAAGAGGGGACTCATGATTAGTCTAATTAATGTAGAACTGATTTTTAAAACTCAGTCTTCTATATACTCAATAATTTGTTCCAGTTTTGATGTGTGCTACAGGCTGTGGAAATGGGGATAAAAAGACTGAATACATAAATGCTTCTTAAGAGAACAATCTGTTTGGATTTTTATATTATATTCTGCTGGGGGGGGAATGAGAAGAGAACAAACTCAGAGAACTGATTATTCTGTTGCTGCTCTTTTAACTGAATAAACTTGATTGCTCTTTTGTTCTATTTCCATGAAGCACAGTCTCTTGCAACATTTGAGGGCATAAGAATCTCATCAATAACTTTTTGAAGAAATATGTATTTATTTCTTATCTTTATTTTTAAGCCAACTTTATGATTAAGATACCTAAGATACAAGCAAACAAGGGGTTCCAAAAGGTAGTTTGCTACCACCAGAGTTATATACACAACGTCATCTAGAAAAGCTCATTTACTTTTCAGTAATGTTCACGAATCGTGTCATTTTCATATGTAGACTATCAATACACCTTTAGCTTAAATGCTCTTCTCTAATACCTTGAAACTGGGGGCTCTTATTATCACTGTCATTTTCAGCATTATGCTGAACCTCTGTGGTTTAATTAATTCCTAGTTCTTTTTAGTATTTCCCTTAAAACTGCAGAATAAGGAATATGCATGCCACTGGAAGGCTACAGTATCAATTTCAGAACTTAAATATTTTTTGTGATATTGACACTTCAGAACACTGCAGTTGTGACTATGTTTAGCATTTGTTTTTCCTGTGATGAAGAATCATTTCATTTTATTGTGCAGGGAAATGTTTTCTCCACAGTTTTATAATCATAATACTCCATTGTTTAAATTTGGAAGACAGTGCATACTGTGCAGTACTTGTTCCATCCTTTAAAATATTTAAAGTACTCATGGGATAAGCAGTAAGCTTTTGGAAATGTCTAAATATTATTTCAATAAAGAATGAAACTTTAAATGTTTTAAAGATAGTTATGGGAACTGACTTGTGACCTGTGAATTGGACTCCTTTCTTTTATTTTTACTGTCCATTAGTATTCTCAGGAGTATATTTTGGAACCACTGGTAGTGTTTGAATTCATTGCTTTCTAGAGGAAATATGAAAAGCAGGATTTGAACATTTAAACGCACCAGATTTAGTGACACTTTTGCTAAGAAGGTGCATTATCCAAGTTAGAGCTTCATTCTAGAATGAATTATAATTTTCTGCTTTCCAAGATTGCTCATTGGTGTCAGTTGCTAAGTCATTTCCACTCTCACAAACCTGCTGTATAGCAAAAGCATCAGCAAATGGCATCACCATTTCAGACAGGTGCTTTGATTTCAGTATATGGTAAAGCAATTACTGTGTCGTACATATTGCTTTGAGTAGTCCTTAAAATGTTTTGGGATTTATGTGGATAGAAGGCATTTTATAAGTAAACTTGAATAATAGTTTCACTGGGAAATAATAATTACTTAAAACTACCTTAGTCACCATGCTCTAAGTTGGAAACTACACTTGTAATTATGCAAATGTAAGATACAGAGCACTGGTTTTCAAAATCACGGAAGTCAGGTAACAGTTACTTTCATATTTCTATTTTCATAGCATTAAATTTGCCATTGCAACTGTACCAAACATACCTAGATACTCCTCAAAAGCCCCTTCACTTCAACTGTATCAATCAAAAAGGGAGCTGAAGAAGTACTAACATCTCGATCATCTACCAGATATGAAGGCAAGAACCTCCTGTTCTTGAATTTACAAATTCCTCTATATAGCATGGTTCTGTGGAAACCTGGAGGGTTTATAGTAGTTAGATATATTTATTAATTTCCAATGCTATCTTTTTCCTTTTACCTTGTAATCTGTACTCTATGAACCAACAGTGGGAACACTTGGAATATTTTAAGGGTTAATTTCAACCAGGAAAGCAGAAATCGTGGAACTCCTTTATTATTATTCTTCTAGTACACAGCAGATCTTTTCTTACCATCTGAACTGCAAAATAACTACAGCTGTCACAATTACTTTATTCAGTGGTCCATCTGATAGTAGCTTAAGACCAGAGAAAGTCTGTTTGATATCTGCCTTGGATGCTGCCAGTGCTTTCTCTTTTTACTAGCCCTTGCTCAAAAACTTGAGAATAAAAAAGCATGCAGAGAAAAACAAGAACTTGTACCTTTTCACTGAGACATTCTCTCAAGAAAATGGGGCTATTCCCATAAATGAGGGAATCGACCTTCATTTGTGTGTTGGTTATTCACTAATTCACTCATACAAGTCATATTCTTTCAATGTCTAAACGTTTGATTCAAAGAAGAAAAGATTCCACTGAAGCAGTATTAAA
Source organism: Odontophorus gujanensis (assembly GCA_013399175.1). Taxonomy (NCBI): domain Eukaryota; kingdom Metazoa; phylum Chordata; class Aves; order Galliformes; family Odontophoridae; genus Odontophorus; species Odontophorus gujanensis. The sequence goes on from VXAB01012096.1 coordinate 194,628, forward strand.
CAGCCAAGCTGAGACAGTTTGTGATATGGCTGAATGACTGCTTTTATAACCTGTGAGATCTTTTTGTTCCAGGTGTCCTGAACTTGTCTGTGTACTCTCTAAGTGTATTTGGCAGCCATAATCAATACTTTATTCTTCCAGGCAATAGCAGCTTATGTTAGTCTAATTCTTGTTTTCATACAGCCTTTTACATACTACTAATATTTAAGAAACTTTCCCCTTCTTAGGGCTTCAGTTATTAAGAACACTATCAAAGGAAGTATCCTCCTGTTTCTTACTCTTCTTTGTATTAAAACATTTGTAATAATAACTTATAGAAACAGAAGGTGGGGAATATGTAAGTTCTGGTGTCAGATGGGACTTCCAAAGTACTTTCTGGGTTTAAGGTAAATAACAATTGGAGTAAGATGGGTTACTTGGCCTGCAGTAGTTTCTGGACCTTTAATGAGGAGTTATTGCTTGACAGAAACATCCAAATTGGATTCTTCTTGCAGTATGGTTGTGCAGTAGATTGTCATTCATTTAGAAACCAGTTCTGTATAGATGCTGTATGAATAGGCATAACATATAGAAGATCTGTGACTTAAAATGTTTTATTTAATTTCAGCAGACTCGGGTATGCCCTGGTCCTGTTGAGAAGACAACTACATTGTGTGTTGTTAAAATCTCTCTTGTATATATTTTCTATCATCAAACCGAATAATGTTGCTTTACAAAAATGTGGTCTTGAAAGGCATGTTACTTAATTCTCTTCTACCATACCACAAATAGGCAGTAACAAATGACCTGCTATTAATTCCTTTATATTTTTCACAGGTATCACAAAGAATCCAAAGTCTGCTTATGTGGTATATGATGTCACAGAAATTGTGGAAAAAATTATTTCTTTATTAGTAACTGCAACTCATCTGTTATTCTATATATAACCTTTACAATAGCAGCCATCTGCTGAAAGCTGGTCCATTCCCCTCTTCTTTTTTTTTATCCCCTTCAGCACATCAAATTAGCATGAGTATGATTTCATATACATGTGTTTGGAGTACTTCTTGCAAAGCTGAAATGAACTCCAAAAGTCAGTGAAGGAATCTTTTAGATTCTGAGATGCTGTCCAGATGGTTTCTTTTTGTTTTCAGTTTTCAAATTACCTTAAAAGCTGATTCATGATGGACAGAAACTGAACATGTCTGTAAACAACAACAAAAAAAAAAAGGCGGCCTAAGTTTTGGACTGAAAATATTGACATTTCTTTTGCCTTTGTTTCTCATCTATTTGTGTAGTAAAATAGGAATTCAGTAAAATACTGTTTCCTTCGTGATTACATTGTGGTAAAGCTACAGTGTTTGCTCTGATATTGGAAAGTATATTCAAGAGAGATTTCAAGGACATGCATCTTTTTAGTGGCATGCCCAGGGCACACCTGTGTTTGCTGAAACTGAATAAACTGTTAACTGTTTAAGTCTGTAATATTTTACCCTTCCTGTAAGAGTTCTTCTCAATTTCTTTATATGAGAACTGCTAAGTGGAGGCAGAAACAAACTGTAAAAATGTGTATCATTGTACTGATTAAAGCATAGTACTACTCTGAAGAGGGACTGTATAAAAATAGTAGTTTAGGATTCTAACCAGTGATTTCCTAATCAGTTCCATTGATTTTTACATTAAAAAAGAAAAAAATTAAGAAAGCAATGCAGTATCTAATATCCAGTCCAGCAGAACCTACTTTTAACATAAAAAATCAAGTTGTATTTTTGCCATAGACAATGAATTCCTAGTAGTCCCAATACTGAGCTGAGCTAACATTTGGAATTCTGAAGCTTTTGGTGTCCAGAGTTGCTTTGTACTTTTTTTTTTTTCCTAACTTCACTTGCCTCTGCTAGGATTAAACAGGTATTACTAAAAGTATGTACTGAAATACATGGGTTTTTATTATGGTGATACTTGAAGAGTGCTTTTCTGAAGTATGATAGTTTCTGCTTCTTGCATAAATTTATCGGTTTTTCCTTATCTCTTGTGCTTCCAATGCTAGACTTGTACTGTTATTTGGTCTGGCTTAGACTTGTCTGTGTTATGGTGTGACTCATGCAATGACTATAATGAAGAATGTCCTTAAATTTTAATATCCCTGAAGATTGTTAGCTGGGAAAACAAAATATCCAATTCTGCTTCACAGAGCTGCAAGTAGTAAAATCATAACTCTCCTAGTAAAATAAAACTGTCTTTGATTGTTCATGGAATCAGAACTGCTGTATAAACTGTATTTTAGCTAGGTTTAGGAGAATTTTCTTGCTTTTCTAACTTCAAGGACCTATACCTTTCTCTGAACCTCTTTATTTTTGGTCCCATGCACCACTTTCTGTCCCTCTGTTTGTTTAGCTTTGCCCCTTTCATCACTGTGTCATGTAGCTGCACTCTGATGCTCCATACAGGACTAAGAAACAATCCTTAGAAATCTGGAAGTAGAGCAGCCAGTGGCTTGCCTTTATTATTTCAAAATTCCTCATCTGTATAAACGAAAAGACCGAAGTTCTTCTCACTCTCAGAGTTTGACCCTGCTAGGAAGTACAGCTAAGGCTGTGATTTTGTTAGAAATATTTTACCAACACTGCAAGCTTAAACTATTCCTGGTCACCGCCTACTTGTTCACACGCTCTATGCTGCCATTTTCAATTATTCTTGTAGAAATGCTTTGTATGTCTGCACTGTGACTGCATCAAGAAAATGGTCCAGATTAAATGTCTGTGGTTTACAGACGTTAATTTTTTTCTTTTAAACTAGATCAATTCCTAAAACCAGTTGAGTTGTGCTGGCACCACTGAGGAGCAGCAAGCTGCACCAGGGCTGGTAGCTCTGGTAATGAGATTACACAAAACCTGGTTTCTAGTTTTCAAAGTGAGTGGATTATGCTAAAGGGACCAGCTACCTAGGAGGAATATAGAAGTGAAGTCAGAGTGTGCAAAGATATGACAAGGAAAGCCAATATCTGCTTGGATTCAAATGTGGCAAAGGCAATCAAGGACAACAAGAAGGTCATCTTTAAGTATGTCTAGAGCAAAAGGAAGAGTAGGGAGAGTGCTAATCTACGAATGTTAAAGAATATTCATAATCCTGAAAGTATTATAGAAAGGATTTTTAACAAGCAAGATGAACTGTTGCTGTATCTCTCAAGACATATCCATAAAGTGTTATAGCTTTCAAAGAATATTTATCTTCCAGAAATGTTCTCAGTTTTTTTCACTCAAACAAGAAGGAGGGAAGGAAAGAGAGATTCACAGTGATACTGGGGGAGAAAGATAGGCTCTTAGTGATCAGGAATTATTAAGGTGCTGTCTGATCCGTGTGCCGTCTTCTAGTAGAAGTCCTCAGTGCTAGCTGCTTTGCTGATGTCCTCAGTGTTAGAGTATCTTGGAAGAAACAACTGCTTGCTTGCAATGCAATCTGTCTCAACTAAAATTATCCAAGCACTTGACTGAATAGGAGTGTTGGGTAAATCTGAGTTCTTTTTGCATGGTTATTATAGGTGAAGTGCTCATAAATTAGACAGATGATTTCAATTTCCTAAGCTTAACAGTATGAAAAGTGAAATGAATATATTAAATAAGCATTAAGTAATCTTGATTTTCTTTCATTGTAGACTCCAATGAATCAAACCTCAACTCGATCTCACTGCATTTTCACTATTCACATATCTAGCAAGGAACCTGGATCTCCAACTATCCGACGTTCCAAGTTACATTTAGTAGACCTTGCTGGATCAGAGCGTGTTGCAAAGACTGGAGTTGCAGGTCATTTACTGACAGAAGCAAAATATATCAACTTATCATTACATTATTTAGAACAGGTAAGGTTCTAACAGCATGAATCATTTTCCTTTACTATGTTTCCATAGGGCAATGTTCAGTGTTCTTTTTAATCTTGGATACTGTGTTCAGCTGATCAAGACTGTGTATTTGCTACAGTTTTGTTTTTTTTTTAAATTCATCTGAATTACTCATTTATATAAATCTTAGTAATTAAAACACCATTATGTGACTATTGCACATGACAGTAGAGTGGCTTCAATATCGTGAGAGAATGTTATGTAGTTTTTCAGGACAGTGTAGGAAAGCTTGGATTCTTCATGAGCTTCAGACTTTGTGCATGAACTTTAGCAGTAAGTGAATTTCCCTGTAAGATAGTTTGTTTTTAGCAGAAATAAGATATGGCTCTCTTCCCGTCTTGCCAATTTGGATTGTGATCTCTGTGTGGCAGACTAGGAGTGTACTTGTTAATGTATAGTCTGTATTAGTTTACAGTATTGCTTACTAATTTATACTAACATATATATATGTATTATTTAAGATATATTCTTTCCATCTAATGAGTTGTAGTGCACACGATTTTAAGATTTGGATCCAGGAATGTTTTCAGATTCCTCTACAAGAATAATTTTAGTATTATTCTTGACTTCTGAGTCCTCTCTGAGGACTGCTGGCCTAAGATTTATAGTAGTAAGAAATTTTAACTTTCTGAAGACTTCTTACATAATTGAGCCAAAAAAAAAAAAAAAAGCTAGTACTACATTTTGTAAAACAACAATTTCCTCAAGTGTTCTATTAAAAAAGATGTGTTACTATGTAACATTTACTGAAGGAAAAACAACTCCTAAACATTTACAATAGCTTGCTCATCTCTTGCAACGATTATTATGTCTCATAGTATAAACAGCTGAGAGTAGAAACTGACAATGAGAGATTTATATACATCTTGGACAAAAAGGAAAATACCAGAGTGTTTCTTTTTTTTTTCCTCTGGTGGTACATTGTAATAGTGTACTCTTTTACTAGTGTATGCACATTTCAAGACACTTTCTCAGAAATCAGTGAGTTGATCTCTCTAAGAACCATGTGCTTTAAGATTGTGTCATTTAAAAGCATGCTTCAGCCAGTGTTAGGGAAGTTGCTATTTTACTTTAATTTTTTTTTCCTAGCATAGTTATAGATTTTCAATAAGTTACCATGCCTTAGGCAAGTTTGTTATTTTTGTTATAATGTTCAGTTTCCATATTGGTCTGTGAATATAAAGCTAGGATGTTATAAAATTTAAAGGTATTTTTTAGGTTCCGTGCCTATAAAGATACAGACACAGTGAAGCTGAGGTAAGTTGTACCAATCAAATCAGTTTTTTCAGCTAACGGTGCATAACTGCAGTTTTTATTGTTTTAGAAATTTCAGTTGCTTAACAGATTTTTTTCTTCTCTTTATGTCAATTATTAATAGGCAAATCTAAATGTTTTTTTTCTCTTCTTGTTCCAGGTAATAATTGCACTTGCAGAAAAAAACCGGTCCCACATTCCCTATCGAAACTCTATGATGACCTCAGTGCTCAGAGATAGCCTGGGGGGTAACTGCATGACTACAATGATAGCAACACTCTCTTTAGACAGAAGAAACATAGAGGTGTGTTTTTTCTATATATTTTCAAATAAAATGTTTTCCATTAATAAAAGATTCTAATCCTGATTTATATTACAGTTTGCATTTCAAGTGTATGTGCTTTCATTCTCATCCTTACAAAATATTTTATTCTTATTTGTAGGAAATAATTCTGTCAGTGGAAATGTCAGTCATGTATAAACAAATCTTTTAGGATTTGTTACTCTCTAAGTAATCTTAAGTAGCAGCTGGAGAGGACTTGCGCCTAGTTAAGAACTAATTTAAAAAAAAATTGCAGATTCTTTCTGTGGTAGTCTTCATGTTATCAAAAGATACCTCCAAGAGATTTTCCAAATGGGGTATTAGTAAGAACTGTAAGTAAAATATTGAACAATATTTTGATGTTAAAAGATGTAGTAAAACTCCTTTATTTCCTATGGAATCAAGGTTTTATCAAGTCTGGTGGGGAAAAAAAAAAATATGAGGAACTGAGGGGACTGTATGGAACAATTTTAGGATTTGGAGAAAATTTTCAAATACTTACAGAAGTATTCAACAATTCGTTTTGCTGGAATTCTTAGTGATGTTTTCTTTTGTTTCCCAAAATATGCTGTGGTGTGCTTACACAGAACACAGATCAGACGTTTATAGCGTAGTTACTTCCCAATTTTTTTCCTAATGTCTAAGATTTCTTCATGAGGATAAACAATGAAATATAACTATGAAGTCTAGGATTGTTTTTTGAAATATAATGGAAAGTACTTCATCAAAACAATGCTTCATCTGCTTAAAAACTTTGTTTTTGTTACTATTTTAGAAAATGGCTTTTGCTATTAAATGGAATTGGAATGGTGAGGCTTGTAAAAATACAATTACGCAAACATGGTGTCTCATTACAAATGCAACCAGAAAAGTTTGCTAATGCTTTTTTTCTCACTCTGTGGTTTTGATACTCCACCCTTTCATTCATTAGTTCACTAGGTGTGTCTGTTTCATATTGCAGTATTTCTCTTTGGAAATATTTAGGCAGAAGCAATTAAGAGTAGGATACTGACAGCTTTTATGATCTTGCTTTATCACATACCATTTATATAGTAAACTTTCTTCCTCAGTCCCCTCAAAAATAAATATTTTACTTCCAGAGTCTGATGCAAGTTATATTGATATTAGATCAATTACTGAACATTAGAATATGTCTGAATTAGGATGGCTGCATCATTTAAGGCCCAGGTATGTTTGGTCTTGTTTCTTTACCTATTGGAAATACACTTCATTCACAAAGGAAATACAAGACAGAATCACCCTTAGGTATGAACAGAAGTTGTATAATAAAGGCAACTTTTTTAGCTTTGTCTCTCCAGTTAAAAGCAATAAAGCAAAGAATTCAGTGTAAGTGAAAATGTCTATTAGAATATTGCCCCAGACAACCAGATTACATTCCTGCTTCTACCTAGTAGTTTGCATGCTTCTTACATAACTTACATGACATTCTTTCTGCTAGTTTTGGAGTGCTTGAAAAAAGTAATTGGTTTTTGTAGACTGTAGCTATATTAACTATAGCTATAATTGAAACTGATTGGGAGATCTGTTTCAAACAAAGTTTCCGTAGTTATAATAATCAAAAATATTGGGGGGAAAAAGGATCTTTTTATTTTCCATGCCATTATGTGTGGTCATTCTACCTTCTTGAAGTGAAACAATACCTGAAGTGTTGATTCTTTCTCTTAGAGAGGCTTTCTGGTACTGTCATGAGTACGGTAAGACAGATTAGAACATAAGTAGTTGTTGGCTTCATTATCATTTTGATGGCATTGGATAAACAGACCATAATCTTACATATTGAACATACTGAAGATTGAATTGATTAACTACAATTAAATCAACACTTGCTTTTAAACTGACCAGGGCGAAGAGGTCTGATCATAGTACATACAGGTATACTGCAAATATAGTGGCACTTAGTGGATAAAAAAAAATTAAAATTATATTAGCTGATAATCATTTCATGGAAATTGTACTGGAAGCTGAGGCAAACGTTGAGACTGTTACAAACAAAAACTGCACACAGTTGTTTTAATCATAAAGACTTCCTTTCTTTGAGAACTTTTTAACACTGTTTATATATCATAACTTTGCAATAAACTCTAGTATCTGTCACCATGTAACCATAATTCAGGGACCACCCCTGTGCACATGGAAAGAGATAGCAGTGTCTTACTCAAATATTTAACTTAGAATTTCCATATGCTAGGAAAACTACGAAATTACTTTGATTTTTAAGGGTCATTTTTGTACCAATAGCAAGGTTCTCTTAATGTGGATTTGTAGATTCTTATATTTTAAGAGTAGCACACTGGCAAGTGTCAGAATTTTATCATACAGCTGATTAGGCATCAGTGTAACCTCTAATGGAAGTCACTTATTTGTTTTTTATTCATTAGGGTTGTACATTTTTTTAATTGCATTCTGGTATGTAAGTATTAACTCATCTCAAAGGAGGGAATAACACTTAAGGCTTCTCCTTTTCACTCCATGCACTAGATGGGAGTACCCAGTGATTGTTAGTTTCCTCCACTAACTTCATCTTGTATCCTTCTTCTTTTTGGCCTTCTATTCTGCTGCACTCTGATTTAGCTAACATCTCTGGAAGTTTTTTTGCCTGATAACGTAATTCTCGTATGTCTCTTAGTTTGCAGCTAATTTGATGGGATTTTCCATTCTTATTGCCTTGACTTCTTTTTTTTTTCAGCTTCTTTTGTATAGGTTTCTCTAGGCCCAGATACACACACATGAAGTTTTTGTTAATATTTGAAAGATTGCTTGCCCCTTAAATAGCATGGCTTTCTTATACTATTTTACCAGCAGGGTACTCATTCAAAATGGGAGTAAAGGGGACTGATTGGGTCAGTAAAATATGGTTTGACAGTTTTTTGTTTGTTTTTTTTTTTATCTCAGTATCAAATGAATGACAATCTTTTCTCTTAAATTTTGTTGTTTTGGAGTATGAAATGTCAGATTATTTCTGTGAAGTTCTCACACAAAAGAGGAAACTTAGTTCAATAATGTCACCAGCAGTCTGCTATGATCATGTGGTGTTAAGATAACTGAGGTAACTGAGGTTTTTTTTTGTTTTTTTTTTTTTTTTAATCTAGGAATCTATATCAACATGCAGATTTGCACAGCGAGTTGCTCTTATTAAAAATGAAGCTGTTCTTAATGAGGAAATTGACCCCAAATTGGTAAGAAATGTTCATGGGCAGTGAGAAGAAGAATGTTTGGTTTTAGTTTTAATAAACAATACCAGTCATATGGTAGAGTTTTCTTTGGGTTCTTTTTGTTTGTTTGTTTTTAGATTCTTGTTTCAGATTTTTCTTTAAAATGCCTGTGATTCATAGCTTTTCCTTTGGAGGTAGATGTTAGTTTAATTAAAATTATGAAGCCTGTAAAGGCTTTCTCAGTGAATGGTGGCATTCATTATTATCTTTGTGTTGCTTTTTTTAGATTTGTAGTTTCTGTATCATAGCCACAGATAATTGGATGTCCCTAGAATTCTTTAAAAATCTACCGAAATTGCTTGTCACTTTGTGATATTTTTCCTTCCCTTTACTTTCATTACTTACATGTTACCTTGAATCAAAGTCATTAAATAATGCATCAGTTATTTTTCAATTAAAAATGTTTTAATTATATTAAAAATATATTTTAATTATGGTTAGTCTTTTGAAGCATTTTATATTTTGGATATGTTCGAAGGTACAGTCTTTAATGATAAACTCAACTGCATTTATAAATTTTAATTAGATGTTTTAATGTAGTTTTCAGCATTATATGAAAAAAATAATGTAAGTATTAAATACATCTATTAAGGATTGGTCAGCAAATTATACCAGATAATTATATACTACTGGATCAGCTGGGTTGCATGCTGTATGCCAAAGATATTTTTTGTCATGAGTGATCTGTGGGAGAGGATACACTTGTTATTCCAAAGCAGAAAATATGATTATAATGAATAACTATAGATGCATTTCAACATACTCTTTCTCTCTATGGCAGAGAAGTCAGATGAAAAATAAGGTTTTATTTGTTTAGTTTTGCTTTCCAAGCAATTTCTAACTGTAAAAGCATGGCAACAACAGAAAAACACAAGGCAATATGCATATTTTTCCTTTCTGTACCTGTCCTTTCCTCTTCTACTTTGTAGTAGTAATTCATGAAAAACTGTCCTTTCATGGCCACAGAAGCCTTTGAGTTGGAACATGTGCAGGCTCCTGACCATTTACTACATCCTGTAGAGCTATATTCCACAAGTTTGGAATGTCTTGATCTGCTGGATCATTTAGCAGGTAAAGCAAAATCAAACTTGGGAGGATTACAAATCCATCCCCATCTTGCGGAAAAGGCAAGATACCTAGATTTTTTTATGTGACCATGTGCTAACTGTGGAATTTGCTGCCCACTTTAACTACCTGTAGCATATTCCCAGAGATCTTGTCCAACTGTCTGCTCAAGCATGACATACAGACATGGTTGCCCAGGACCATGTCCAGAAATCTTTTGAGTATCAGTGCACTCATATCCATCTGAAAATATTATTGGACTCTCTGATACACTTGAGCCATTAGAAGGTCATGCACCCTTAAATTAACCAAAAACTTGTTCATTCATGTTTTAGGCTTGCATATTGCCTCTTTTGTAGAATCTGTCTTTAGGATGGTAATGATTTCTAGAATAAATTTTCATACAATTTTCTTTCCAGAAGTACAGTCTCCAGTAATAAGCTATACAGATTAAAAAATCATTTACAGTTCTTCACGTCACTTTCTCCATCATTGCTATTCATAATTCAGTTCAATTCTCATTATGTTGTTTTTTTTTGTACTTAGCAAATGATACTTTGTACAGATTTAGTTTGTTCTAATTATGTTAATAGCAGAGTATTACATATGACTAAAATACTAAGACACTGTTTAGGAATTCCTGTTTCTAAAGGGAAGGTGAATATCATTTTCGGTGTGTAATTCTTTCAGACAGACATCAATTCAATTTTAAACATGTTTTCATTGCTAGCAGGCAGAACTAATTTTTTGGGTTTTTTACTCCTATGGCAAATTATTTTTCTGTACTATCTTTTTGTACTATTTCTGTACTATTTTTCTGTACATGTCTTCTAACACATGAAGTTTACTGAGTCTGTGTGACTTGGATGTCTTTCCTTGTTTATATAACGGAAAAAGAAAAAAGTATTTGGGTACATTTAAGGCATTTGGACTGTTCTTAACAAGGGGGGAAAAAAAGATTTCTTGAAATAAAGAGGAAAAACAAAACAAATATTTCCTAAACTCCACTTTCTAGTGTGAAAATCATAACCTTGCTAATAATTTTTAGGTGATGCTTGTTTTATGCTTACTGTTTGTAGATGATTATCCAGCTGAAAAGGGAGATCCAAGAGTTGAAAAATGAGCTGGCGCTGGTGACTGGCCAACAAAGAACTTCAGAGCTTTCACAAGAAGAGCTACTTCTGTAATGACTCAAATTGTTTTCATTTGTGGTGATAGTTTTAATCAGTATTGTTGTTGGCATAAATACTTAAAGTCATCTCTGAATTTTAGTTCTCAGAGTGACTACTAAGTGAGTTTATGTGCAAAGTTAGAAAGGCAGATTCCCATGAAAATCTGTATGAGGCTATTGGCTGTGGTTTTGCAGCCTCAGCTTTGAGGATGCAAAGTGAAGTAACTGCAAAGGATGGGAATGTCTGTCAGATGCCAGGCAAAAAGAAGTGTTGTATAATAGTATAGAATAACAAAAACAGTCTTTCTCAAAATGGGATGTAAGATCTAAGTAGAATTCTTAGTACAAAAGAAAGTATCTTGAACTCTCCTACTACTGTGTTAGTTTGACATATGTCAAGAAAGATCTTGCATTTCTAATAGAAAATGAATCAATGCCCTAAAAGCCAAATATTTAATTTGCTATTGACAATACATGAGTGTTGTAATATCTTGCAGGTTTTAGTAAAGGATTAGTACAGAATATAAGAACTTTGTGTGCAGTGTAAAAATATTTAAGTAGATGACTCCAAAAATAATGCCTCCTATGTAGTTTCCATAGAAACTACAACAGATACGAAGAGAATAATTACACTACTTGATAGTGCAAATTCTTAGCTAGAAAACACTTTTTCAACATAGTCACCACCATTACTATGAATTTTCATCAATGAACAAGAGCCTGTATTCCAGACTCAAGAAACACTACACCACTATTTGTCACTGCTGAAACACACCACCCACTACCTCATTGAGCTCACATCCACTCTGAGATCTCCATAAACATTCAGCAAGTGTTGATGAATATCTGTGGGTGACATTTTTCCATGTGGAGAAATTCAGTTCTGTACCTTTGCTTCATACTCATTTCCATGTCAGATTGCCCCTCTGCTGAGACCTGTTGCACAGAAATAAAACATAACAGAGTACTGGTGCAAAGGTTCAACTTCTATTGCCATTCCACCAACATCTGTCTCCAAAGTCGTGGGCCAACATAATAACATAGGAGGTGTTACTTTCAGAGCAGCCCTTGTACTCAGGTATAAAATTTCAAAATAGCTACCTTCAGTTCTCAGTTTTGAAAAACTTACTGGTTCTGTGGGATGATTCCATCTAATATGTCTCTCATTTGTATAACACAGTAGTAACTGATTTGAGGTTGTTTTCTTTGTAATGATGTAAAAGCTGGAATAATCTTGATTTTTAATTTCATTTGGAAGTGGTCTGGAGGAATACTACAAGTACTATCCAGGAGACATGCCTCCTTCGGTGTTGTCATTCTTTGTTGTTTTGATTTGATTTGCTTTGTTTTAATTCAGAAATGAGATGATATTCTTCTCAAGGCTGATAACATTATGCAAATATTTCTTTTACAAAATTAATCTGTTTTCAGTGTAGGCCCTTACCATTGTTATCTTCTAGCTAGAAAAGTCCACCTAGTTCCTACTGGGTTAATGATTGAAGTGTCATAAGGTAGCACTGGATATAACAAAATAAAGGCATAGGAAGGAAATGAGAGAGATAGTAGAGAACAGGGAGGTACTTTTTTTTTCCTATTTCTTCTTTTTTTCATGGTTTTGAAGAGCTGGGTATTCAGTACACATTTTGAAATAGTCTCAGCCTGAGGGTTATGGTCAGTAGTTTTATGTCCCAGTGAAGGGCAGTGTCAAGTGGTTTACTCAAGCAGTCTATGTTGGTATCTGTACTCTTTGGCATCTTTATCAGTGACCTGGATAGTGGGATTGACTGCTCCCTCAGCAGATTTGCTGATGACACTAAGCAGAATGGTGCTGCTGAGATGACAGAAGAGAGAGATACCATCTAAAGGGACCTGGACAAGCTTATAGTGAAAAGTGGTTCTGTGTGAACCTAATGAGATTCAGCATGCCTGGTGCAAGGCGAACTGTATCCTGGCTACATCAGAACAGGGGTAGCCAGAATGATGAGAGGGGTGATTGTCTCTCCTGTGATGTCTCCTATAGATTACTGCATCCAGGCCTGGGGCTCTCAGAATGAGAAAGATATGAATTTGCTACAGTGGGTCGGGAGGATGACTATGAAGATTATCAGAGGGCTGGAGCACCTCTCCTGAAGGTGAATAAATACTAAGAGAACTTAGGCTCATTTAGCTTGGAGAAGAGAAGGCTCTAGAGAGATGTCATTGCAACATCTAATTAACTATTAAGGGAAAGTGTTACTAAATAGTCTTACCAACATTCGTTTTATTTTAAATATTTTATTCTGATTCTGAGGGAAGTCTTCTGGAATTGTTCTGTGTCTATTTATGTGTTCTTTGATTCTTAACACAGATGTTTAAAGGTACAGAACATGCACAAAGTTTCTCATTGACACTAAATACATGTTTATCTAGTTGTCTCTGCACAAGTTCTTATCTCAGATGATTTTTGGAAGAAGATAAATGCTAAAACAAACCTAGATCTAACAGCTATGTGTGTAGAAACCATACTTGCAATGGTTACAATAATATAGTGTTTACAAGAATAGGCTTTTGCTTGGTAACATGCATTGCAGGAAGTAGATGACTGCAATAGAAATAAGAATCAATAGGGTTAAATGGTATTTAAAATTTTTCTAACTTACATAGCTTATTCCACCTGCTTACATAAAGAGTGTTCAAAAGAGTCAGAGGGATACTCACTGCTTTTCAAGTTGCTAGAATTGTTCAGATATTATGTGAATAAACTGTAGTTAGTTCTTTTTGCCCATTTGATTCAAAGAAGTGTTGAGGAACTTTTTTTTATTTACTTACTGGATGAAGAAAAAAGTCAAATATACTTACCCCATAACCACTACAATGTCATTGTCATCCATGATGTTTACCACAAAATGGAAAACAAATGCTCTTGACTTGATTGTGACTGCTAGTTTGTAATACAATACAAGTGATCAGATCTGTGAATAAAGCTGCAACTGTCTAGAATTCTTATTTCAGAATTCTATATGAAATAGTAAGTGGCTTCATTATGTCATATTTTTGGTTTTACTATTTTATTTTCATAGATGTTAGACATGCACAAATTCTGCTGCTCTCATTTTGTTTATTTGAAAAGCATAGCATAAAAAATGGAGTTATGCTACGTAAGTGGTTCATAACGTAGTTCGTAAAATGTTTCCCAAATGCTTGCTTTGGGTCACACACTTTACTTCGTCAGCTGTAAAGGGCTGATCTTTAAGTATATCTTTATTCTAGATAACTAGTTTAGTTCAACACTTTGCACTATTGAAGAAATTATATCATCACAAGCATCTGATTTATAGTTTAGAACAGAGTGAAAGGGCATAGAAATGACTTTTTTTTTTTTTTGCATGAGAAGCATTCCATAAGTAAAAGGGAGAGTCCTTTTTGTTGGAGACAGTTGGGATATTCTTTTTTGTTGTTGTAAATGAGCTCACTAGCAATTTACAATGTGTGCCCAGAAAGTCAGGATTTTGAAGCAAAGCCCTGTGCTCCAGAGCACCCACGCTCCTGGAGCCTTTGCCAACTGGAATTCTCTGGTAACAGGGATGGAAGTCCTGGCTTAGCACTTCTATTTATTAATAACTTTACCTTACTTCTTTCAGATACATATGTTATAATAGACACTTCTATTTTTTACTTCAACGATCATATAATGTTCATCCTACTAATTTCCTGGATTTCTCATTACTTCTTTCTGTCTCTTCTTCTGTTTCAACTTTGTGACATCTGTATGCTATTATGGCGTTAACAATATTGCACTATTCTACAATACAAAGCTTTAACAGATAGTTGCACTTAAGCTGTTCAACAAATGGTTTCATTTACAAAGCAGGGCAAATGATATTATTTGCTGATGTCAATATTCAATTTCTGTTGTAAGGTAGAAGAAATAGAAGCACATAACCTTGCCTTTTGTCAACACAGCTTTGCAAATGTTGAGCAGAAATTAGCAGGCTTACTGACGTGTGCTGTGTTAGCAATACTCAAGAGAAGCTACCTTAACTGTAGTGTAGGTTTAAAATGTCTCACAGCAGTATTTAATTTAGGTGCCTGATTTAGAATCCTGCTAAATCAATGTATTTCTCCAGAGGACATACTTTCTCTTACGTGTTACAAAATCTTTAGTGTCAGCGTTAAACAAAGTTCAAATTTCTGTAACTCCTACTTAATTGGAATGATTAAAGGATGATTATCTTTATTTGATCTTACTATATATGACTCAAACTGATCACGCTTCTGAAATGATCAAAGGATAATTTCAAGTCACTATAAAATATTACAAAGTTTGCTTTATAGTGGGGGTGTTGGGGAAGGAAAAAGGGATGGAATGGAAAGGGAGGGGAGACTATGTATTATGCTCTGTTTTCAAATATTCAAAGGTATACCGGTCATTTAATGTCCAATGGTTTTCTTTAGCTACTCTAGTAATTGGAATTATGGCCACAAATACTGCCAGGTAGAGAGAAGCATTTCTTTGTGTGTATTTGTATACTATCTACCTGATATGTTTCTTCTCTGCAAAAACTCTGCATGCATAGCAATAATTTAGCCATCTTCACTGCATGAGTCAGTCTTGACCATTTCATAGTCCTTTCCAAATCTCTCCTTGCTTACTAATGAAAGGATTTAGATCTGTGTGCATTTTATCATTGGAAGTAATGATTTTTATCATGACCTGTAGGCAGGTTTCATTAAGAATTCCTGAAGGAAGGAAAGTAATAGGAGAGAAATGAAGTTGATAAAGTAAATGCTGTCTCTGAGCTACAGTATAGTTCTAATAATGTTTACATTATTAGAAAGAATGCTATTAAGAGGGAAGTGATAAACATTTTCGGACTGATTAACAATGAGTAACCAGAGACCACTGTTAGTTTAACAAATTTCTACTTTAACTATTTGTCATGTTTTTCTTAGTGTTCATCCCTACATCAGAGTAAGAACAGACTTGTGTTTTCATATAGATTCTGGTTTTGTTATTCAAACTCACCTGGATCAGCCCTGCAGTACCTTTCTATTTCTAATGAGTTTTAAATTATTATCACAGATGATGTGTACTATTCCCTTGACATTATCTTTGGAAATTACTGATTTCAGATGGGTAGTTTCTAGTCCTTTCTTCTCATACTTGTATGGTTGTTGTGATTGTATGTGTGTTTGGGTTGTTATTTTTCTGATGAGCACTGAGAATGAGCACTTTGTTTACTGTTTTTCACAGAAAATGGATCACTGTTTGATAGCTTCATGTTCTTCATCCTTCAGGGAGTTTCATTTGGGAAAATTATACTTCCTGGCACAGCAGGGTTCTGGAACTAGGCTTTGGCACAATTACTTCTATTAGTGTAAGTTAGGACTGCTGTTAGGGCAGAACATAGCATTCCTAAAAGGGAAAATGAAATCATTATTGGGATCCTAAGAAAATTAAGATTAACTAAGAATGGAACATAATGTCAGCTAACAAAATTAATTATTAAAAAAATTTAGAAGTCTTAGTTTCTTATTTGTTTCTAAGCAGAAGCAAAGATTTTAGCATTTCCCTTCTTTGGGCAGCAATTTCCTTATTTATGTTTTAAGATGGCATGAAAGTATTAACCTATTATCCTTGATATAATGGTAGAAACTCATCACTAGTGAATTTCAGGATTGTTTATTCAGGACTTTTTGAAAAAATAAAAATAACCTATAATCAATGACTTTTCCAGGAAACAGAGCATACCTAAGAACATATCTTTAATGAGATCAGTGTAATGGTGTCAGGGCTGAGCCAGAGGAAGACACCAAAAAATATTTGATTACCTGTGTTGTTTGTTGTTTTTTTTTTTGTTTTTTTTTTCAGTTTTTCTACTATGACTAGGCTGAAAATAACTCCTTAAGAAAGGAACATTATTTACATCATGATTTCGTATCATCTTCCTTCTATCAAATATGTAGGCCTCTAAACAAGCAAATAAAGCAAGATTTTGCAAGCTGTTAGCATTTTCTTGCTCCTCTTGAACATCTAGGTGCAACATTTTCATGTCTGGGCTATTTTATGTGATTTTTCTAGTTTGGTACTTACAAACATGAAATAGTTTTTGGTTTGGAGGAAAATGCTTTAGTATTCATTTATCTGAAGTAGAACTAAATACCAGAGGTTAGGTGATTCTTATAGTATAGTGTGATTGGTAAGGAGAGAGTTATTTTCTATCTGTTGAAAGTAACATAATTAAAAGTGAAAGTCTCTGTATTATTTGTTGCAAAAAGGATTTTCATACTCTCTCTTTTAATAGGAGAATGATGGCTGTGTTTGGTGTTAAAGAATGTGTTGGAATTGTTATTGTAGATGTCTTATGAAAGATTTAAGAAATGTATATAACTTTATACGATTGTGGTTTACTTTTCATGTGCTTCTATAAATAGTAAACAATTATCCTCGTATACAGAAAAGTATATGAACATCCACTCTGCTGTTCCCTTTATTTTCTGTTTGACTTTTCATGATGGAAAAATCATGTAGTGATAGGTGAGATTTTTGGAACTAGTAATTTTATGTACGAAAGTTGACTAACTGTTGTAACATGGAAGGAGACAGGTTTTTCTTTTGTGTGAATAACAGCACATTAGAGGCTTTGAACTTTAGATTTTTAAAAAGTTAGGTTGCCATGTTTTCTGAAAGCAAAGGCTTTAGATCATTTTAATTATGATGAAAGAACTGGAAGATGTAAAATAAATGAGAAAACAAAATATTTCGTCCTAAATGCTTTTAGTTCTGAAACTTTTAATTAGAAAGGGCATAATATACAACTAATATACAGTTATAGAGTCTCCAGTATCAAATCCAGCTTTTATTATCAGCAATATAAGGTACACTGTAGTTGCTTGGACACTGAAGAAAAGTAGCTTACTAATGTTAGTCATCTTGGTAAATCAGTATTTGACACATTACAGACATGACTACATTTTTTTTTCTCTTAATGTTTTCAGATTGGATGAGTTAATTGAAAAATTTCTGGAAGACAATGAGCCTGAAAGCACTCTGGATGTTGGTGCAGACATGCGCAAGATCAAGTACTGCTTCACTTATTTGAAGGTATTTCTTTTAAACATAGGTGGAAATACAGCTGGTTCTGTATATAACTTGAAGACATTCACAGTTGAAAAGAATCAAAAGAGATGTGTTATACTTGAGATATGGGAAATGGTAAAGAAAAAACTGAACTGCATGAAGAATGAATAGGAATTTGGAATTTAATTGTGAAAATGCAGCAGGATTGTGTGCAGGGATTGTAACTTGTGGTAAATTGTGAGAGAGGACTAAGTTATTGGAATGAACCTATTGCAAGTTATTTGTAGATCAACTGGTGTACCTGTGTTTTCAGAGTGTTAGTTTCTAAAAAGAAAAGACACCATGTGTCAAGAGAGATAAAAATAAGATTAAAAGACCATATCCTTGAATCTGCTACACAGTCATTAGTGTAAACACTGCAACTGAGGAAGCAAGATACACTTAAAGTGAAAAAACAGTGCAATGAATAGAATAGTAAGTAGAAGGCATTATATACTTCTATATTTTGGGATGTTGTTTTATATTATAACTACATATGCATTGTTGACTTTATTGTCTTTGAATAATTAGGTCTTATTTGTGTCGCTAATATTGAAAGCACCATGATGCCACAGAACAGTGGAGTCACACTTAAAAAGAATGAATACTAAACTTTACAGTGAAGAACAACAAATACAGCTCATTCCATATGTGTACTCATCCCAAACACCTGTGTATAGCTTGACAGTGATTTTATTCTCTCAAGTGTCTAGACAGGCATTGTTTTCTACATGTTTTCCAGACAGTCACAGTAGAAAGTAAATATGTAGCTGGAGGTAAGTTGTTTGTTTGTTTCTTATGGTAACTACGACAGAATCGGTTGAAGATTTCTGATGAAAAGCTGCTCTCGCATCACATCTCTGAAGAGAAAGATACTAGCAAAGAAGAAGGAAAAGAGGAATTGAAAAAAATGAAAGAACTTCTGCAGCAAAGAGACAATGAGATCAGTATCCTTAGCAGAGAAAAAAATAATATTTGTGTTTCAGCTGATGTGGCTACAATGGTTTCTGTGTGAGATAGGAGTTGGCTGTATGAAATGCATTTTTCTCTATTGACCCCACTGTGTTAAAGCAATTACTGTTTCCAAATTTTATGTGGCAGGACCCCTTCTTTGCACCTGCTTCTATTTCAGTTGTGACCCAAACAAAAATCCTGGATACAGGCACCATTTAGCTTTAGAATGGTCCAGCCAAGATCCAAATACTGTGGATAAAGCATGTCTAAAACACTCTCCTCAAGCAAATAAAACCTAGAATGGGAAAATCTGATGCTATGTAAAGATCAATTTATTACCTTACAAAGAATAGAATTTCCTGTATGTGTTATTTTTAGCCAAATGAAGTGCTGCTTTGGGGACTATTTGGGTGTACCTTTTGAGTGAATATAAAACTTCTACTCCTTACATGCACGTCTAAAATTTAAATTAAAGCTAAGGCTTTCTGTATATAAAAATATATATATATATTAGACTACTTAGATATGCTTTGTCCAATTCAGTGCTTCACAACAGACACAATTATGTAGGTCACAGTGAAAGGAATATTTCCTTTTATCCCCATGGAAACTACATCAGATAGGAAGAGCACTATAACACGACTGGACAGAGCAAATTGTCCGCTACAAAACAATCTATTTTTCATCCTAGTCACCACCATTAGCTATGCATTTTTGTTAGTGATGAATGAGAACCTGCATGCTGCACTTATAAAAATCTGTGGCAGAGTAGGTGACCCACTGTCAGCACTGCTGAAACATACCACCTACTGCCTCATGGTGGTCACATCCTCTCATTGGTCTCCGTAAATGTTCAATAAGTGCCAATGAGTGTCGATAGGTGCCATTTTTACTGTGTGGGATGGATTTTGTGACACTCCTGCTTTATACGAGCTTCCATGACAGATACCATTTTGTAAGGCTGCTTATCTGCTACCACCTGTTGCACGGAAACAAAATGTAACAGAATATTTCTGGGCAGGTTGAACAGCTACTGCAATCCTATGTATCAGTGATGGCTGATACCATATATACCATGTACTGATACCATGTATCAGTACAAACTTCCACATAGGCCTCTGACCTCATGGCCTGTCACCATAAAATGGGAGGTGTTATTTGCAGAGCAGCTCTTGTATATAAAATGCCCTTATACCTGATAAACATGTTGTTCCTGAAGTACAAGGATGAAACTCATATATGGCTTATATGGATTTGTGTAAGGAATATAAGAACTGAGGTTTTGAATGAGAAACTAATCTACTGTTAGTAGTGTCTAAGCAACAGTCTACTATTGTTCAAAAATTAATAATGTGACTTGTATGATAAAGTGATGAGAAATGTGTAAGCTTTTTAGTCAAGAAATGAGGTTTTCTTGCCTGTTCTTCAAGCCAGGAGCTGTCATAATCACTAGACTTTACAGTGTTTTATTATCTTCACCCAGTCTACTAATTAGTCTTCCCTAAAGGCTAGTTAGACTTTCTGCTGTTCATTTAGAAAACTAATTAGGATTAAAGTCAATAACATATTAAAAGACTTCTACATGTCACAGGGAATCCTGTGGTTTCAGCTGAAGGCTCACCAAATTTTCATGCAAAACTCCTCTATACTCTTAGCAAAATGTATCTATATCAAATATACTTCAAGTAAATACATAGAAATGCATTTCCTAAGTAGCTGTTTTGCATTTTAGTAAACTTTCTTGTTATGAAACGGTTACAGATGTAACATACCTTTCAGTTTACATGTAAGTTAAGGGTTTCTTTTTTTCAAAAATTTTGTTTATTAGAGAATTCAAAAGAATTAGAAAAGGAGTGTCACACAACATCTTACTGGAGTTTTAATTTCTGTTTGACTGTAAATGCTAAACAGCTGTGCTCAGTATGTGAATTAATTAGTGCTTAGTAAAAATTAATCTCCTGTTTGGAAAAACCTAAGGTGGCTGAATGTAATTGCAAACAAAATTCCCTGTTCTAAACTTGTGTTCATATATAGGCTTCCAAATGTGTATTGTTTTACTTAAACAAAAAGGACTTGAAGGTAAACAAATATAATTGCTAGCTTATTGGAAAGAGATTCTTAATTATTTCCTTAATATATCCTGCAGATATTCTAGTAAGTATGCTAAAAAATGAGAAAAAGAAAGCTCGAGATGCTCTTCTTCAGCTCAGTGCTGCCTCTGCTGGTTCTACACTATTGAAGCAAACTCATTCTATGAACTTAGAAGAAAGTCAAAACCCATCTGGATTTTTCAGTCTGAAAGAAGCAAACTACCTCAGTTCTTCAGTTCACAGTCAGCCTTTTCTTTCTAGAATGAAAGGTTAGTGAAAATTGAATATTTATTGGGTTGTTACAATATGATCTTCAGCAGATCATTCGAATACATAAAACAGGAAATTTTTATTTTCAGTAACAGCAGTGGTCTGCTAACTCTGTATCCACAAATGCAGGGATATAGATTTATAGTTCTTTTAAGGTAATGATGGCTTTAACAAACTTTAACAATTATTTTTTTTACTTTAAATCTTCAAGTAAATTTTTTCTTAGAAATGGATTTTTCTGAGCATGACTCATAAAATTACTAGAAAATAGCTTATAGAAGATCTGGAAGTAATGACTTTTAGAATAAATAAATCTAAACCAGCACAGCAGATACTGAAAGATGTTTTGTGCAGGCATTATTAATTGCTCAGTACCCTAAAACATGAATAAATACATCTTTTTTATTTTATAATCTACTGACCTAGGGGATAAATCTTATTTTCAAATAGAATGAGGTTTCATTAATTATGCTTCCAGCTTTGATATCACATTGAAAACAAAACTTTTTGTGATTATCTTTAAGTGTTTTGCTTGTACTGTACTATTTAGGTGCCTGTTTTTTATTTAGCCTTTTAATAAAATGCAGTGATTATTTCAATTATTAAGAAATGATTAAATGAACCGAAGTCCTACTTACAGACATGAAAGGTAGCTATGTTCTTGTGCATTTGAATAGCTCTGTTGCAATTCTACCTTTCTAGAGCAAGAATTTTGTAAGTGTGAGCAAATTCAAAATCTGCATTGTTTTATTTCAAAATAATATTAATTTGTAAAGTAGTCCTATAAATCATATCCTCTGCAAAAAAAAAAAGTTCAACCAATAGATGTGTTCATTTAGGATGGCTAACATGATACAGTTTTTCCATGTGCTGTTTGTCAGCAGGTAAGTGCTATTTGTATGTACATTACTGATAAAAGACTTTGATCGAGTAGTAAGGCCAGTTTTTTGTTATTCTAACTTTATCATAACTGAGACATTCAGTAACGTTTAGTAGGGAAACATACCAAACTATTTTTCATTGAAAGAATTATTTTGGACGTATGGTTGGCACAGAGCACATGCCACAATGATGAACTATCTTCTTCAGCTAAAAGAAAATATGCCTGATTCTCATCCTGTTAGGATAATGAGTATTTAGATGGCATCTTTCTGGGATGAAAAGATATGTTCTAAGACTTTTTTTGTACGCTATTTGATTAGATATTGTTTGAAAGTACCTGTAAACAGATCTCCTTCTTACCAGTCTTCTTTTCAATTAGCTTTAGGT
Organism: Odontophorus gujanensis; assembly: GCA_013399175.1. Classification (NCBI taxonomy): domain Eukaryota; kingdom Metazoa; phylum Chordata; class Aves; order Galliformes; family Odontophoridae; genus Odontophorus; species Odontophorus gujanensis. Next base: position 217,232 of record VXAB01012096.1, read on the forward strand.
CAGGCTCTGACACTCTGTGATACTCCATGTAGACATAAAAACAATACATCTTCAACAATCAGTATAGTAAATGTGACCAGAAAAACTGTCCCCTAGGATATCCTATGGTTAATAAAAATAATAAAAAATCAGTTGTATCTCTGTGAGGGCTACAGATAAAGAATAATATTTTTTTTATTATTGTGAATGTCCATATATGTCTGCATTCCTTTCAAGAGCTCCGACATTCTACTGCAAGTCTAGTTCTAAAAATTTCCCCTCTTCCAGTTTAAAACCTGTTTTAGTTTCACTTTTGTAATAGTACTGTTGGATCAATATCGTACAAAGAAAAATAACTTATCTACTTGAAGCATCCTGTTTTGTTTGTAGGCAAGTTATTATTTTGGAATCTTTAGCTGCAAAGCACTATAAAATCTATTACCATTTTTACTGCAAAGTTTTAGCAGTGTAAAGATACAGTGGTATATCACCAACCAAAAGCCCTTAGCTATATGTGCTAATGACTGGGATACAGCTCTCTTTCCTATTGAACTCAGACCTGGAGACATATAATGCTGCAGACTTTATTAATCCAGTATATCGTGGACTAACAATTAAGCAATATGTTTTGAAAAAACACCAGCTGCTGAAAATAATACTGATAACTTTCTTGGCAAAATAAGTTATTTTTATTCTCTAGTATCAAGTAAATACATATGCTTACTTAAAACTTTCCTTTTAGACTTCAAATTTCTGTATGGATTTGGGAAGTTGACTTTCTCATTATAGTACTTTTTCATATATATGGAACTTCTGCAACGATAAGATTGCTATCTGTCTGGTAAAGCTCGTGGAAAAAATAAGTTCAGTATGGAGCATTTTACAGAAGCATGAAGTGCTGCTATTAGTAGTTGGGAATTACTGTAGGCTTCACCAGGTCTCATAAATAATTTTTTTATTATTGTTGTAAAGAGCTTATACTGTCAAATCCTTGAGAGTTCTGTTCATTTTGGTTTCTGTTGTATACCAGTACAGTCACAATCCAGGAGAATTCAGAACTAGAGTAGTTCATACCATGGATTTCTACAGTGGGTGCTTCACATATTCTTTAGAATTATCTAATGCTGTCTTGCTGCCACTTAGCATATGAAATACTAGACTAGAATAATCTTGCATCTACTCCCTTATTGCAAAGCCTATGTAAGGCTTTTTTATTTAGCTCCTAAAACTTTTAATTTTTAACTTAGCCTCCCTCTTTTCCTATGTATCATTCTCCAAATTTGTAGGAAGAATTTACTTAGTTTGATGTTGTAATTATATTCAATGAATAGAATTTTTTCCTTATAATGAAGTTTTTGGTAACCTCAGAAATGAGTTAGCAAGGAAGTAAGATAACCTTTATCAACAAATCACCAGTATAAATGAGTTACTTATGTAACACAGCTTATTCTTTAGTCTTTAAATAAGAAGCATTGGCAAATTCTCACATTTGATACTATGCTCTCTCTTTATGAAAGCAATTTAGTTTATGTACAAGTCATCTTTGCATGTAATGTAGGAACCAGCCTTTTAGCTCAAATTACTTTGTTGCTGAGGCTTTTCTCCTGCATTCTGTACTGATAAAAATCGGTATTTCAAGAAGTTTGAATGATGACCAATCTTTGAAGTTTGCCTTGACATTTCAGCAAGTAGAAGAAAAGTTTGTGAGGTATGATCTTCATATTTCAGATATTGCAAATCTCCAAATATTATTCATAATCCTGAAGCTACACATTCCTTCCAAAATCCATCTGAACTACATGTCTATGACTTGTTATCTATGGAAATTAAGGATTTTTTTTTGAAGATGTGGGAAAGAGCTTCGTCTTAAATCAAGGTAGAACTCACAAATAGAGCATTTGGTCTAATATTAATCCCATTCTTCACCATTTAAGTTGTTTACACATCTTAGATCATTTATGAATATTTCAATTTACAATATTGTCTGTAATGTCTTTTCAGTTCTGTATCTCATTTCTTTTTTTGTGTAAACAGCTACTATATATATTCTATATTTGCGCCGTATAAACATAAAGAGAAACAAGGAATACCTCAGATTTCTATTCCAAGTATTGCTTTGGGTACAATTATTTCATGTTTACCTACTAGTAGTAAATACTAACTTGTGAATAGTTTTTTTCTGTTTTTAAGTGCTTATTTAAATAAGAGTGCATGTTCACAATGACATCATTAGTAAATTATTATAAAAAAATACGTTTGATACCAATAGGAAATTCTAAATTGGAAACGTGATGTTAAATTCCTTGAGATATATTACAGCCTATATCAGGATACTCTCCTGCATGATTATGGCAGAGGAATACGCAAGTGCAGCATCCTAGTAATGTCCTAGATTTTGCTGATAACAGTAGGCTATACGATACTGAATTCTTCAGTTAAAATTTATACCAGATACCAGTTTACTTGCTGTTAGATTTGTTGTTCTTGGATACCAAGAGTTGTCTTTTAGCAGGGCGTGGTAGGTATCATTCTCCTGTAATTCAGTAAGGCAGCAGCACAGCACTGTTTGTTTAGATTGGAAGGTTGCCTGCTACTGACATTTTGGCAAACCAGCTCCCATCACTGAGGGACTTTTACAGATTGTGTAAGACAATTAGCTTAGAGTGAACAGATGAGAGCTTTTTATCTTTGTCCAAGTACTGTGAAAAAGGAGAATTTACTTTTCAATATCTATTTTAATCTCAGAACACTCTAAATTATAGATCCACAACTGCATGATTAAGTATACAGAACATTCTAAGACTCTCAGTAGTTGGGCTGGCTGACTTATTATTTACTGTGTCATGATATCTTTCATAAATCTGAAACAGCCATAAATCTCCAGCTGTGTATTTAACCTCTGTTTCGGATGTGCATTCCAGAAAATACAAATATATGAACACAGTAACTTGTGCTTTACAAAGGCTTCTATTTTTCATAAAATAATTTACCTTACTGTAAAATCTATACCGTGGTTTTGTTGTTTTTCATAATCTATAACTTTGAGATATTTGCATTAGAATTTCACATATAAGATATAGAGCTGCATGTAGCCTTTCTCAGGAGGTTGTGCCACTATTACAAATAAGTACTTTCAGGATAAATCAAAGTATGAATGATTCTGATAAAGCAAGAAAAAAATCAGACTTCGTCATACATATCATTGAAGTGATAAACATTGTGTTGCATTTGACTTCTGTTATGTTGTATCACTTTTCTTGTGGAAGTCTTATTCGGAAGTAGATCTCAGTCTTTTATTTGTTTGTAACATAACTCTACCAGTGCAAGAGGAATATATCATTTTTCCTCCTGCTGGGTATTTTTTTCTGCTGAAATACAACCATTTTGGTTACCAGAAAGTAGTGTTAATATCGTGATATTCAAAGAACACAAATCGTAGTGATAGTTTCCGATGGTTGCTTCTGCTGATGAGCTGAAGAGGAATTGTTTTACTTTTAGAAAAGATTTTATTAGGGTCGTGTTTTGACCTTTCTTAGCAGTTTCCTGTATCTTTAGAAAAAATCCTCAAAGCTTCTCAGTTTGAGTTTAGTGAAGACCTTATCTGTTATGCAACCCAGTCAGAACTAAAGATTACATTTCAATGGACAGTTTGCAAGCATGTACAAAAAAATTCCTCCTGAAGAGCTGACAAGTTAACTTTAAAATGAGAAGTGAGAGATGCTTTCTATAAATAGGTGGTGATTATTAGTAGTGGAGCAGTAGTGATGATAACATACCAACTATTTAGTTCTGAAAGCTAAATATTTTCATCATGTATTTATACTTCTCAAAATATTTATCTTGGCTCTTTTATATATTTATATAATAATCTGGGGGAAAAGCTTTCTTCTATTGTTGGAAAATCTACAGAAAACTCCCTACTGGAAAGGATTGACTGAGATTTTCCATCATAATCTCCATGTCCTTTGTTCAAAAAGATCTCAATCCAGTAGGAAAGATAAGTGTTTATTAAGCATATGTATGTTTTGGGATCACTTGTGAGTACATTAGTGCTTTGCAATATCTGAGGGCAGATTTTCTGACCCTGTGCTCATGACTTTGTCGCCAAATAGGTATACCCTTTTAAATGCTATTTGGCCTGTAAAGGAGCTCACTGATATACTTTGAACATTTTTTCAGGCTTATTCCTCATACTCAATGTTCAGGTAGAACTTTCTGCATTACAGTTTGTGTCTTTTGCCCTTTATCCTGTCACTGAGCACCACCAAGAAGAGCCTGGTGCTGTCCACTTGACGCTAGAAGGACCTGGTTAAACACAGATTGACTGTGAACCAGCAGCATGCCTTTGTAGCCAAGAAAACCAATGGTATCCTGAGGTGCATTAAAAAGAGCTGATTTAGGAAGCTATCCTCCCTTTCTGTTTTCCACTGATAAGGCCACACCTGGGAGTATTGTCCATTTCAGGTTCCTCATTTCATGAAAGACACTAATTCATATGTGAATAATCCAAATCATTTATTTCAGGTTCTAACATCCCTTATATGCATTTACAAGTGTCCTCTTGGAACATGCAACATTCCCACCTGCCTTTACATGTCTACAAAGCATTCCATAAACACTCCTTAATTGTGTGTGCAGGTGTTTATCCAATCAGTGTCATGAATCATTCTTAGCTGCTCACTCTTCATCCAGTCAGGGTCATCATCATGTAGCCATCTCATGCAGCTTACTTGACTTAGTTTTCCCTCTGGCAATGTCCTTAGTTCTCAGTCTTGCTTTCTCATGCTGTTCATCTTGTTCCACGGCTTCTGCTCTGATTAGTCTTTCTTCTTGTATTCCAACAATATAATATATCTTGTTAATAGTTCTTAGTATTATCATTGAATTTATATTTAAGTTAATATAATAAGTTAGTATAATTTATATTTAATCTATATTTAAGTGAAAGAAATTTGGATAAGTTGGGTCATGTCTAGGATCTTTTCAGTAAAATTAATGCTGAGATTTAAGTTTTTATGATGATATCTGAAGTAGTGGACAGGGTTTCAAAAAAGGAAATTGAGGGTCTGTGATTTACAGGACTTGGTTTTGACAACATGTGGAAGAGGGTAGAGAGATACATGGTTTAGCATATGTTCCTAGTGAATCTGAGAATGAGACAAGGAGCAAGAGAAACTGAATTCCTTGAGAGGAAGGAAACAAGGCTTACTATGGAGCAAAGTGTGAAATGATTTAATAGAAAATGACTAGGATGAGATGGTAATGTGTTTTGAAATGACACAATAAAATAAAAAACGTAGCTGGGAAATGGCCTTTTCCCTCTCTTAAATTAACCACCAAGGGGAAGATAAAAGTCAAAGAAAAGCTCTGACATACTTTAGGTTTCATGGAACTTTTTAAAATTAAGGGAGCTACAGGAAGAAGAGATGCAATTTAAACTGCTGTATATCTATCTAATTGTAACCCTTTAAGGAATTTTTTAGTCTTTTAAGTTGGAGTGATTTGTCTGGAGTCAGAGCAATCATGTTAACAACAGATTATGTTTTCCACTTTTGATACCTCCGTTTGTTAAGATTATGCTATTACAGTTGAAGAATTTTTTTTAAAGGGATTTTACAAGAAGGGTGTCCAAACTTTTGGTGTGTCTGGGCTGTACTGAGTGAATATAAATTGTCTTGGGTGACATACATTATGTTTTTAATGGATGTAAGTAGCAAACCTTTTTTTGTGTATATATATGCTTTTAAATGCAAAGAAAAAAAGAGGAAAAAATATGTAAAATTATAAGGTTGGACAGTTAAAGCAGAGTTAACAAAACTGAACAATTAATATTTTCCTATTATTCTTTATCTACTACTGAATCAGGTGTTAATAGCATTTATGCCAATATAACAATTGTGTTAGCCACGTTCCAGTCTGTGAGTTCTTTACTCTGCATTTACATGCTAGGCAGTACAGAGAACAAAGAGGAAAACAGCAAAATATCAAAATGGAGTATTATCTGATAGCAAATCATTGATGCAATAGTCTGTTGGCTGCTTGGAACCTGTTTGATGTTGTTTTTCCTGATATATGTACAATGGAATTTATTATTACTGGATTGCAATACTTCAAGCACTCAGATATATAACACTGGCATACCATTCTGGGGCTAAATTAAGTTTTTGTGTGGCTGAATGGAATGCCCATCTTGGTTGGATTGAAAAATGTCATAAGGCTTTTTTTACCCAAGCATTTCTGCCAAATGCGTACAGGAAGTGGCTTTGGCAGTTGTATCCAAACAAGTAACTTCATTTCCTGGAATCTGCTCTTTTGTAAAATGTGGGCTTAAAGAAAGAAAGTGAAAAGACGGATGTTAAGGGGTACGGGAAGGCTCTCTACTAAAAGTTCCAGAAAAGTAGATTAGTCGAATTATCAAACTCAGTTTTTCTTCTGTGTATAGTTACAACAGTATCATGCAATTTAATATTCTCAAATTTAGAGTTTCCTCAAACAATAACACTACAAAGTATCTGTTGAGTGTAACTGCATTTAATGTTTATTGGTAAGGCAGTCATAAAGTAGTTACGATACAAGAGAGTATGTTGTATGACCACACAGGTTATTGATGCCTATTTCCAGCAGGAGTTTTAGTAAAACTTACATTTATTGCTGTAAAACCCAGAAAAATTGAAAGAGAATAAATGTTGTCAGAAAGAATTTTCAGGCTAAGTGGAAATATGAACTGATATAACATTATTAACAATATGCTAAAAATATCAAAATTTTATGTCTACACAGGTGGTATTTATTTCTTATTCTACTGCAAATCCATTTTTCTAGTCTAATATGCTGATTTTGTATGTGTATTTTCTCCTTTATTTTTCCTATTGTCTCCACGGTAATACTCTGAATATTTCAATAACAGTTGCTGCAATCTTCTTTGTAATGTTGGACAACTGTTTATAACATAAGCATAGCCTTCATGTTCTAATGCTCATAATATTAAGGTCAAATCATAGGTTTTTTTTTCAGATGTTTGAAAAGCAGTGTTTTAATAACTGGTTTATATAAAATGATTTTCGAATAATTATAGCAAATTAGGGACTATTTCAGAAATGCTAATAGGCAAAACAGTATCTTAAAATAGGTAGTAGCCGTGAGTCATGCTGTAATGCGTCAGACAGGAATCATGAAAAATGACCATTTTCATAGAAATAATATTGAAAAATCATGAAGTTTAGAGAAGGAAGTAAGCATTTATGATACAACAGATTTTAGCGTCAGAGAAAGATATGGAATATGCAAGTAGTGGTGAATTTATTATATATCTTTTAATAATTCAGTTGGTTATTAATAGACACTGTATGAAACAACTTAGTAATAACTTTTGATATACATAGAATTTTTTCAAATAATTAAAAATCACTTCTAAGGGATGCAGGCACAATAAAAAAAAGTAACTTTTGAAGCTGTTCAGAGCAATAATTAAGAGTAAAGATAGTCAATGTGTACACCTTTCCCCAGTGTCTGTACATATTAAGTCATAAATGATGGGGACTGTAACCATTATTGGAGGGAGTTTTTCCTTTCCATTCTTCTTTTTCATATTCCTTTAATATTTTATTGTTAATGCGACCATCTGTTAATTCTTTTAGTTCTCCTGTCATCTCATAGTGTTCACTTTTTCTAGTTGTCACTTTAAAACTTAGAATGTTATCTTGTTTGCACTTGTTTCCACTGAGTAATTGTATCGCTGTTATTTAGAAATAAATTACACTTCCTACTAAGAGTATTTCCTAAATGTATAAACTTCCGTTAATAATGGACATAGTATGTTTCTGATTTCCTACTGAATATTTGGGATAAATATTTTGTCTAAGTAAGTTTTTTAGCTGACTTGGAATTTTCTTTTTGTTAATCATGGTTTTCATTTGTGTTCACTATTGTTTGCACACTTCCATTAATATATGGATCTAAATTAATAATAATACAAAAATAAGCTTTCTATTACATTATGGAGACAATATGTTGCTTTGAATAAGTTCTCAGGCTGAGATACAGAATATCTGTTTTTTGTTACAGTCTTTATTATTTAGTAAGTTTGTGAACATACTATGTGTAAGTAAGAGGCAAGTGATCTCACCTCTCTGAACTAGTTTCCTCAACTGTAAAACAAATTAGAGTAGCTTATCTTTCAAGTTTGCTTTGAGATTTCATGTTCAAAGGCTATAAGTGGAAAATCTTGTTTTTCTAACAGCAAGGATAAGATTTTATAATTTGTGAAAGAGTGAGTTAGAAGCAGAGACCAATATAGAGCTTTGGAAACCTTTTTTCTATAACATTTTTGTTCTTGAAATCATCTCTATTTATTGATAGATAATTTGTTTTGGAAATATTGTTGAAAATCTGGATTATGTTGGCTGCTAAAATTTCCATGCAATCAAGGTTGAACATTTCTGGTTATAATGACTGTTGTTTATTGTAACTTCCATGAGCAAGCTACATAAAATGCTTTTCATACACTGATGTTGAGTAAAAGAGTCAGATACTCAGCATGAACTGGGAAATTTCATCTTATTTGTATTCCATATACATCAGCTTTAACTCTAGAAAGAAACATTTCTAAATATTTCAGAAATGTCCTTTGATCTTTCACCATATGGAAAGAAGTGGACAACAATGCTAGCCACTATTTAGAAAAAGGAGGAGAATGGGTCTTTTATTAGAAATGTTGAGACTATGGGGAACACTGAATGAAAATGTTGGGCAAGTTTATTGAAATAACTAAATCCTAATATGTGTGTGCTCTTGGCTCTAATGTATGTGACATTTAATGTTGAAGTAAGCTTGTGTGACATGGAATTTCCATAATATGTTGTCTCATTCCGATCTTAAGGGAAAAAAAGTTTAAAGCTAATAAAAAACATAATGTCCTTGGCATTCAGAAAGTATTATGAAATTTTTCTAAGGATAGATTTGCAAAAAACAAATTTGCAAGCAGCAAAAACACTCTTAATTCTATGTTGTGACATAAGCAGATTTGAACTACAGAGTGTACCAGTGTGAAAATTTTCTTTTGATCCTTCACTGTATAGTCATCACACAGTTCAAGTGATTAGAAATTTTGATTGAAAAGAAATTGACTTCTGGGTGGCAATTGTGTTCATGCAACATGTAATTTCATTCTAATAATTTATATGACAGTTATTTTTCTGTTTAGTGAGGTCTCCTAATAAAGCTATTGACACTACTTAAATTTTCAGAAAACCTGTGCACGTATGTATGAGTCAGAGTTAGCAGGTGAGTCCTATCAATGTGAACAATTAGTTTTGTCACTGATATCACTGGGACAAGGATGTCATCAGTTTTGATTAAGCCAAATTTTAGGAACACAGAAATTAAAGACAAGTATTAGATGCATAAGAACCAAGAAGGTTACTTGAAATTTCATCTCAATTTATATTAAGTATCCTAAGGATAATTATTTCCGTTTGCTCTTTATCTACTTTGACTGTCATAAGAAATCCTAATTTATTTTTAGCTTTTGTTAGAGCAGGCTCAGTAGAGAACATTTTTATGTGTTGATATGAAGTGTATTGGAAATTATAGTATAATTGTGTATTTTTTACAGAAGAAAAATATTTTTTTTAATAATGATGGCTACCTTGTAATATTTAAAGAGTTTGATTTATTAAGTGTTTATTTTAGGAAGAAGAAAGGCAAAGTACATCTCCATTCTTATCTGTACATGTATGTACATATGGCATAAACTGATTCTCTGAAAAATATTCCTACTGGTGTACCTGAGGAAAAAGAAATTGCCAGCACAATTTCATTTGCAGTTTAAGGTTTGTAGCTTTGAAATCACTTTTGGAATGCAAAAGAATTGCGTAATTAAATAGCAAAGATATCCATCTAATAGTAAGTGATCTGTAACCACTACAGTTTTTCATGGTCCCATGGAATGTAAAGCATTAAATACTTTTTATACAGCAGTCATCCACTAATAGGACAAAAACTGAAATGGTCAAGAAATTGCTAACGATGCACTAATAGGTTTCTGGAAAACAAATATTTTGTGAATTATTATAAGCAAATATTGCTAATCATAGACTTTATTTTACCACACTGCAGTATCAGATTGTTCCTGGGCTTATATTTCATTTGGAAAGATTGCTGAACATAAAGAGAAGGAACAATTATTTTGCTGAATGTGCATATTTATTGTTATGACAGCAGAACTTGCTGTTACTAGGATAGACTACATCAACCCATAACTACAGGGTAGAAAACATTTCCTGCTTTTAGGGTCTGTTTATGATGGAAACTTCATTAAAACTTGAATTAATTGCAGGTTTCAGGAATAGTGATCATACTGGTTGAGAAACTTAAATTTCATGTTTTATATAACATCTTCAATTTAAGCCTTAGAGAGTCATATGTACTGCTCTTACTTTTCACATATGGTGTTAAAATCCTATTGCTTGGGTTTTTTGATTGGTTAAGTTTTGTTTTTGTTTTTAATGTATGTTTCTGGATTTTCTGTGGTAAGTGCTTGTGCTCAAGTGTATTTACTTGAATTCCAGAAATATTTGTATAATATTTGTGAAATTCCTCAACCATTTTTTTCATTTCTTTCAGTCAGTCTAGAGACACTGTAAAAGCAGAAGTACTACCATGTATTACTTTTAGACTAGAGCTAAGGATGTTTTGTGCTCACATAATTTTTTTTTGCTTACACACAGAAAACCCCAAATCAATTTCACAGAGGTTTGGAGGGTTTTTTAGGTGATGCATAGGACTGGAGGGTATCATCTTACTGGAGTTTCCTTTTATCCTTTACTCGAGCATGCACAAGTGTTTAGGATCTTTTTCTTTTTTTTTTTACTGAACTCAGTTTTTGACATGCTCTGAAACAGGAAGTTGTGTGTTGAATATTCTGTGCATTGCGTACTACACTAAGAAGCCATAATAGAAACATTAAAAAAAAAAACAGAAAACCTACAAGCAACTCTCACCCTGCTATATGGAAGAGTTTACTAACTTTTTAACTGGTAAAACATCATAAAATATACAAAAACCTAAGTGCCTCTGTCACATTTGCTGTGTACACAAATTTCTGCCTGTATTCTATCCTGTTCCAAAACCCACCATCTTTTTCAGGAAGTATTTAAGTCTGTCAAAAGCAGAATTTCAATTTGGTGTATGTGGGGTTCTTTCTCTGCTCCTATTGATATTTTTGGAGAATCTGACTGCATTTTAACAGTTTTTCAAGTTGCTTGTAAGCTTTTATGTAAAGGATGCCACAGTTCTGTCCTATAATTTCTTGAATTTTACCATACTGAATAAATGGCAAAGGAACCCTACAGCTGGAGTTTATTTCTCTTAAGTGTAGTCCAATTTATGTCCAGCATATGGCTTCTACTCACAGCCTTCCTTGAAGTAAAAGACACCCCTTTTCCCATCTGAGGTTACTGTTCCTGAATGTTGTTACTTGCACTTCTGGCCTGTTCACCTCTTTGGGATTTACTAGATTCACAAAAAATTTACTATCTAAAATGAATTTTGACTAAGAGCGTTTATTGAGCATGCAAATTAAAAATTCTACTAGCCAATGTGGTGAAGGAGTAGAGATAAGTGGCTGGAGATTTTTTATCAGAACCTATTTCTTCTGTGAAACTGCAAGAGCAAAATTCTTCCATAAGAATGTGATATACGTCCATGATTGGAGTTCCCATGTGGCAAGGATATTTTTATACATGAAAAATTCTGACTTGTCAAAACCAGTAATATATTCTTCATTTACTGGAATAGTTTTCCATAGAGTCTATAGTCTCAGTTGAGTAATATTTTCAAAACTGTGAGTTTTAAACAGATGTTTACCTGTTTTATGTCCCCCATTATGGTAAAAGTTTGCCTGACAGTGTACAGTATTCCTCAGAAAGTCTGACAGTAAAGGACTTTAATATAAAGTTTTTTGTTTGGTAGTGAATTAAATCAATTTGTTGTTGGTAAAACAAACATGTTTTAACATTTTTTACATGGTAAAAAACATGTTTTTTACTTGTCTTTTGTTTCCCAACTCAACAAGGGAGTGAAAGAAGTGGTACCAGTATGTACTAAGAACGAGTTAAGGATTAAATGCAATTCATTTACTTACTATAAACTGGGAATTCTGTGCCAGTTTTCAACAATGGTGTAATAAAGGTAGTATAAGGATATTTTATTATAATTCAAATAAAGTGATGGAAATTACTTATTTTAGTGGAAGAGTAATGTTTAGACCCTCTACTCTGAAAGGCAATTTCCAGTACATAACACTGAAAGTGTGTGGCATGTAGCTATGGAGTGAATTAATCTGTTAATGGTATAATGATACTATGCGACCGAAGAATAGCAGTTTGTATCTTACTCTTGTTCAAAGCGTAAAGTTGGACATCATCTTATAGTTAACAAGTGGAATATTAACTAGTGTCCTCCTAAATAAAGATCTTGGGACAGAAGACAAAGGAAAGCATGATTAAGATATAAGTGGAAAAATATATTTTATAAATCTTTTCTCAAAGATTAAGTATAACTAACTAACCTAAATGCTTGCTCTGGACTTATGCTACAGACTAGATCTGTCTAAATTTAAACCATCTACTTGATATATTGCTGCATGGCATACTTTAATGAAGCTTGATCATGCTGGTTTTCTTTAAACAATTTTTAGTTAAATGAAGAATTAGGGTTGAAGAAAAGAGAAGTTGCAATATGTCGTGAGTGAATTTTTCAGAATTGCTCTTCTGTCTTAAACACTAAGCTTAGCTCAAAAATAAGATGTTAGTTATTAAATTTGTAAATGTTCTAACACTGGAGATATTGCTATTAAAGACAAAAGAACCAATATGCAGGAAGGAATGTATAATTTTGTGGATCACGCTTGACAAAATGAGATGAAATCAACTAGCACTAACTGTGAAGTCATGATATCAGAGTCTAATAAAGGAACTGTTGCTTACTAACTCAATTAGCTAAGATCTCATTTAGAATGTGGTGTCTACATCTATGCAGTGTGGATAAAACAAAGAAATCAAAGTGAATCAGTGGCTAAAAAGAGTCTTTTTAAGGAAGTGGAAATATTTTAAAACAGAAAGATAAAGCTTTACTATTCTAAATGAATGTTGCATGGAAATATAAATTATGAAATAGTTTTGAGTAAATACCAAACATGGAGAGATTGTTTGGTAATTGATAGTCTTAGTTACAAAATATCAAATCAATGTGAAGTGGTAATAAATGTTCTGAGACAAGTAAGAAGGTTTGTAACCATCACAGATGGGAAATTTAAAAGAAACGTTGTCAGAAGGTTAATGGAAGTGAGAAATAAATATTTTACATTATAAGTCTGTTAAGACAATCACGTGATAGGGAAGAAATAATATTGCAGTTATAAATAAGCCTGTGGGTGTCAATGTTTAAGTAGCAATTTGTTGGCTCTGAGAGAATGTTGGAAGTTTTGATTAGTTTTTTTCGATTATAACTTTTTTGCATTGATCTTTGCCTGTGTGATTTGTTGGAATGCTTTGCAAAGCATTCCAGTGCTTGGCTATTTTTTCTGGTATTTTAAGAGAAGTAAATATTTTACCTCCCTAGTGTGCTGAACTCAAACATCTGGAAATTGGAAAGTAATAATAATTGCCAAGTTGATGATCTTGAGGATCAAGACTTTTCTGTAGAACACTAAATACGTTTTACTTCCTAGAAATATATGGGAGGTTTTCACCCTGCTACTTTGAGAGGATTTAAAACCTCTTCTTGTCTTCCTTTCTGTAGTATACTGTAACTTCAAGAATTTCTTCTTGTTAATTAAAAATTAGAAGTGCTTGATAAAATATTTGGAGCTTTTGTTTTCAGGTCTATGTATCTGCTACCTTCCATGTTTTGTGTCTACAGACAGGTCTTAATGATGAAGACCATAGAATCATAGACTGACTAGGTTTGGAAGGCCCCTTTGGATGTCGTCTTGTCTAACTGCACTGCTCAAGCAAGTCCAACCAGAGCAGGCTGCCCTGGGCCATTACCACGTGCCTTTTAAATGTTTCCAAGGAGAGATGTCCCACAACCTCTCCGGGCAACCTATGCCAATACTCAGTCAATCACATATTAAAAATGTGTTTCTTCATGTTCAGAGAGAATCTTCTATGATCAGGTTTGTGTCGGATTTTTCATTTTGCCTTGACCTGGCACTGGGCAACACTGAAAGAAGCCTGGATCTGCCATCATTATATCTTCACTTAAGATTCTTATGTATGTTAATGAGGTCCCTGAGCCTTCTATTTTCTAGGCTAAATGGTTCTCTCAATTTTTCTAGACAACAGAGGTTCTCAAATCCCTTTATTTTGACCCTTCATTGGACTTCCTCCAGTTTGTCCATATCTCTGGTATGTGGGAGTCCAGAACTGGACAGAGTCCTCAAAATCAGTATAAGATTAGTATATGTATATTTAATATTCAGTTCACATAAAATCAACAGGAATATCCAGTGCTACTGGAGACATCTAATTGTTCCTCTATTAAGAGGGCATAAGAATTTTAATTAAAAACAAAGGGGAAGATACCTCATTCTTTGCTTCTTCATACAAAAGTAAAACTACTGGGGATGGAAGTGATATATTTTTTCTTTTTGAATTGGAAAGGATTTGATGTTATGTGCATTTTGGTATTCTAAAAATTTGATGAACTGTTTGTTTTTTATCACGTGGATTGTTGCTGCTTAAAATCTTTTCTGTTTTGATTAATTCACTAGTATTTCTATGGAGTCCAGATTTCTCTTATTGCAAAGAGTGATTGCTAATGGCTGTAACTCAAAACCATATAAACTTAACTGAACTTTCTATGGCATCTAAAGAATGTTCAAGTTAAAATTTATCTTTCTGCTGAAGAAATCTGTTTCTGAATGTTTTATTTTTAGACTATTAAAAGTAAATGCATGTTGCATAATTTTGTTCTTATAATTTTAATGTATGTGTTATTCATCGTTTTTGTCAGCAAAAATCCTGACCTACTTGCTCAGCTTTATCCTATTATTTCATGAGTAGTATGATTTTGGCTAAAATGTTTAAAAATGAATAACTATATTCATCAGAGTGCTCTATTAGAAATGCAAATTATAGTTCTACTTAACAGTCCAGAAGTTTGAGAAAGTTTAACTCCGATTCAGGTAGTAAGTACACTTTTACTTTTGGTAAGACTGTGTTACAAAAAGATGTATATAGCATGCAGAATATTTTCTTTTTCTTTCTTTTTTTTTCCCACTCCTTGTATGAAGATTTAGTTTTTCCATTAAAATTGATAATTTTTTCATTCAAAATAAGATCCATATGTAAGTGGATTTTTTGTTTGTTTGTTTAAAAAGAATTTTAAAGCTTTGTACCACTGAGGAAAGCCCAAAAGAATGGTTAAGCCATTTTCTTGATACATATAATTCCTTGGTCATCTGTAATCATGTCATGAGTAATCATCTCCTTTTCTACTTTTATTTTCATTTCATAACTATTACAAACAAAAGTGGAGGCATATAAATAACATGGCTATAGAAAGTACTGGTATTAACCACTACCAAGTGCTCTATCAACGACTTAGAGACAAATCCTGATTTAGATTCACTAAAGAGAATCCCTTTTATGACTCAAGAGGTACAGAATGCTTAATTCTGTAGAGAATTCAACAAATTACTGTCAAGGTTTGTGTTAAAGAGTATGCAGACACCTGAGCAAAATTACTCGTGTCATCTAAATTTTTCCTGTTACACATGCAAAGGACTCACATTTTGAGTACAATACAACCTACCTCACTGTCTGCTCATCCAGTAGAATGAAGTTTCACTCATCTCTTAATTTCTAATTTTCGGCTGCCAGAAAAAGTAATGAGATTAGTAAACATCATTCATTTTTGATGGAAGTAGATAAGTTTTAAAACTAGTTTATCCAGAATGTTGAGAATGATAAGACAGACAACCTTCTTCTGCCATGGTTTCTTACCTTAACTCTCTCATACACCATTTTTGGTGCTAAAATGTTCCTGCTGAACCAAACAAATAGACAAGCAAAAAATCTTGTTATGGAACAACTCTTGCAATCCTTCAGTTAATAATCTGACATTTTAGAACAGCTCCAAATTGGTAGTAATTGACAGAATGCCCACTAACGACAATTTTTCTTGTCTACTAGAATTAGAAGCATACAGACTTCAGAAAACTTCGGTATCTTAACAAAGAATAAAGCTAAAATGTAATATGAAATTAAAAGTTCAGTATGTTTCCAAAACCAGATTGATGGAAAACAAGTCATCATTTCTCTGCTGAACTGCTCTGAAAATGAAATACTTCTTTGTGGTTTATGGTGTTACCGGCAAGACTGGTGGTGCAGACGATTCTTGAGGCACCAAAAATACATGCAGACCTCTACAGTTGTGCCTAACGAAAAACTTCACTTGCATTTGGTCCAAGCTGTCATGATTCCATTGATGTGGGTTGTCATTTGGTAGAACTCCTAAAATATTCTCCCACAGTTCAGTCATTCTTCTAAAATTATAAAAGATACAATAAAAAGGAAAAATTTAAATGCAGGGTCAGCCACTCATAATGGCCTAAAATATGTAGGTGAGACAAATTTTATTGAGAGCAATCCATTTTTAAAAGCATTTTTTGTAGTAGAGAAAGACAGGTGAGCTTTTGGAAAAGAAAAAATAATAATGAAAGCCTATTTTCAGATCTAAAATAGAAGCAGTAAATGTTGTCACTAACACAGTTTAAATTGAATTGAGATCAGTAACTAAAATGAAAGACCAAGTTGAAATCTCTGGAAAATAATAGTTTCACTTCACTTAGATTTTTAAAAAAATTAAGAGACTATTGTGGTATTGCCATAAATAATTATCTGCTATGAAAAGCAAGGATTACTGTCACAACATTCTAATACATTGAACTTATGTACTGGCCCTGTCTTGTGCTTAGTAAAATTTTAGCAAAACCCCATCAATTGACTAAGAGAGTAGACTTAGAATTCGGTGAAGAGAGAAAAGCACAGTCTATTTATCATGTTTGGTTTTTTTATGTAAACTGAGCAGCATAGCATAAGATGTCTTTTTTTTTTTTATCATAAGTTACCTAAAATGTGTGATTCCAGCATAGAAAAAAATGAACTTTATTTATTTAGATGTGGTAGCACCATTGGGTGGGTCTCTTAAAGTTTCTGTGGGTTTAACTTCATATTTTCCTTTGTCTCCACCCCCTGAACTTCTGCCAAGCCTACCATGCCTCATTTCTGCTTTCTCTTTATACCTACAACTTAAGAACTTCCAATGTGTGTATGTATTATGCAATTAGATGTGATCTCACAGGCAGCTTGAAAGTAAATGGTTGTACATAGCTGAAAAATATTTTTTGTTTCTTTTGATATATATAAACTATAATATATGACATACTGGAAAAATATTTCTTTATTAATGTTGATATCTGAACATGAAAACTTGATTTTATCAACAGGTATGTGACTTGGTTGCTCTCTGCTGATATCTGCAAACATTTTGTTCATGCTAACTGGACAGTGATTCTCAGTATCTGTACCCTCACTGCATCTCTGCCCTGATTTTTGAATCTGATAGCTCTGCTGTCCATAGATTCTATAAAGAAAATTCAAAAACATAACTAAGTAACACAAAGTAGCATGCTGTAAATCTTCAAACTTGAAGTAGTTTCATGTCATCTGTGAAATTATTAGATTCCATAACCGGAAAAAACAAAACAAACAAACAAACAAAAATGTTCTTGCTAAACTGAGTCTAAGGCATATTAGAAATCATATATTACGTCAGGTGAAGTCACTGATAATTCATTAAGTTTTTACTAACAATTTTCCTTTATCCTGTAATTCTCACTATCACTGCACTTTCCAACATTTAACAGGCAAATTAGTATGCTTATTTCCTCGAAAAGACAAATGAGGGGAAATCAGTAGTTTTGATCTTTTTGCCTTGAAATCACTCTGAAGATTAATCTGATGCCAGACTTATGACATGTCAATAAGGGGCATAAAACTGTATTTCTGTCAGTTATCAACCATTTCAGGTCAAGGCTGTTGTTGCAAACGTAGGCCTTCTAAGTGTACAGTGAATTATTTAGAAAAATATTTTTCTTATCTTTTTGTTATCTGAGATTTCTTAAAGCAACAAAACTGAAAAATCACCATGGCTGGTATCAGCAGTCACATGCCATTTGGATTTGTGGTGGTAGGTGGAGTTCATGGTAAAGTTTAAAATAATCAGTGTCATCTTGTTTTAAATTAAGTTTATACTCAGTTTAACCTTTCTAAATATGTTTCATTATTTTGTCCCAGTTTTAGTGGTCATGTACTTGCTAAAAATAATGAGTGCAGTAGATAACAGTACTTTGATTTGCGTTAAAAATAGTTCTGAATAAGTTTTTCCTTTTGCTGTTACGCATTTGCACTGTCTCATTTAATGGTTACTACTATCTAGAAAATATTATATAAAAAACTATTTTATATGGAACTTTTTGTATTGATAAAAATAATGCCTAATTAAATGAGCATGCACTAGTTAATCAGCTGCAGTGAGCTAATTGCTCCATGAAAACTTTCACTTGTGCATTGCAGTCTAACTTGCTAAATCAATATGCTATATCACAGTTAATATGTGGAAACTCAAAAAGCCTTCATTTTATCCTCTTTCTCCCCCAGAAGCAAACAAAAGAAACTCCAGAGCAAGAGACTGTTAATTATGCCACAGTCTTATTTAATTTATTGAGTCTAAATTTTCTGCTTTTTATTTGAGGCATTTAACTGTCCAAAGACTATATTTTACTTTTTAACTCTGCAAGGGTACCATGAGCAACCTTCATTAATATCTTTCCTATTTTTGAAGTACAGCCTAATGAATGTGTTTACATATAATGTTTATGCTCATCATGAAGAATTTAGTTGACATTTAAAGCAGGGAAGTATTTGTTGTATGTTATTGGTGACTGTTCTCGTATTTTTCAGTATTTATTCTTCATTGTTCTATTATGCCCAATCTCTGTTCTGTCTACTTTTACCCATTCTGAACAGGTGGTCAATACATACTTCTAACACCTTAGTTCTAATGCAAAGACTTATCAGATTATTTGTCTTTAGTTTCATGTGAAAGTGCTTATAACTCCTCTGTTTATATTTTATCATAAGTCAAAACAGATAACAGAACAGGTTGACCAATGGAACATCCTTTATAAGAACAAAAACTCAAAACTCATACTAACAGCCATGCTGAAGTTTTTCACCCAGCTCTCAAATATGAGAGCTTGCCTAGAGCCACAGAGGACATTTTACTCCACTTTATTTGCCAACTTTTCCACTGAAATATTGATAGACAGAGCACATAGTAGGATTAGAAATACAAAGTCTTCCATTGTGAAAATGTAGTTTCTGCAGAACAAATATGTGGGCAGAAAAGCAGACAGATGCTTTTATCATCAGAATAGTCTGTGAAGAGTCAGATCAGCTATTCCTAAGAGATTGTTTTTGTTAACAGTCTTAATATTCCTCCCTCAGAATGGTTCAAATTGCATCTTCAATTCTTTGCTTCCGAAGGGTTATTTCCAATTCTTTATGCAAGTTAAACGGACAGCCTGAGTCATGAGAGCTGCTAGAATTCCCTCAGGCTTTCATACCAGGACCAGGGTCTGGCTACAAGTTGAAGTTGTGAGGGAGACACTGTGATTATGCTTTCTGACAGAAAAAAGTATCTTCTGACACAGACAGTATCAATTTAATGCTACTGTTTGAACCATTTTCCAGATTTAACGAAGGAGCAATATGAATATTTTCAGTGGATTTTACACATTAAACTTTATGAAGCTCTTCTCCCTCTGAGAAATAAACTCTTTTTCAACAAACAGAAAGTGACAACAGAAAAGAATTGGCCAGACCAAGTAGTGCCATTCCTAGTGTGAGTGCCCATGAAATCTTAATGGAAAATAGATAACCAGAATAAAGTCTTTAAAAATAGTCCTTTATTTATAACCTAGGATAACTTAAACAGAATCCAATAGGATTTGTGTTTTTGGGGACTCTTAAATGCATACAAATATGTCTGATACTTGTGGAAACAAATTTCATTTTTTACCTTTTTGCTCTTACTTACACATTATTCCTTAGTAATACTACTGGATACTATTTAACATTAGAATACTATTCAGATTCATTTTTTTTTTTTATCCTGGCATTTGAGCATCCAGTGCCATACTATGCCTTATGTATTTCCCATTTATAGTTTAAGGGGCATTAAATGTTGTTTTGAATGTCTGTAAATATCATATTGCACACATCTGGTAAAATAAATTATTCTAGTGATAGAATAAGTTGTGTGATCTTTGCTAGGGGCTTTGCTGAAACGTAGGCTTTTAACTGCCATACATATATTACTGAGATATGGAATCCCTTTAAATGGTTTTTATGTAATCTCAAAAAAAAAAAAAATTCACGCACTTCCGAAAGCACTATTATATTTTTTCTCAGTTTATTTTGACTTATAATTAGTATCAACAATTTAGTTAATTAAGGAATGCAACAATACTCTTTCTATTTCTTGATTACTATTGCTCTTGTTGCTCTAGGTCAGAACTTGTCAGCAGTCTTTGTGATTTTACTTTCTGACTTCCTGAGGTCCGTGGGGTAATTTGCAGATTTTACAGGAGGGGCCTCTTGGACTGAAACTTTTTGTCTCGTATGCAGGTTGGTGCAATGCGCTGGTTAGAAGTACAGGCTGAAATGAGACCTCCACTGAGAACATTATTAAATATTCAAATTCAGAATGTGAATAAAACATGAATTTTCCCCACATTTGAACAAATTTGTGCTGAATTATGAGTTTGTTATAAATTTCTCACTGTAAATTAGACACATTTCTGAATATTTGAACATTAAAACCAACTTAAACAACAGTGAAGGTTTAAAAAAAAATTTAGTACCGATGTTATCACTTTTTAACACAAGAACTGTCAACTGGGATTTCACAAATGTTACTGCAGGAAAATTGCAATTGTTTTCTAACCATCTGAATTATTTTGACAATGATTAATCCACTTTACGTGTTAAGACTTGATGGCATGTTTAATTGCTCTTGCCCTGTAGTATGTGAAAATTATTCCTTAAATAAGAATTCTCAAACGTTTACTTTGCAATAACTTGCCACAGTATCAAATTTCTTTGGCTTTTACAAGAAAAGAATTAGTTTTCTATAAGACTAATTGTTTCAGCTGAACTGGTTGAGATTCTTACCAACAATGTGCTATCATCAGTGTTCTCTACTCACAATTCTTTTATTCTTAAAATTATTGTATGTAATGTTATAAATATGTATCACTTTGCAGCTGGAGAAAAACTATTTAATAACATTATGTCATGTGAGGAAGT
The DNA here is from genome assembly GCA_013399175.1 of Odontophorus gujanensis. Classification (NCBI taxonomy): domain Eukaryota; kingdom Metazoa; phylum Chordata; class Aves; order Galliformes; family Odontophoridae; genus Odontophorus; species Odontophorus gujanensis. The sequence continues at coordinate 238,648 of VXAB01012096.1, forward strand.
GTAAGTATCATAACTGAAAGTACACCAAGCACACAATCTTCGTTACTGAAAGTATTACCACTCCATCAAGCTTCCAGTGTTTTTTGCAATGTTTTTCTAGTATTAACATCGCTGTATTCCCTTATTATCATTCTAATTTTCTCTATCGTTACCCACAGACTGCAATATACATTCTCTGTTTTATGCTTATATTAGACTGGGACACAACCTTAATACTTCTTTCAAGCTGGTTAAAATGCTGTTTTCAGAATGTGATTCTTTACTATTCCGTGTACTCTTTTCGTATTTTCTTAAAGTGGACTTTATAAACCAGTAAATTTCCTCTTCCCAGGAATTCTAGAGGTCTATTGTTATGTGTTCTGTTAAGCTGTACAATTCTGTTGCCTCTTAATATATTGATGAAAACCTATTATCAGATTACCTTTAATTTTGGTTAACAGATTTTTGCCTAGAAGGGGAAGTAAGCATCATAACAGCTTTTTGTCTTTCAGACGTAGTTCTGCTGCTTACTCAAAGGGTTAAATACTTTACATTGTGGTATTACATCTGAGCTTAAAATAAACAGTGAATCACACTTTCTCATATGTGAACTTCATTAAGGCTTTCTGTACTTAATGCAATTTTTTCCTGAACAAAAAAAAGAGCTATTTCAGAGGGTCAGTTCAGGTTGCATATTAAAATTAGTGTCAGTGATGGGATGAATATAGTATAAAATTCTGCTTGCAAAGATGACTTCTTTCTTCAATGCAGGCATGAAACATTAACATTATATTCTCAGGTCATCACAGAAAGAAAAAATATATTTTTTCCTAACTCTTTTTGCTCTTTTGGATCACACAGTGGCAAAAGCGTACTGTGTCTTTCTTTGATTTTCTTCTTCAGAAAGGGTGGAACATTTCTAGATGCTTTGCCATTCAAACATTCCTGGTGGTTCTATTTTCTCCTCAAAATTCTTAGATTAGTAACAGATGTGCTGATTCTTTAAACTGAAACAGAGGGAAAGTTTTTCTACTATACTTTGAATGATTTTAAAGCTTTTACTGATTATTGAACCCTGAATGCTAGCTTGTGTTACCGGCCTTTATAGTAAACAATATCTTATACTGTAAAAATTTCACTACAGGATTTCTTCCCACTGTCTTCAAAAGTATCATGAAGGGCAGCAGAACGTATTTCTGAATGGCTTTAAAATGCAGTATTTTTTGTGAAAACTGATCAGGACCTCATCAAGATTTAGCATTCTAGAATTGTATAGCATAACTTTTAGGTATGCTTTGTCAGCATGTACCATTCCCACTTACACAAATTGCAAAGTACATAGACAGGAAAATAGTTTGCAAACTGTGTATGTTGTTGGTAATGGTGGCTCATTGGCACAAACCATGTAGAAATTCTTGCACAGCAGAATTCCCAAGAAAGTTTAGTACTCTTGTACACAACAGATTTGGTGCTCTTCATAGAGGGAAGGGATATTATCTAGAGGGATAGTGGCCCTGAGGAGGAGGATTTAGGGATGTTGGTTGGTGAAAGATTCAACATGAGTTAGCAATTAGCACTTGCAGCCCAGCAGGCCAGATATTTACTGGGTTGCATCAAGAGAAGTGTGACCAGTGGGTCAAGGGAGGTGATTCTGTTCCTCTACTCTGCTCTCTTGAGACCCCACCTGGATTACTGCATCGAGTTCTGGAGCTCCCAACGCAAGAAGGAAAGGCAGTTGTTGGAGCAGGTCCAGAGGAGGGCCACAAAGATGATCAGAGATCTAGAGTACCTCTCATATGAGGACAGGCTCAGAAAGCAGGAGCTCTTCACCCTGGAGAAGAGAAGAATCTGAGAAGATGTTATAGTGGCCTTCCAGTATCTGAAGAGGGCCTATTGGAAAGCTCGTGAGGGACTTTCTATATAGAGCATGTAGCAACAAGAGGAGGGGAAATGTCTCTAAACTGGAAGAGGGGAGATTTGAACTAGTTATTATGAAGTAATACCCATACTCTTTACTGTATGGGTGATGAGACACTGGAAAAGATTGCCCAAAAAGGCAGTGGATGCCTGCTCCTGGAAGCATTCAAGGTCAGGCTGGATGGGACTTTGAGCAACCTGGTCTAAGAGGTGTCCCTGCCTGTAAGCAGGGGGTTGGAACTAGATGATCTTAAAGGTCCCTTCTAACCCAAAACATCCTATGATAGTTCTGAAGCAGAAAGGCAGGTTTCGATTTTTTTTTTTTGTTGTTAATAATGTTGCATAATTTTTTATTTGGATTTGTAGATCATTCAGCAATGAGAGCTGATAAATTATGCACATCAAGACCTGCCTGGACACCTACCACTGCAACCTGGTGTAAGGAGCCTGCTTTGGCAGGGTTGTTGGACTCAATGATCTCTAGAGGTCCCTTCCAACCCCTACAATTCTGTGGTTCTGTGATAATACTTTCCTGTAGTATTCTGAGAAAAGATTTGAAATCCAAATATGTTATGACTTTCTGATCCACTAAAGGAAAGAAATCCAATATTTAAACTCTAAGAGGCAGAAAACAGCTGTTTTTATACCTGAGGTACTATACCTGATTCACTAAAAGGGGATAACATTCACTGAGGAATATGGAACACATGTAATTAAAAGAATTCCCAGTTTTTCTCTTTGCAGAGTACTGAAAATATTCAAGTTGTGTTTCAGGGTAAATATGAGAAACGGGTGAAAGAAATACTGACTACAGCTTGATGTTGTGAAAATACTTCTAATCTTATACTTAGAAATATTTCAATATTTTAAAATTTCACACATTCATTTATCAAACAATTTAAGTTGACCTCGTACTATGTCTACTTTATATAGAGCTTATATAATATGAGCTTTCAGACTTCTTTTCTTTGAAGTGAACCTATATGAACTTGTCAGATAGGAACTTGTCAGTTTTTTTGTGAAAAATTCTTTCCTGTTGATGGGCAATAGAGCTGCTAGAATCTTTTGGATGCTTTGGCTGATTTGTCTAAAATGGAACTAAAGAAATGTGAAATCTTTCTCTTATTCACCTTGAAGCAGTTCCTGTTTTTTCTGTTTTTGTTTTTTGAGACAGAAGGAAAGATGTCACTTGGATATCAGGAGGCTTTTCAAGTTTTCAAGCAGGACCATGCTGACAGTATAACCATTGAGGACAACAAACAGCTTCTAAAACAGAGGTAAGTGTCTCAAACTGTATAGAGTTCATTATGAGCCTGGATAAGACTGTCTAATTTTAGGTCAGATGTCCTATGCTTCTACTGAGAATTTGGTTCAGAAACAGCCTTTTCTTGCAAGGATATTTCTTATTTGGAGGTCAGTGAGTGACGACAGAAAGAAAGCCTGAAATTAATATTAAAATGGCATTAGTGGCTTTAGTGTGTCTGTCTTCTTGTTTTATTCATCTTATCTTTGTAGCCCTATTGAAGCAATGCGGTAAATGGCAGTCATGATCTCAAATTATTTAGAGGAAGTTGGATTCATGTGACTAAATTGATTACTGTAATTTCCATTGTCAAAAATGCTTTACTGGCTTCAGCGCTGAATTGGACAGTAGAGCAGGAGATGTTTAACAGATGCTTTGGTCTATTGCTCCTAACTTGCTTGCCAAGTGATTTTAGGTTCTCTCTTCCAGTTTTGCACTCTAAAACAGAAATCATACTTTATCCTTCTACATTTGTTGTTAATGCTAGAAAAGCACTTCAAAATCTTCTGGAGAAGATGGTAAGAATACTGAAATATTAACTTGAATTTTCATAAACAAACTTAATACATCTCAAAAAGTAAACAATCAAGACTTGTTCTTGTTGGCTGTATAACAGTAGTGTTTCGCTGTCAGTTTTGCAAGCATTAATTCTCCATGTTCTGTGAGAGAAATACTACATTTTTAGCTTAGGCATGCCACAAGCAGATCTCTCAATGTACCCTTCTAATCTTATTATTCTTACCTAATTTCTTTCCAGTTTTTTTTCTTTTTCCCCCCTTGGCTTTTATTTATTTGTTTATTTTATATTTTTCCCCTTGAGTCTCATTCTCAGTGTTTCATTGCTTTCTTCTTGACAATTTTCCTATTTAACAGGCATGTGAAAGACATTGTTTTCAGGGTCACTGAATCAAATACTCATTTATTTTCTTGAAACTTGGGCAGTAAACGATCTCTTCCATGCCCCTGTGACTTATTCGTGATCTTGTTACTTACCGTTTTTGTGAAATGGTTAATTTTCTGTCCAGGTCTATGAGTTGCAGCCACAGGTGCATAATCGCCAAAGTATTAGACGGACATAAAATGCTATTCATGTAAATTGGATGTTTAGTAATGTCTTTCATCTGGTCAGTAGATGATGCCACATGCATCTTGCACTGCAATAATCGATACTGCAATCTATTAAGAGAACACTTTGTGGTTACAGCATGATCATGGGAATGCAGCAGTTCTGAACTGTGTCCTGAATTTCCTCTAGTTAATAAGAATTCTACATTTTCTCTGATAGGTACTACTACTGAAGTAAACCAACGTATGCTTTTGCTTTCAGAACATGTAATGGAGATATGTAGAACCCACAGACTTTGACAGCAGGTTTTCTTTCCCTAAAAGATGGATTCAGACTCATGCCTTGGGTAGCCTCTTTCTAATATAAAGCAGCTGGTTGCTGAATTTGGTGCTAATGTGAAGACTGATATTTTGAAACAACACAGTTCTCCTGTGTCATTTGCAGTAGATTTTAGTGAGATATTTGTAGCTCCAAGTATACTGAGTTCATTAAAATGGATTTATACAAAGTCCAGTCTGTAATTTGGAATGCAACCTCTGAACCACCAGTTGCACAAAAACTGGGTTACCCAGCCAGTGTTCAAATTGCAGAGGAAGACGTGTGTGGACACCAGATGTTTAAAGGTTACCATAACTTCCCTTTACATAGAGATTTCTCATGTTAATAATTTTGTTTATAGTTACATAACTGCCTTTGTCATACCGAGAACAGTATTTGGTTCAGAAAGTGCTTATTTTTAGCTGTCGTACTTTTCCTGTGAGTATTTTGGGTAGATTTTCTTTGTCTGCTAGTTGAACTGTTCTTGTGTTAATTGAATAGCGATCTATCAGCGAGCATAGTTCTAAGGTGGACAGCAAGAGTCACAACTATTCTTGGGCTGTGAAATTATTGACATACATGAATTGTAGATTCTCCCTCCTTGTAGATCTTCAGAAGCTGCCTGAACATGGTCCTGGGCAACCTGCTCTAGGTATCCCTACTTGAACAAGGATTGGATCAGATAACCATCAGAGGTCCCTTGCAATGCCAGTCATGCTGTGATTCTGTGTGTATACGTGTACTATCTCTACCTGTGTGTATATATTCTATAGCTGTTTATTTACAAACAATTAAATCTAATTATCTGATTAAATCGAATACAGAAAAATATCTATCTTGCCATAAAAGTACCCTAAAAAGAACCCTAAAAGCAATACTGTTTCTATCATAAAACCTGTCACCTATTACTTCATAAGTCTTTACAGGGAATGCAGCTCAGTATTGTAACTCACTACCATCCCTGGATTTAAAAAACGTAAAAAATAAAATAAAAAGGGAACCTTACTGAATTAAAAATGATTTCTCTTTGAAGCTCACTTAGTGACTTCCTGTCTGAGTGAAAGGCAATAGATTGAGGTTATCCCATTAGTTTTATTATCCTTATGGGTTATTATTATGCCTATGGGAACTACTAAAAAAGTGGCTTTGTAAGATAGAAAAAGTAATCTACAGCTTATTATACTGTTAACAGGGAACTCTATTTTTCTTATGTCGAACAACTGCAGTGCTCCTTATATATCTATGTTTATGCCCAGACAGAATGAGACTGCTGAAATTTGGACATCTTATACCTGACTTTGTGGACTTAATAATGTCCTGTTACTCAGTACAGTCATGTTCTCTTAAGAGTTGTTTCTCTTCTTTAGAGAAAAATCTGTCTCATTTTCTCGTGCAATAAAGCAAGAAGTCTTCCCAGCTAAACCACTCCAGTGCTATACTGTATACTGCACAAAGCCTATTAAATTCCATCCTAGTCAGTATTTCCAGTAGTAAAATTCTACTGAACTCCCAGATGTAATGTAAATCTAGTTTCCACTTTGATGTTCTCTATTAATTCTTTCCATTTTCTTCTTTCCTTACTTTGTGTCACATCTGCTTAGCAGTTAACTTGTTTTTTTCATTAGCTCGGTAGCTATGGATGAGTTTCATGGAAAGGATGAGTGTCACTTAGGTCACTCAATCTCTAATTAGAAATGAATGAGCATTTGTATATTTCACTAAGTATCACCACTGTATCATTTGAATTTGGCTTGTTTTACATTTTAAGTTAAAGACTTGTTTTTCAAAATACTATGTTTTTAATTACTGATCTTTGTTCGTAGAGTTAAACCTTTGCAAAATTCTTGGTCCACGACAATTCTCTATTCATGGGGGATACTCATGGAGTCTTTTGAACTAACAATGTGATTGTTCACTCATTATTATTCATACTTATATTAACTTAATGAGAGATTTTTTTTCTTAGGATAATATCAAAAGTAGCCTTTTCCTTTCAGTAATAGAATCAAATTTTATGTCTTTATTTTGCTTATTTAGTTTGATTGTGAATCATAGTCCCAGATTGAATTTCTTGTTCTTAGATTAATGCCAAATTTTAGTTTAAGTTATACTACCAGTTTATAAACTGTGGTGTTTTGAGAAACAGATGCATGGCCCATTCAGCTATTCCTGCTTTCAAGGCAACAAACTAAAAATACAGACTGGATAATCAGCTGGTTTCAAATTGTCCAGCTGAATCTATCTGTGCACATGGATCAGTGGCAAAAAGAGTTTTGACTCAATAGTTAATTGATGTGGCTAATGTTTGACCTATGGAAGCTGGAGGGAAGAAAGAGAGGTACTTTTGTTCCCATTAGGTCTTTTCAAAATCTTCTGTTCTTCCTTGGGTATTCTAAGTCTGAACTAGTTCTAGTAGCTATATAAAAGTCTCACAGATGCTTCAAAGGCTTCTGCTTTCCTTGTGCAAGAAATAGTAAGTACTGAGGAACACCCCAGCTGGAGCTATTTAGCCTTGTTAAATTCAGCCTTGAAAGTAAATGTTCAGATGTGAATGTGGTTGCCTGAAATGCCAACTCTTTCCTGTTTCAATGGGAAATGAACTGAGAAAAGGCAGTTTACCAAGACCCACTTCATAATGGGAAATTCATATTTGTTGACTGTTTTGCCATTATTTGAGTTAGACAGAAGTACAATTTGTGGATCTCCTCAGTTGTTTTGTTACTCATCCAAGTCATTTGCAGGCTTACTTAAAAATTATGTATCGCAGTTCTGCCTCCACATTCAACAAGGTTTGATTTGCAGAGATGAAAATAACTGTTCAAATTTCCACATTAAGCCCAACATCTTATGACAAAGTTCACAATGTAGCAAATTATCCTTCTACATTTTAAACTTTTTACTATTTCAACTGTTACAGTGAATTAACAGTCATAGTCCTCACAGCAAGATACATTCAGTGCATGAATGCCTGATGTAGATGCCATTTTTCCGTAACAGCTTTATGTAGTACTGAGTTAAATAAGTATAGTGGAGTAATTATGCAAAATAAATAAATAAAAGGCTGTTAGGGGTAAAAAAAAATCATAAAAGGATAAGGCATTAAGTTATAACAAGCTATAGAAAATGTAGAGAATGTAAGTGCATTCATAAGGTTGTTTTTTAATGAATTACTTAGATGTCTCAAACTTATTAAAGAGAAAGACATACAGTGAGTAGAATGCTTTATAGCACAATGCTGAAGTTAGCATCACTGCAACATCATGGTGCAAGCTAATAGAATAATTAACAAACCATGTAAAGACTTGATGATCTGAATATAATCAGTTGCCAGTGTTGTCAGTGAATTATTTTAGACATATTTACTGGAAATTTTACTTAGTACTATTCAAATACAAGGCAGAAGCACAGTCTTGACTCCCTATGAGCCTGCAGTATTACCAAACATGTAGATGGGTAAGACACTTTGTCAGTGTGTACAAGGGCTGCACTTGAAGAAGTGTTTTTTGTGGACTTTTATGGAGATTCAGCAGTGGGTGATACGTCTTAAAAGTGAAGATAGAGACAGTGGGTCACTACTGGTGCAGCTTTTTATGAGTGCAGAATACAAGCTCTTGTTCATCACTGGCAAAAATGCATAGCCAATTGTGACTACGTTAAAAAATATTGTTCTGTAGCTGAGATTTTGCTCTATCAAATAGTGTTGTTGCAGTGGAAATAAGTAGGAGACATTACTTTCAGACTGACCAACATATATGGTTTAAATTACTTCACTCTTAACAATTTGGGATATGTGTCTGTGCCTGTTATTCACAATATTTTGCATGGAAATGATTTTTTTTATATTTGTTAAATCAATTTCAGAGCATTTCAGCTTGCCATTTTTTAAGATTTCTATACAAAACATGTGAATGTTTTGAGGACTCTCTGACATTATTCAGTGTTTTGGAATTGTGAATTTGTAATAAAAAAATGATCTTCACATTACCTCGTGTCAAGGGTGACCTCAGATGAACTTTTTTCTTACTATGAATAATTTTCTACTTCAATCAGTTATGGAAGGAATAAAATTACAGTAAAAAAAAAAAAAANGAAAAAAAAAAAAAAAAAAAAAAAAAAAAAAAAAAACATATCAAAGGGATTTTCAGCATCCAATGAAGGGGACTGAAGAATGAAAATGGGTCTTTGCAGGAGTGATGTAGTTGCCAGTACCAGACTTGTCCAGGCTGACGGATTTAACATCGCTACTTCTGTAGAAAGGATCAAGTGATATTTATTTGCCACAAGTGGTTTTCTTTTACAACACACTAAAGAAATATGTGAGTAGGTTAGTTCAGTAGATACTCTGAGAGAGGAACCACCTACTGAATCACCAGCAACACGTCCTGCTGCATGCTGAGCTTCCTTTTGTCTCTCCTCCAAGAAATGACTAAGTTCATTTTTTTTCCTGTCAAAACACTACGCCAAGATGGAAAGGCCTCATTTTATGCTGGGATAATAGAATGTGATACGTTATGTAAAACAAATATTGCATATTACAAAAGGCAATTTGAAATTGTCTGTTCCTATCCTTTATTTACAAAAATTACATTCCTCTGTAGTGAAATAAACCGGAGGAAATTTCACATTAAAAAAAAAAGCTCATTTCCAGCTTTAAATATTGTTATCTGAAAACTAAGAAAAGAGATTTCCAAAGTCGGATTTATTGTTTTTTTTCCTGTCCTTCTTAGTTGAGCTGTTGTTTGCTTGACATGTTTATATCTTAATTTGACTAGATTTACCTTGTATCAATATTGGACCAGTAGGTACACATTTTATATGGTTCAATACTTGCATTCACATAAGGACTAACTATAGAACAGACTAATATAGCTTATTCACACCTTTTTATTTTTCTGTTTGAGAGGTTTCTTAATGACAGGAACACAGATGTTCACATAGCACAGACAGCAATTGTCTACAGTATGCATATTACAGGTTTAAATGTTTTTAATTTCTTGGTGAGCAGAAGTTTAAAAATTTTGTTTTCTCTTTGAATTTTTTCTTTCTATATGTTAAAAAAATTGCAATTAACTTATCATATTAAAACTAATGATATAGTAATATTAACATACTTTATTGTAATAGATTACTACTTATATATTTAAAGAAAGTATTTAGACTGAAAAATATTTATAGTCATGTAAATCTACTTTCCTTTCTAGCATGTGTATTACCTGAATTTGAAATGGTTTCTTGTAGACTAAATTTTTTTCAGATGGAAAATATTTTCCAGCCTGTTCTACTTACAAAGTGAAAAATAGTCCTGAAGAATTCAGTATTTTATGGTAAACAAAGATTTTAACTAGTTTCTTTATTGTTGCATTGACAGGTTTGCTGAAGCTAAATGTCTTGGAGAAAAAATAAATGAAGTGAGAAATAAAATAAGTGAGTACATTTCAGCTTTGTTTTATATCTATAGCTGATGAAACCATAGCATTCAGAGGATATGTAGAGATTTTGATTCTAAAATAGGTGAATCAGTGTATTACTAAGATTTCCAAAGAGATTACTGTTAAAATAACAATTTATAATTTTATATACCAGTTTTAATTATTCTGAGTAATGTGAAAATTTGATTATTGCAAATAACATGATTATTGCAATTGATATGAAAAACAGAACTGTTCTTTATTTGATAGCAAGTCTTAAATATGGCAAAAGGAGAAGTTAAGATATTAACATCAGATTTCCTGAATTTCCTTGTAGGAGAAAAGGGTCCAAAAACCATTGTTACAAATTCTGACTTCTATGGATGAAGGATTGTATTTTATCTGTAATTTCATATAACTTTTGTTAGAAGAAGCTTTCATAATTTAATTACTCCTCTGCACTTCCTTCATATAGATTAATTTGAATGATTAAAAGGAGTCCTGCTGCTTAGTGAGGGAAATCTTCATTTTTTATTTTAGGGCACCAGCAGCATATTTCAAATTATTCAGTGCGAAAAGTCACCTTAGAGATATATTGAATGCAAGCTTGGTCTTATCCAATCACCCTACCAGCCCTTTATATCTTCCTAGGTAATTTCTGAGTTCTGTTGAGAACTTCCTTACAACTAGCTATCCAGGCTCTATATCAGATGTGAAACACGGTTTTTGTCTTTAGAGATCAGGTCTATGTCTTTTTGTATGTAGACATTCAGGTGAACCAAGTCTCTTCAAGATTCAGATACAGACTATGAGGATCTAATTTTACAAGCAATTAGACATTGAGGTGTTGCTCCTAGTTTATATCTCTTTCTTCTGTGGCTGGTATCAGCAGACACGGGCAGTAAATCATCATCATCACTTCTTGTCTCATAACAGCTTTTGATTGCTGGAAAAGGACAAAAATCTCAAAACCCTCTTGACAATTGCTTTGTATTTTGACCGTGATTATATTCACCATGGCAATGAATGGTAGCTACTACCAGATTCTGGTCTAAGTCAGATACATCATGATGCCTGCTTGGAAATGTTACTCAGTGTATTTACAATTATGTGAGCTATGTGGAAAACTTCAGCCATGATGTCACTGTTTGTTCAAACCTCTGCACTAGGATCTTTTGAAGGGATGCAGGACCAGAAACATCTGTTGCTGAGCCAGTGTTCTGAACACTGGGTTGTTTCTACAAGACAAGGCACACCTGATGAGCCATCAGATCAGGATACAACCTCCTATTTTCCTCTCCTTCTGTCCTGAAGGTCCATATTGTCCTGATTTAATTCTTTCTCCTGGATTTATTCATATGTGATAGGAAGCCCAAATGAATTCTTGGCATAGATTGAGGTAGAGCCAAAGTCAGAACTGGGAGTTAAAACTGTTTCTCACTGAAGCTGAAATCCATTTTAGAGCAAGCCAAGAGAACACCACCAATGAGTAGTCACACACTAGCACATAATTCTCACTGCAAGAGGCTCTGATAGTGATGCTTGGCGACAGGAGCCTAGCAACCACCTTACTAGCACCTTGTATTTAAGTAACCTCCACTGTTTTTTAAATTTTGTTCATAAAATTGAAAAAGTCCTTCCATTTAGTTCATACTGTAATCTTTCTGTATAAGCAACAGATTCCATTCACTATATGCAGATTCCATATGGATATTCTGATCTCTGAAGATTATGTAGTGCTTTGCGGATTGTTGTTAAGCACCAGTGTTTGAGGTTTGAGTGTGACCATATCATGCAATCTTTCATTGAATTCTTTCTGTGTTATACTGCAAGGCAAATTAGCACTCTGGTTAGTATACTTGTTGTATTTTATTCAGTTGTCCACTCCTCCTGACAAGACTGCTTTTAATCACGGTTCTAAATAAATCTGCCTATTTACACCAATCTAAAAGTTATTAAACCTTTACATTGAGAACAACACTTTCTAGCTTACTCAGCTTACCAAATGTGATTGCTCTGGTTAGCATAGATTAGCAGCCTGAAAGAAACATTTATTTGACGTGTTCATAGTATGCATAACATTAAAGATACTAAGCAAGGTACTAATCTGCCACATTTTTTTGCTGAAAATGTGGCAGGAGGAATAAGAGTCCTCTGCAGCCTGCAACTAGATCTTTCATTTACTTGTATTGTTATTTTGGTTTTCTTAAACATTCCTGTCTGCCTTGTGCACAATCAAGAACAGATCCCATCAATATCACTTTCTTCTATTTCTAAGTTATATTTAATAGTATAAAACTATGCACCACAGAGGTCATAAAGCACATTTTTTTACCTGAATAAATTCTGAGATAGTGACAGCAGTTGTCTGTACATTTTGTGTCGGAAGTATCCTTTCATTCTGATTGGAAATGTGTTTTGCAGAACACGAAATAATCTAACCCCTTCTCAATTGCATTAGCATTTCAAAAACATGTCAAGAAGTTAATGCTAGAAAGAGGAACCTTAAATAAGATTTTCATGGTATGCTTTTGCTGATGTTATTGCTTGCATAAAAAGACCAAGGAAAACATAGTCTAGCTGCAAGCTGGATGGTAAGCATAGAGTGAATGTAACATAAGAAAAGAGATATTGTGACTAGCATGCCCCTTTGGTACTATATCACATGTTCCTGGATTCTGCTTCCTTTTATGCTTAACAGTACTGTGGTGAATTTGGACATTTTAAAATTATTTCTATGAAGAACAATATGTGTCTCAGATTTTTCATCATGATTACTTTTCATCATGACTTAGAAATAAGAAGGACAACTTACTTGTAGGATGAAAGTTTTCTTCATCTAATATTCAGTTACATAGATGAGAAGATTGCAAGAGAGATAGATAAGAATAAGGGCAATATTTTTCTAGCCCAGGTAAGTTTAGTTAAATTTCAGCGATGCAGTTTACTGTATAGTCAGACACGTTTTTAGGCACAATTAAGGGAGGGAGCAGAGGGTTTTGGTGCAAGCATTAAGGAGCAGTTGAGTGAGCATTTATTTTTCAAGGTCAGTATGTATCTGTGACAAGAGCTTGTTTATAAACTTAGTCTTTTTCATTCATCGATACTACTCAATATGAATAAAGTTGGTAATTTGGTTTGTAATGGAAAACAAAATGTCAGAAAGTCAGAAACTGTCTCTGAGGTAAAATAAATTCTTTCATGTTTAGATTTCCCTTTCTTTCCACAAAATCTAATAAGCTTTCAGATGAAATCCTACGTACCTAACCTGTGTGAATTAATTTATGCTAATTAATAAATTCTAAGCAACTTTGGAGATACTGCCTCTCTCCAATCACTGCAAAGCTCTCATTCAGCACCAGCACAAGCATCATCCATCGCTCTATAGAAGAGGTTCCAGACTGCTGAATAAATCAATAAAACAGAATGTAATGGCCAAAAAATGCATGTATGCATATCAGTTTATGCAGGTCCTTGCTGTTCATGAATAACATCATGGAATGCATAGGACAGTACTCAAGAAGAAAGTGATGCAGAGATATAGCATCACCTTGTCAAGGTTAGCGGGAGTTTCATTTTTGGGACACCGTTGTCAACAACAGGGTTTTACATCATTACCAAGAGGATTGTTTGAAAGATCTGATGCTAAGGAGAAAAAGTCAACGTATAAAACTGCTAAGCATTAAAAACCAACAGAAAGCCTCATGTGCTCCTATATGGTTCATACACAAGGAAGAGTTGGGGGCATTAAAAATACTGTTTTCAGTGTAGGTTAAAATAATACATTCATTCAGAATCTAGTGACTAAAACTATTGCTCATACACAAGAATGTCCTACATATTAGTTCCATTTACAATTAGTAAACATTTCCAGTTTATCCCTGTGAATGTCTATTTTGGTGTATTTATACCACTATTAGGATTACTTTTTTTTTATAAGGAAAAAAAAAAAGTGTACTAAATGTTATTTAATGCCCAAAGGAAAGCAGCTGTTGTTTTTTGTCTGTCCAGAAATCAGCTGACATTATTATTGAATTTGAGAGAGAAAGGGCAAACTCATGTGGGAGTAATAACAGTGTGAGGAAACAGGCACTCTTGGAATTAGAAAGGGTAGGTGGGTGGATTACATGCGCATGATGTTGACAGTGCAGCTATACCCACAGGAATGCCTAGATATTGCACTGCTCTGCCTTGTTTCAAGCTTTGAATTTGCTGCACAGGATAATAGGATACCAAAACCAATGACAGTGTATAATGAACTCATGCCCTTGTACTCCAAGGCAAGATTATTGAAGGGCCTTCATCTAATTTGCTTGCAAATTACTAAAAAAAATTGTGCTTATATATGGCAGCCTATGAAGTGCTACACTGAAATGATGAGGATTAGGGGAAAGTGAGGACAAGGTATAACTGAGCTCTATTGATTCTGGTTCGCTATCTGATGCAAAGCAAAGTTCTTTCTGTGAACTCAAATTGCAGTTAAATGTAAAACTTATTCAGAACCAAAATAATGTAGAATCTGTATTATGATAACTTTTTCTCTGTGTGTATGACTCTATGTATACATGAAAATTTGCATAAGAAACAGGCTATGAGGCAACTAGGAAGAGAGAAAAAATGCTTCCTTGTAACAACAGTAAAGCTTTAGTGCATATAATGGTAGGGTTTTATTTTAATTTCATTTAGAAATATTTAAAATTAATTTTAATTTAAGATGAGTAGACAAGTTGTAAGAGTTGAGAACTAAAATGATGGTATAAAAGAAGACCACCAATGGCAAGATTTTGATTTGATCACAGCTACTACTTCTGTTTAATTATTTCTGTTTTCCAGTCCACACTGTTTTCTGTCTGAAAACTACTAGGTATTTTGGTCAGACAGCACTCCATTGGCTATGCTGTTTTTCCTTCACATTTAGATTCACATTCACTTTGAAGTTTTACCTTCACATGTAGGCATAAATTATTTACTTTCAGGAAGGAGAATCTATTGCTTAAGAATTAGTATATCGAGGATGATTCTAGGAATGCTATGCATATTTTAGGCCATGATTATATGTATTGGAAGACTCTAGGGAAGTCATTAATTACTAAAAAAATTTTTTTAACTTCTACTGAATAAGTATATGTACTTAAGAAGGACATAATACTTCTGTTGAAGAAAAAATCCACTCTTTACATGGAACTTTATTTAACTGAATATGTTGTGATGATTTGCTAAGCGAAAACCAATTCCTTCAGAATCAACATGGTACTTTCTTAAGGCTCTGTATTATAAGTAGAATTATCTCTTTTAATATAAATATTCTAAGTGAGACACATTAATTTACTGGATATTGTTTCAGACATAATAGAATGTATTATTAGAGTCTCACTTCATTTCTTCAGTGTAACACTGAAATACTTATGTTTTTATGGAAATTAACATTGAGAGCTGCTGACTAGCATTAGGCTATTCTAGTTTAATTCCAGAAAGTATCAAGTACTTACACCGTCTTGTATCAGATGTGCATACACAGTGTTTTTTGCTGGAGATCACTAGGGCAGACAAAAAATAGCAGAGATGGGCTTTTAAGGAACCAACTAGCTCCAAGAAAAAATAAGGTTACATTCCACAAGCAAATCTGGTTCAAATGAAGTGCAAACAGCATATAAGTGGATGAATTCAGTATGAAGATTTAATGAACAGATAACATAATGGTATCATTCCATTCTATTCATTCTTCAGCAGCTTGGTATGAATGGCTGTTTTTAGCACAGACCTCAGAAGTCTGTGTAACTTGAAATCTTGAACTCCTCACTGAAGAAAAACTTCAGCTGAGGTCAGTTTGAGTTTCACTAAAGATTGAAAAGACTATTCAGAAAATACTTCTGTATTTAGCTTTGTCGTTGTTGTTTTTTTTCGGTTGATAAAGGACAGTGAGTATTAGATATATATTAAAATTTTACTTTTTATGTTACAACTATATGTAATCCTTTTATTATGAAATATATTGCAATATATTGAACTTCACTCACAATATCACTACTAAGGGTGCTCAGAATTGTGCTGCTGTTGAGAAAAATCCATTGCTGTGTACTCAAGCCAGACACCTTGGGCCTGCCCTATATTTAAGGAGATACAGTGAGGATTACTACTGTACAGTACTATTATGACTCTAATAATATAATATATTATATTATTATATATATAATATGTATATTATATTATATATTCTAATATAATATTATGATTCAGACAAATATCTGAATTTTAAAAATCTATGTCTGTCAATTGTTCTTTAAGGCACATCACAATTTGTTTCTCCTACCAAAGTTTCAGAAGGATTTTTAGTTATTCTGAGATTTAGAAGAGAAAAAAATTTTACATATGCTGTGCAAGTTGGCTGAGACAAGATGTGAAGGCATGTGAATGTAGAGAGTACCTCTCTCTCTTACTCAAAAAAAGAAAAAAAAGCAACCATAAGTAGGTAGTTGTTTTTCTGCTTCTAATTTTTTGTTTCCTTTGTTTATCTTTTCCTTCTGTTTCTCATGAAGACGATTTGTCCTCTTGCTTTAGAGTAGGGCTATAATATTCCAGTGTTTGTGGAAAGAATCAAGCCATTCTCTGGTATGTTTTCAATCGATATTTTGAGCCCCATCATGTTTATCACAAGCATCATCATGCAGTGTCCAAACACAAGGAGTTTCAGTGGACTGGACTAAATTTCCATTTGATAAAAGGTGTAGCTCATTAAGTACAGTAATAAACATGTAAATGAAGGTACTGTAGCAACAGAGAAGGACGAAGTAGTTTAAATAATAAAATCTGATTTCCTGACATCCTAAATCTTCAGAATTAGTGAGGGTGGTATTCAGGAAGGATCCAACAAGGTCTTTAAAAAGTTTTGCTTTATTTTATGGCCAAGTATTTCACTCTACAGAAGTATTGTGTACTTAACATAAAACATTATTCAACATTCTATGTCTCTAGAGAATAACTCGCCTAATGAGGAAGGCAAATTGCATTTTATATCCTTCTTTGCTTAGAATCCATTCCTGACATGGACAAGCTCCCTTGGGACCAAGCTTTAACAGGCTTGTCAATACTTGGTATGAAAGCTAAGGGTACCAGGTTTTCTTCAGAAAAATCTGAGCAGTACAGTGAATCTAACATCCCAGCCAACTTCTACAAAGACATCTCAGTGTCACACTGTATGCGTGGTGTTTGTGTGTCCAGGATTTCTGGCTTCTTTGCAGCTGCTGCACCCACTGGACTGTTGAGTACCTTAGAAATTCTGGATGAACAGGCAAGTCAGTGATCTAGAACAAGCTGAGACAGTAGTTTACCATGAGAAGTAGAAGATCTAGCAAATATGCATCAGCAGAGAAGGCAGCTCTCTGAAAAATGAGATTGTCTGTATGCTGCTTCACCACTTCCCTTCCAGCATTGGGATATATGTGGAAAAACACAGATTCAGTACAATTAGTCTCCATGGATTTCATCTCTCCTGGGAAGCTGTCTGCATCTTGCAAATATCCTCTGTGGCATAGCAAAGTCCATCTTGGTCTCAGGACACAGCCATTGTGTCAGAAGAAGAAACACCAGCAATATTTCTAGAATATTGAATCTCAAGTTAAACTTTGCTGTTAACTGCTGGAGGATGTCAGTTCTGACTAACACAAGGAAGCATATTAACTAAGAAAAATCTGTGGCCATCTGTTAGAAAAAAATAACAAAAGAGAAAACAAGCCATAGGGACAAACAGTCCCCCAGCTGTAATTTCCCAACTGGGATGTTATTCAAGGTGGCCCAGCGCCTAAGAAGCCCAAGACTGTTTCTGATCTCCAGGTCAGTTTCAAAGTAGTTTTGTAATAAACCAGGCATGTTTATGAGTTCACCAAAAATAGCAGTAGCTGTTAAAGCTGAAGCCATTCGGGGTGGTTGACGCAGTCTTCAGATTCTTTCTCCTTAATTTCTTGGCCCAATTGTTTTGCAACATAATGCTGAAAGAACATATTTCCTATGTGTGTTTGTTTTGGATAAATTTCTAATCATCATGCCATTGTGACTGCATTTCAGAATCTATTTTTTAAGTGTTGTATTTTGATTTTTGGTAATGCGGAATTAAAAACACAGAAAGACAGCTGAGTTTCTACAGATTTTATTTCTTAACCACCTTGTTACCATCTGCACTTTGTTCTTTGCTAGAAATGTGATTTACTTAGCTTTACAGGATGCTACTTATTTTTCCATTTGGTTACAACTCCTTCCATTTCAATTTATTTCCTTCTCTCCATAATGAAATATCACTTTCCCTTTAGTTTCATTAAGGTTCTTTTTCTACTGACATCTAACTCTCTTCAAGCATGATTCCTGTGGCTCAGTTTAGCCATTGACTTGTAGAGCACAGGTATGTAAATGTTGTGGTGACTCACAGTGTCATTAATTTAATCAATTTTCTCAAGTTGCTTTACGGGCAGAAGTGTCATGCTTTTCACACAGGCCTGGCAGATAGCTACAAAATGGTAGCTGGTTTCTAACATCTTGTGACAGACTCAGAGCTGTGATGAGCCTCCATAAGTTATTTTCTTGTTTTAGGAGCAGCCAATTATATAATACAAAATGGTGAATGACAGGAATATCTTTTCCTTTCTCAATATCACCTCGTTGGAAGGTTCACATTAATACATTTTTTGTTTACTTACAGTGTTCATAGTGAGTCAGAGTAATAAATTCACTATCTTGCTTGTAATTAGTGAGTAATATTTTTTAATTTTTTGTGACTAAAATCTTGAAGTTATTACAAAGTAGCATAGGAGCAGGGCTCACACTGTTAGTGAGGTTCTGTTTACTTGGTGTAATTCTTAATAATTGTAAGAAATGAATGAAGTAATACCTCTAGCTGAATGGCAGTCACTAAAATACTTGCAGTAAAATGTGTGACCAAGGAGGAAAATCAGACAAGGATACAAGTTCTGTAATACTAGCCTGTGAAGTATTACTGTGCATTTCTATAAACAGGAGAGACAATCCATCTTTGTTCTAATTACTGTAGGCAATATAAACATCACAGGTCTAAGTCTTGTCTCACTTCAGAAGTACGCCTATGATGATGGCAACTGGAGCAGAACCATCCATGCTGCTACTGCTCCAGAGGGTCACGTAAATGTCAGAAGAAACAGAAGGAACAATGTCATTGCTATGTGTTTTTTAGTCCTCTGTTGACACAGGATTTGTCTTCCTTGCTATGCTGAATCTGAGGCTGAGCTGCTTTCCTGCTTATCGCAGTAAGAAAAGGTTAGAGGAGAGGACAGCATCTTCAGTAATTGTCCCTGCAGCAACACTCAGGATATGTAAAAAAAATAAACTTAATTTGGAAGGTACAAATCTATTGGCTTCAGGGGGCAATGCACATGTTCATGCCAATGCTAAATATTGTCCATTGTTTCAGTATAGTTTACATATGTTTGTTTTTACTTTCAGACAATAGGCAATGCTCCTGGGTGACAGTGCATAGGCTGAATACATCATTAGAACAAGGAAACATGATTTGTCAAATGACTCATTCAGAAAATACCAAAATGAATGAATTCATTTGAACAGCTCTATTATGCTCCCCTGATGTGCTATTCTTTAAACAGAGGAACCTTATTAGTGTAAGTGAATCCAGGCCTAAGACATTAATGTTTTCTTTGGATCTATGCTGGAATCTACATATGTAGGAAACATTTTCTTTTTCTAATAATTACAAATGATGTTCTGTTCTTTAGAAATAGAAATACTTTCAGGGGAAAAAATTATGCTCAGGAAGAACCTAAGTAAACACTTTTTACTGAGAATTTTCACTAGAATAACTAAAACCAAATGGACCGAGCTCATTGGATTTAATCAAGTTATGAACTGCCATGACTATAAACTTGGAAAAGTACCTCTCAGTAACAGATTCTCTTCTTGTAGTCTGTCTAAAGGCCGAAAACTTTTAGTATTGCTAAAACGATGCACTGTGTTTTGCTACTTGGTTAGGCTGATACGTTCTGATGAAGTCAATTGAATTTTCTCTTTAAGATAAAAGAAATCAGATAATATTTATCATTATATTATTTTAAAAATATTCCTTTTTTTTTTTTTTACACAGAGTTGCCTTTAATCATGTCTTTATTCAGTACTGGATGCTCTGAGACTTTAAGAGTGAGGTATCAAGATCTCAAAGAATGGATGTAGTAAACCCATTCGTTTTTTCAGAGGTGTACTGGTGAAGAATTATGCCTCTTCACAAGCACTGAAAGGAAGAATAGTGTTTCATTGGATCTTGTGATTCACACATTTGATCAGCATTGACGCAGCCTTGCAGTATACATGCACATAAGTATGTGTACTGAAATACAGTTATTTCCCCAATCAATATTCTTCTTAACAATGTAGAACTAGTGACGTAATCACAGTTGGTTGTGAATGTTGCAGGAGTACAATCAACAGCACATAGTTGTATTTTATGATGTTCTTATGCACTTTTGTGAAGGCTTGAGGTAAGACTTATTTTCAGAGCTGTAGATCTCATTGCGCAAGTTATATACAGTCAGGTTGCAATTTAAATTGCTGAGCAACTCAAAAGAAGGCTTGGACTCATCCAAAACACTGATATAAGTATAGTATATCTTTACAGAAAGCTATTTGAGATTTTACTGGAATGTTAATACACATCTAAAACAAACAAAACGAAGTAGCTGCTTATGGGTTTGGTATAATTACCACAAGTTACAAGCAAGAAAAAAAGAATTTATATGCCCATTCTTACTCTGATCTCATCCCCAAACTTTAGCAACCTTATTTCCTCAAAACATGGCTATGTATCTAAGCAGCTCCATATTTTTCTTATTCATATTTTATTTTAAATTTGCTGTCACATCTGCTGTGTTCCTATGTTAATTTTTTTCCTAATGTGTAATTGTCAGAAAACCTGCTGTTGGTAAAATATATTTTCTTTGAATGTGCTTGTTTGTGCTCTAGGTTTTATTATTTATTTTTAAATTTCTTAAATGTGGCCATTTGGGGAGGGGGGAGGAACTGTATACAGAGTTTTTCCTCTGACTTTATTTTCCTCATTCTTCATTTTCACATTATTTATCAGTAGAAAGCAAAAGATAAACTGTATTTAGTTATATAAATGAACATCAACAATGCATGGCAGCACTGAGTTCGACTTAAGAAAAGAAACAGATGGGTAGAGACAGCCAACTTTGGGATGATATTATAAAGTTCCGATTTGTTTCTAAATTCAGGAAGCATCCAAGTTCTGAATTCCAGTTTCAAGATGTTGAATTGCATTCCAGAGCATTTAGTGTTTTTTGTTGGTTAGCCTAGGTATCCCAGTATTGTGCGTGCAAACTGATATAAATCTGTGTGTGGTAGCCACTTCCCATATTGCTTCCTATAGAGGAGAATTCTCTGCCTTTGGGTAAATTACAGGAGTCTCCCAATTTAGATAAACGGGACTTGGATAATACCTCAGCAATTCAGACCTAAAGAGCCAAAGGCAGTCTGCTGTTGTAGGAGGAGAGAGGTCTAAAATGTTATGATCAGAAAAAAATAAACACAGTTTTTTTTATTTTGTTGTATCATACTATCAAAGAATTTCTTTGCACATGCCAACCAGGCACATAAAATAAATAAATAAATAAATAAAAATATAATGCCCTTTATAAGCCTGCCTTATAAAGGGCATTATAGAAATGCAGACCAAATAACTGTTACAGTAAGAAAGTGGTAAGCACTCAGTTAAGAAAAATAAATATGACGTAATGTAGCCAAAACTAACAAAATTATACAAGAAATGGAGAGAACAGGGAGTTAACACAGAGAATCATCCTGAATACATAGAAATGGGAACAGAATTTAGAGGATCACTGTGTAGCTAAAAAAACAATCAGGGAATTCAAGTGCAATGTTATCCTACAGTGTGTGACAGAGAAGGCTGTTTCATAAGATTTCTGTTTATGAATTTAATCATGCTTGAAGTCTTCCACATAAACTGTTACTTTTTCTACTGAGTACTGGAAGGAAAAGTATATGTCCCATATCCTACATCATAGTCAACTACATGCTTTTGAATCTGTGATATGTAAACTTGAAAGAATTAGAGTGTATTAGGAGAAGCGTACATTTCCAAATGTATTTGTTCATATGCTGGTTGTAGACTGGTGTGAAACCACAGATTTGAAGTGGAAGTCAAAGCTGAGCATCCAACCCTTAACCTGTTGTCTTTCTAGGGTTCTCTGGCTGATGAGTCCTACAGGATATCATCAACTACTGTGCTGGTATTACGCACATTCCATTTAACTTGAGAATGTTGAAAATTACTAATAAATATATTCTTGTGTTGAGATACCAGTCTGTGCTGGAATAGCCAGAACACAGGCAAATGCTTGCTTCTACATGCTCTTATGTGGGGCAGAATCTTTTGACATCAAATGTGAAGAGGATAAGGAAGATAGGGAAGGAGAAAGGGGAGCCAGTTAAATCTTAGGTTTCTGCAAATATTTCTTCATTGAACAAAAGACAGAAACCAACTACAGCGGGTAATAATTACAGTATATTACTTAATATTATTTTATATACTTAGTATACTTTTACTTTTGATGAGGTCTGTGTTTTGTCTCTTGAAAAATATTTTGGCTGTAATCAGGGGACTCTCAGTGTTGTGGTCTTGGTTCTCCTATTTTGATGCCTCAGAGAACTTTCTGAAAGCTAGGACTTGTCATTTCACATGGGAATTTGGCCAACCATGTATCCCAAAATAGATCATTTACATCAGAAGTAGTATTAAGTCAGATTGCAGGCTGTTTTGCCTCCCTAAGTTGTCCTTATATAGCTGTTTGACCCATCTTTTTCATCACATGAGGACAAAAGTTATGAAGAGGAGACAGAATTTGTCCTAAATGTTTATCTGGGTCAGAGAAAGGCTGAGCAGTTTGCCTGCTTTTAGTGGGATGCTGAGGCACAACAGAACTGTGTTTTTTGTTTTATTACTTTCACTTATTATTATAAGTTGTGTTGTCATAAAATTTCAGCACCAGATTTTCAAAACTAGATAATAGATCTGCTAAGATTTCCCATAACTATCACCATTTGAAGTTTCCATGTTTGAGAAATTACTCTATCCAAGAATCTCCATTTTAGTTCAACATCTCCTAGTTCAGTGCCTGAGTAGAAGTAAGATATTTTAGAAATCTTTTGTAAACTGTTAAAATGACAAACTCAAGCTGAGTTGGAAGTATTTCCCTACAAGACTTAAGGAAGTTATGTTATGGAAGTTATGAGTATTTTGCCTCTCTGCCTCTAAAATCTACCTTACGAAATATAGAGCTTCAATATGTGCTTATTCAGCAAGATTCCTTCTCTTCCTCAAATGAATGCACACAACTTTATAAATCAAATTCTATCAATCCAGAAGCATAGTAGTTCTTCATAGCTGGCTAACAGATGAGTCCAACTGATTTGCAAACAGTGAATCTGCCTTCTTCCACAGGCCAAGAGGCAGTGTAGCACTTGTGTATATTTTTTGGCTTATTTTATCCTGATGATGTCTGAACCACTTAGAGATCTGTGGGTCTGTGCAATCTGTCCTGGTGTTATGTGAAAAGGGTGGATAAGTTTGGCAGAAAATTAAACCCCATTGCATTTCAGCTTGTTCTCAGACATTGGAGGGGTTGGGGCTGAGCTTATGTTCCAAGTGCTGCCCAATTTGACTCTATAAATCTGGTCTTGTTCAATATATGAAGCATCACAATTACGGACTCATAGTACATTGCCCAATTCATCTAGTCACATTTAAGTGGGCTCTTACAGCCATTCTTAAGGGATTTGCCCACACCCAATGAGGACTAGGTTAATTAATTGTGCAGTTTATTAAAGCAACAGATTACAGACTGTTTTGGATTGCTCATGGCAAATACACTTTCTGCAAAGCAAGTGAAGTTAACCAAGAACATGAACAATACAGACAGCCATGAATGCTATATCATGGAATAACTATAGGGATTTCTAAGTTTCTTGGCATAACGAGTGTGAAAATCTTACCCAATAGGTGACTCTGTGTGGGAAGAGAGGCTTTGTCTGTTGACCTGCCTGGTTGAAGAAAGCAGCAGTGTCTTCCCAAAATTTCTTCTCTCTTTGGCCATTCTTAAACTATTCTCTTACTTAAGATTAAGAGCTTACTTAAGATCTTAAGACCTTAAGATTAACAACCAGGCCAAAGGACGAGGTTGGACAAGAGGGAGCATACCATCACACTAGGATAACCACTGCACAAAGAGAAATACTCTCTTTATCAGTCTAATTACACTAAAGCAACAAGAGGAAAATCTCAAAGCATTCCTCTATCAGAATGGTTTTGTCATGGGTTGAAGTTGTCTTAGCTTTCAGCTAGCTAGTCAGTAGTAGCTAAGTTCTGCATTATGCCTTGAAAACATAACCTCATACTGATTACATAGTTGTGATTTTTGGAGACTCTAAATATAGATCTAATGCTTAGACCGTATAGCATTATTAAAAACTCAATATGCCCTGGAAGATTAGTTCTGGGAATGGGATGTTCACAGAATACTTAAGAGGATGTTTTGCTAGATATTTGAAGTTAAAACAAAAAAGATTCAAAGATGAAAAAAGGATGAAATTCAGTCTCTTCACTTTAAGGCATGAAGATTTCAGGATCTACAAGATGGAATGACTTCAGCTAAACACATACTGGAAAATGTGGTAAAATAATAGCAAAATATTAAGAAGTAGCAGTAGATGAGAGATAATTGACTAAGGCTCAAATCTGTCAAATATAAAGTCAGAAAATACCCTGCCTGAAGATAAAGTTCAATCCACAGTAATAACGGCAAGTATTCTCAAAGAGAGGAAGTTTGGGTTGTATGCACACTCTTTGCTTGTGCACTATTTTTATTATTTAAGTTGACAGCCTCTGAAGCCTTAAAATAGTATTATATGGAATGTCTGATTAAACACATAAGAAGTTTTAAAACCTGTAATGTGGACTCAAGTGAAGCTCGAAAAAATGTACACTTTTAAATCAATATTTATTTAAATTGCAACATATAGAGTATTGTCAAAGCATTCACTGTCTGAAATAACTTGGAAGATAGTTCTAGGTCCTGGAAATAATCTGGGATAACACAGAGATTGAAAGTTTCAGGTGAGCTACTCTATTCAAGTTATTGATTCTGATATTTAGTTAGTATAATTGGGCACTTTCATGACAGTATATGTGTCCAGAAACACAGTCCAAAACCAATAGATTTATCACAGTCTAAATGACAGCTGGCTGCATGCTGAGTGAATTCTTAAATTCATGAAAACTACATTTTTGCCAAAAATGTGATGTTGCAGCATCAAACATTTTATTGGGATTCTTATCTCCAAATGAAGAATGACCCCACTGGAAAAAATATATATATTTAGTATTAACTTCAGACCCTCTTTTAGCTTCTTGTTTGGTGAAACTTCTCTCAACGTACTGCTAATTATGTTTTCTGATGTTTGCCAAATCTTAAATTCAAGTTTTGCAGAAGATATTTAAGCACTGCATTATCCACAAATTTACACTGTTGGAATTAGAAGACATTTTTGAAATGAGAATGTTATTCTTTGTGTTTATTTGGGTAAATATTTGTATTTATGAAGGCTGTAGAACTGGCAGTACTAAAGACTGAAATCTTCCACTTGTTTATATGGGAAGATCTGTGCAGACGAAAGGATTTGAATCATCCCCTAATTCTGTCACTTATGAACTTCAAACTTTGCACTGGGATGATGATGTTCTCAGAGAAAGAAAAGTGGAGCAGGTCAGGAACATTCATTCTTCCCCACAAATATTTGTAATGAAAACACAGCAAGATTACTCTAATCAAAAACATGGACAGAAAATGTAAAATTTTGTCAGGAATAAGCCTTTCTAAGTGAAAGTTAGAGGGCATTACCC